>OZ038491.1:26473612-26596112 GCA_964036315.1 Acanthosepion esculentum
CGTGATTTTCACTCTCGAATCAAGGGAGTGAACTGATGATGATAGTGAACGAAATAAAGTTAACGGTTCATTTCAGTCTCTACTGATAAACGCAGTTACCCCCCGTTTTTAGTGTTTATATTAGGCGTCTCACCGGCGAGTAGGTCTTCACTGTTCGGCTAGATTAAAATTACTAATTATCGAAAAAAAAATTTTTAAATAAAGAAAGGCCAGCAACAGAATATTTTTTCTTTTTTCTAACTAAATAAAATCATCGAAGAAACCTTTCTTGGTAAATTTTATTTTTGGTTATTTCACCAGATTTTGGAAAGTGAATCGAGGAAGTTCGAAGCAAAGCCGTGTAATCTGTTTCTTTCTCATTTTCTCTTAAATCTAATGAGGATTACAATTATATCGAATTGAAACACCGCTTCCCGTACGTTCATCTAAGTTAATCCTTTGATCCCTGACCACCGCTTTACCGGGGGTAGAGTAAAAATGACGTAATGCCCAGCCAGCGGTTGAACAGTGGGTAAACACTCCTAACTATTTTTATATCTACCATGAAACATTACATACCAATTATTTGCGAATTTTGACTCAGGAGCTCAGGCAGAAATGTTAAAATTGTTCAGGAATGCAGGCTCAAAGGTCTAAGCAACGTCGAGCATGGTCGATAACTAGATGGGTGACTGTTTGGGAATATCAGTTGTTATAAGCTCGGATGTTCGAATGGTAATGAGTTGTCAGTAAAAGAGTCAATTTCCAATTACGGCTGGGTGCCTTATATTCACTTATTCGAAAAAATGTCCCTGGGAAAGGCATTAATTCACTTCTGTCCCAGTTATTGCTTAATTAGTAAGATTTATATTACTAAATCATTATTATATCACAAAAAAATCTTATAATGTAAAAATATTTTCTTGCTTTAAATAACCTGCAAAGTGTTGATAAGCCGTAGAAAGAGGATGAATCAATGAAATACAGATTAGCTCTGCAGTCATGTTTTTTAGATTTATTTCAAATCTCTGGAATCTAAATGTATAGAAACGACAGTGGTCTCAATGTGAGGGATCAGTTTATATAATTATTGCCATATAGAACTTCCCCCCCCCAATTTATATCCACATTATAATTTCTTGTTTGTTTATCAAATTCTGATTAGGTATAAATTTACATCTTCTCCCCCAGCTATGGGTTAATTAGTAAGACATGTATTGCTAAACCACTATCATCGAAAGAAACATTTTTTCAATATTAAAAAATATTCTCTGATTTTAAATTACCTGCAAAGTGTTGATAAACCGTAAAAAACGAATCAATGACTAAATCAAACTATAATGAGTTGTTTTAAATAATTTAGTAAACGTTATAATTTTAAATTCTGATATTTAAAACTCTTCTGTTTTTCTGCATAATCTTCTAATTTCTTAACAGTGCTAATAAAACATCCGATTTGCCCATGATTTATCGATAGCTCAAAGCTTTTCCAAACTTTTAAGTCCTAAATATCGAATAAATGGGAAGGTATCAAGTCGAGAGCAAAGACCCAGTTATCTACAAACATTTAAGGTGATTTCAAATGCTTCTGTCTTCGAAAGGATGTGGTGAGCATTACGTTTAGTTGGTTGGTTGGCTGATTTTGTTTAGTGGCATATCAACACCTCTATGGGTTATTTGATGCCGAAATCTAAATATTTTGAACATGATTTTCAAATAGAGATAAAAGAGATTCTTGGTCATTTAATTATAAAATGTATTGTTAGTCATTCTACAATCAGTAGGTATGGTTAATAGTTTTTTTTTATTATATAAAAATGTATTTTTCTGCTATTTTTATTATAAATATCTATTTTTATACTTTCACCTGCAGAGGTACCCGGCGTTGGCCAGGTGTACGTGGCTGTAATTGTATAACCCCATCCGTCTGTTTACAAATGTCTCCCCCACCTCACCTTTTTTACAGTATGTCCTTCGCAAGTGTTTGATTGTTCTTAATAACAGAATTACATCGATAAAACCTTCATGTATCGTTGCTCGGGATTGAGTTGTTTCAATGTTTTAGATATTCAATAAATTTCCTATAGCCGTAATCACTTTCAAATAGTATGGCATTGTTCACAAATTTGATAATCAAGCAAAAGCAGGGATGAAGCGTCAGTGCTTGATTCAACTGAAAGTGAAAACGCATGACCCCTCTACTTCTTCTTCGCACGTTTACTGTAAAGCTGGGGTTAATACGAGGTTCTTCGAGAATTTTTATCCCATTTAAAGCTTCAATAATTCCCTATAAACAATCTTTGCATCAAAGATTTTCAAATGCCAATTTATGATCGAATCATATTAAGAATCAATTGGTTAAATGGAAAACAACGATTTGGGACCTAGTTTGTCGCAGATCCCTTTTTTCTCCTTTTTTTCACCCCAAGCAAGGTGGGATTGCCACTAGCATGCAAGGGGTTACAGGGAGTGGGAGCAAGAGTAAAAGTTGTGATAGAGGAAAGGATGACGAGAAGGACGGGGAATTAGATCAAGGCATCTGGAGATGATATTTATATTGCATTTGCGTAATTGAACATCATATCTATCAGGGAAGCAAGTAAGAGGAAGGGAGTTCCACAGACGGGAAGTGCGATACATGAATATAACAGAAGTAGTCTGTATTTATTTAATCGGCGTTACTCGAGGATATTAAGGGGTAAAACAGGCAACATGAACACACACTTTAGACCACAAGTATTTGGGAGATTTTGAAATTTAATTTGTCAGTGTGCTACTCGGGATGTAAGAGAGTATATATTCATAAAGCGATTGTTAAGTTTGATGGAAATTGTTTGAAAGATCAACGAAAAAGAAACCAGTAAAAATCGTCATCTTTTGCTATTTACGCGGGATTTCATTATATGGGTGGACTCAATTATAAAGTTAAATGACAGATGAACAATTAACTTATTGTTGGATTCAACTGAGTGAAGTTTGTATTAGATTGTTTGAAAACTGAGGGAGCTTTTAGTTTAGAATTTGTGTTTAAATCGATTTTTGGTGGTTTTCCGCTAAACGCAGTGAAAAATGAAGTATCGCTGAGCTCGTCATGATGCAAGTAACCTACATACCGAGTTTGAACAAAATCGTCGGAAAAAAGTTTAATTTATCGATTTTTGATCAACTTTATTGACTATTAGTTTTTAAAATGTATTGATTTTTTAACGTTAAGAACCTATCTATTATATAGTACAATGTATGTGCCAAGATTTGTCAAAATTGATTGGATGGATCTCGAATGAAAATGTATCACACAGACAGACAGACACATAGACATGTTCTGTTTTAGATATATAGTGTTTTGTTTTTGTTTGGGGGTTCACAGTTGGCCCATAGCAAGGACTATAACAGGTGCTACCTCCCGGATTAGTATGGATTTGGGAACAACAGTAATTAAGAGGTGATTTCACGCTAATGAACACCTCCAGTCTCCCGATCAGAGGCCTTGCAGCCGGATGTAGTTTATCATCATACAAAGGACTGCATTACGGTCAGGTGTAAGAGAAATGATTCATCTTTGGGTTGCTACATTTGTTTTCATGATAAAATAAACATTTTTCTGGGACGATTACCACACGGATTGTGTCATAAAAATGATAGGGAAATAATATGTATAAGAAGTAGTTTAAATATAGCATCGTTTTTTAAAGAGCAGAAGAAAGCGTATTATATTCTGCATGCCATAATGATTATAATATAGCCAATAATTATCTTCGCGTTAGAACGAAATTAAAGCAGTCTTGAGTTGACTTTTTAAAATTATCTTAAAATCTTCAGCAAAAACTTATTTCTGTTATATTGAAACTAAAACCACTTGAAGGAAAAATAATCACTCGAATCGTTTCGTTTGAAACTATAAGTAATTAGTCAATAAAGAATACTAATTTTATTCAAGATAAAATCACTCTTTAAACGCTAACCGTTGACTTCGCGTCTCATAGACTAATTAATTGAAAATTGTAAATACCTAATTAGTGACGAACTGATAAGAGTTTCGCAAGAACGGAACATAAAACGAATTAGTAAAAGAATTCAATTTTATCTGAGTTTGTCAAGGCAAATGTGTACGAATGCACAGAGCCATGTTGGATTAATTCAATTTGGGGTGAAAAATAAATTGAAGTGAAAGCATGCACAGGTCAAGGCTACAAATATGAAACTAATTTCCTATAAAAGCGAGGTTCTAACGAGAAACCAGGGGAATTAAAAAATATATAATTAATAGGAAATGACTGCTTTTCCAAGAAATATACAGTTTGAAGTCACTTAGATATGATCTGACGAAAACTTTGTCAGACATATTTTTCCTCAGAATTTAAAAAAAAAAGATAAAAAGCAAAATGAGGCTTTGATGTGAATATATATTATACTCTAACCCCAAAGGACATATTTTTACAGTTGTTTCAGGAGTTTAAATCATTCTATGAAGAAGATAACAATACTTGTCTCCCCCTGGAACTAATCTACAATAAAGAGTGATGGTTGAAACTCACATAAGTAGAGGAGTCAAATTGCTTTGAATAAAGCTTCATTACAAGCTTAAAGAATCGCCTTTTTTTCTTTCACCTTTAATCTCGTCTGACAGATTTGCGCTACAAAGTCAAATACAACTAGTTTTACCAAATAACAAAACTCACACTATTTACATTATTCGGACTATTGTCCTCATCTTTGTCGCCATATTTATTTCAACGTTTTGGGCCGTTGTACGCTCCGGCTTTATTCAGGTGGTTGAAATGTTGAACTGAACCATTTATTTCGCTCACTGGGGTAGACTGTCCTAGTTCCACGTGCCATGTCTAATGGATGTCACTTATCAGTTATCTCCTGTTAACCTGTTAATTCCCCTCTCCAATTTCTCCCCTGCCTTAACCAGGTATTGAACTTACACTCTTTGGGTCCTATCACAGGCACAATGGATAAAAGGCATTGGTTATATCCAGTGATAAGACCCAAAGAGTGTGATTCCAATACCCGGTTAAGGCAGTGGAGAACTTGGAGAGGGGAATTAACAGGAGATAACAGATAACTGACATCCATTAAACATGGCACGTGGACTAGAACAGTCTACCCCAGTGAGAGAAATAAAGGGTTCAGTTTGACATTCCAACCACCTAAAGAAGGCTGGAGCATACAACGGCCGAAACGTTGTAATAAATATGGCGACAAAGATGAGGACAATAGTCCGAATAATGTAAATAGTGTACATAATACCTCATTTCAGAAATATAGACAGAAACAAAAGTCCCATCACTTGAAGTCGTCCAACAGGAACAACAGTAAAAATGGGCTGTACACTTTAGAAGACAAAATAATGCTATATTGTAACCTTCCAAACTTTCCAAACTGCTAAAAGCATAAAGATGGGAAGAAATCTTCCATCAGTATCAAACTATACCATAAATGATTACACTTCAGAAGTCTAAGATTTTATCATTTTCAATCAAAAGAAACACAAACTGTTCTGCCAATGAATACATAACGTTTCCTGTATGGAAATAGCTATTCGATATTATCATTACCAGGTATTTGGAAACAAGGTGACATTGTAATGTATCAAACTCTCTGTTAGGTAAGGTACTTGAATCAGGGCAAAGAAGTCTTGATTTTAAGGCTCAATCATGAAAGGACTTTCTCAATTCAGATGTGCCTTATCGAATGGCTTAAAATACCAGGGTATCAATCTGTTTTCGATTGAAGGCAATGTCGTATGCAATTTAGTTATGCATCGATGCAAATCACATCGTCGAGAATCCGTTTGAGAGCAAATCGGAGCACGAACCATATGGTCTGTGTCTGAAAGGAAACAAAAGTCTCTACGTCATATTTTTGTCTTTCAAAGTTGTAAAATTCGAAAAACAGGTCAAAATTATGGACAATTTTAGAACAAATAGGTTTCACACAAAAATACTTTCAACTCAACGGGGCGCAATTAGGACAAGTCAGCCGAAGATATGTCATCGGAAACAGCAATAATCAAGGTCCTGTGCCGGTTCACACACATTTTTAGTATTCTTTAGCACGATTTTGAAACAAGCTATAGCAGACAGGGATAAGGAGCACAAGGACATTAGACGGTGACGCGGCTGTGATCATTTACACATTTACTTTTATCATGCGTCTTTGTTGTCACATAATTTTTAGACATCGGACGATTTCTTTCTTTACTTTGTATGAATAATCGGAATTGAAGTTAAGGTATTGTACGATGAAGATTGCCTTTTTATATACGGATAACTTGAAGACATTATATATGGAAGTTATTTGTGCATCGAAAGGTAGACAATTTTTTGTTTCCTTTACCACTGTCGAATGGCTCGAAGGTCACAATACCAACAGTATGTTTTCAGCTTACTCGTGAGGGCTTAATATAGAGGTGTCATCTCAGTCATATTTTTGGTTCTCCTTGTTCCATACATGAAGCCATTTCCTCGATGTATTTCATATAAATGTTGATATACACTGGTGATAAATACGAATCCATATCCAAATTCGCCTGATGATGGTATGCCAGATCTTAGATGGAGGAATATTGTCTATTCACACGATGTCAATATTTCCATCTACCTGGATACCAGTAGGTTCATCAAGGAAGGAATCCGAGTCCAGTCTATTTCGAATCACGGACAGATGCACTGATTGACTGATTGTATAATATGAGGGGAGAAGAGATGGATTCATATCTTTTCCAAGCTCATTTCCGCGTAAGTGAATTTAGACTCAGCTCTCCGATATGTTATTCCATGCCGCAATCAATTACACCATCCGCCTATCCCCACTAGATCCAAACTTACCATCTGAACGAGAGGACCTCAAAATGATACTACGAAATGTTTTGAGTTCTTAACATATGACAAGAACTTCTATTTTAGTTGACTATCTTCCAGGAATCTGCTCAGCTTTTGGCATCTTCTTTTAGGTGCCGTGTCCCTTCACGTCATATGCGATCATGGCCCTCCACACTTTCCTGCCCCTTGTAGATCTTCATAAGTTAGACTTTTTGTCATTTCTCTCAAACCCCGTCCTTCCATCCATTTACTCAAGCGCGTCAAGTATGTTACGCGCAGCTTTATGCTGTCTCCCTTTCCCTCAAATCGTCCTGTGAGTATTAATTTTTCCAAGCCCTCTTTCCTCATTTTTGCCCTAGAAGTATGCCATATAGGACATATATCACGTACAGTAATCTCTGCTTAATTTCTAACGAAGTTTTTCTGTCTGTTAACACTCTGCTTAGCTTTTGAAATCCCAGCTCCTAAAGTTACGTGTCAACGAAATATCAGATTTTTTCATCTTTTGTTGATACGTACGTATGTTGCATCTCAGTGTAACTTTGTGTCAGCTGTCTACAATTAAGAAGACAGTTTTGTTGCTACTGCTACTAAGTTCTTTCATTTCAAGATCAGAAGTCTAACTTCAGGTTTGTTCCACGAAACAATAGCTTCGAGATTTAAAGTGTCGGTTCGTGAATTTGATAATATAGCAGCTGTGAGATCAACTGGGATGGAAAGTACTCATTAAGTTAAGTGGATACATAGATAGCAGTAACTGAGCAGTAATAATAAAAAAAAGATCACGACGAGATATTCCTAGATATCAGAGCGAGAAAATTATACTCTCGGAGATTAAAGAAAAGGTTCATTTCAAAATTATATTAAACTTACCCGGATCGAAGGGTTCCTGAAGAAGGCTAGGGATTATAACGGTAGACAAGTTGTGACAATAACAATGAAAATGTTGACATTAGTGTAATGACAAAAGTACGCAATTGTAGACTGTAAGAGAGCTTTATTCAACATGATAATACAAGGTTCGCGTATAGTGTCCTTTTATAGTCACAGTAAACAGAAATAGAATAATATCCCCTTGTTTTATAACTCTCCTCTTTGAGAGAGCTATTCCTGTTTACTGGAACTATAAAAGGACACTATACGCGAACCTTGTATTCTCAGTTGAATAAAGCTTTCTTAAAGTCTACACTTGAGTACTTTTGTCATTTCACAGGGCTTAGAACAGGGGTGTTTAACAAATAAACTTGATTAAATAGATGATAGAACAGGGCTTGGGAGGAATAAGAAAATTCTAAACTTATGAAAAGCTAAAAGGAGCAGGAGAGTGTGGAGGGCGATGATCCCTGTAAAAGAAGATGCCAAAAAATGAGAAGATTCCTGAAAGGTCGTCAACTAACAGAGAAATTCTTGTCATACGCTAAGAAGTCAAAACACTTCGTAGTATCATTTTGAGGTTCTCTTTTTCATAATAGTCCCATGACAAGCTTCAATCTCGTGATAGTGTAATTGATTGCAACTTGAAATAACATATCGGAGAGCTGAGTAAGATTTATATATTAAAATAGTAATATTTATATATGTACATTATGCATGTTCTAGTGGTTGTCATCGCCGGTGGGGGCGCGATAGTGGGAGAAGCACTCATTGTATATAAAATGATTCCGTATCATGTGTCACAAATAACCTTTAATAACTAAGTCTATCTTCAAGCCGGTGAACAGTCGATGGCGTACAACTAGTGCCTCATCACCAGCTGCATTTGGTCGATTGAGCTCTACAGCCCTGGAAGGCAATGCACCTAGGGGAGGGAAAACCCTGATTTTAAATCTCCGCTGTCTTGCAGTCATACCTAAACACACACACACACACACACACACACACACACACACACACACACACACACACACACACACACACACAACGATTGAAGTAAATCCAGAAAGAAAACATTGAGTGAGTCACCGAAGGCCGTTGATTGTCAACACTGACAAATTTCCAGGAACTCCTGCATCTCAGTCATCACCAAATGTAATGTCATTTATTCGACTGGATCTTGGTGGTACGGTGGCTGAGATGGGTCCATGTAGTCTGGGCAGCGAACGCCCTCCGACCTAGAGATGGTCACTGAAGAGTCAACGCCATTTCTAAGATACAACGGTTCAGAGCTTAATGTGAACCCTGAAATTGACTGGAAAATCATGTGTAACAGCAAAATTATCCAATTGTTACATTAAGCTCTGAACCGTTGTATCTTAGAAATGATTAAAGATATCTTACTGGAGTTTTAGAAGGTTTTTATAACATTTTTGGACTGTGCCTTGAGCAATAAGTATGAATAATTACTCTCTAAGCTTAACAGAAGAATCGTTCATGAAATCGATCATAAACGAAAATGACAAGTTCACAATTAATTAATCATAGCTAATAATCAGAAGGTCATGAAGTACTGAAATAAAATTGAAATAATATATATAAAATCAGTATTATTTTCAAACTTATTGATATAAATATAAATATATATATATATGGACTGACGATTGCATGTAGCATGAAACAGACTGTCGCCTCTAAGTGTTGACTTCTATGTTCACTTTTATATTTGCACACGCTCTATCTCTGATATTGAGCACTTTATCCCATAAATATAGCACACTTTAAGACTATATTTCTTCTTATGTATATATATGTATCTGAATCGAGCTCTTTTTTGAATTAACGCTGCGAACGTTGGAATTTATATATTACTTTCGTTCTCATCGCATCGGATATATATATATATATATATATATATATATATATATATATATATATATATATATATATATTAAAATGGGAAATATTAAAAGAAATGGCCTAAATATAAAGCAGGGGACAAATTTTGCTCGTTATATGGAGGAAAAATTAGCAATGTCTACCTACAATGAACCTAATAATATATTAAATCAAAGATCAGAGATTCTAAATAAATGTAGGCATAGGAAATCCTGGTTATTGGAATAGAGGCTTTGAGTTTTTTTTTTGTTTTTCGTCTACTTCTGTCACGTGGTTTCTATGTTTATTAGTTTTTAATGGTTTTATCAATAAATACTCTTTCGTCATTTCCTTGTTAGCCAGCTTACCTTGAAGATCCGTTTAGGTGAAATCTAGGTAGGTTTTCCTGGCTCTTTAGGATTTATTTTATCTTCCTATATCTTCCTATATATAAGGGTTAAAGAGTTGAATTAATAGCGTATAGGTCTGAAAAAAGACATTCTGTATTAATGCCATTTTAAATTTCGTGACAGACCGTTTAATTTAGCCATGTTAAATCAACTAGCCAAGGAATAGAAACAGAATGAAGAAGAATGGACTGCTTCTGGCTATCATACCATAGGCACATACGATACTTCTATGGTCCTGGTGTTCCAATGGCACGTGATCGTAATAACTCGACAAAATTTAGCCCCGTGTACAGATTATACTAAATGAGAAAAACAGGAATTTCTGAGAATATCGAAGAAAACACTTATCCAAAATCATGCGACTACCGTAAACTGGCACAAGAAGATGAATAAATAAGACAAGTACAAACTGCGGTTCAAGATTTGACAAGAAAATTGAAGTCACTTATGTCCACACGACAAGCAGGCGCCAAATTCTAACGTGTAAATAGTTTCAAGAAGACCCATAAGCCCGAGGCGACTTCGAACACATTATCAGCATCGCGACACGGTAATAACAATTCACAATATGCTGACATCAAAGTAATTTCGTAAAAGTAGCATAAAACGCTGCACATTTCATTTGAAACACTCGTATATCCGATATTTCCAGTATATAAATAACTACAGCAACCTTTGTGTGATTGAAACCTGAAGATTTTGGCAAAGACCACACTTCTTCGAATGATGTGAATCAGTGCAACGTAATCATAACGAAATACGTGTTCCAAATAACAGAAACAACGTCACTTGGATATTTTTAATAGAAGATAAATACTGAACAACTATAACAATTATAATGTAGGAGAAAAAAGAAACTGAAACATAGAATAGGTTGCGCCAGAGTTAGTTTTGTCCAATACGGTAAATTGCTATAATGCCAAGGGATCAATATGAAATTTCAAGTCATGTTCTAAAATAACCTCGGCACATCGAAACTTTTATATGTATTTCGTGCATAGCGGTAGACCTATTTAGAAATAGCAAAACTGTCATCTGTATTAACTGATCTTTATAAGATCAATGGTGAAAAACTTTTAATGGGCGTTAGATATCGAATATTAACCATTAACTCATTGATTGAATTTATAGAGGGAATATCAGTTGGTAAACCATATCTAATTAAAGCAAAGAGCGACTTTTCGTTTTGATGTACACATTTGGTAAAGTGTTTAATCTTTCACGACTATATATATAACGTACACAAACTTTTCGGTCATATAAGTGATAGAACAACTCTCATTCATTCATAAGTTGAAGGCCATTTCCGAACCCTGTTGCGACTATTTGTTTTCCAAAGACATATCCAAGAAATTTCGCAACACCAGATGTTCGTCTTAAGAGAATACGCAAAAAAACAACCCCAAAACAATGGATCTTTTTCACCATGGAATGGTTTTACATGCATAAGCATTTCTCATGATACTCAACTACTGTAGGAATCATTGATATATGGCCATAAACCGTGGCATGAATTATCTTGACAGTCTGGGTATGATAAAAAAAACTGGCAGGGTTAATCAATTCCAATCAATATTGTTTAAATTATGTAATCAACAACATACTTAATGAGGAAACATTATGACACTGAATTGCTTTGTTAAACGTTTTCATAGACAACTAAAATATATAACATTCAGTAGAAGCTAAACAAACAAATTAGACAGACAAGTAATCTGTTATCACAGAAGATAAATCTTTTGTGGAATCTTTTTTTTTTATAATCATAAATGTCATATTCTTACTCTTGACAGTATTTGACAAGTTTATTCAGGTTCATTGAATATTTCAGTTCATTATTTTCAGTTCTTTGTAAAAAATATGTCCGGACTTCAAAACTTCTTTGCGCTTTTCCACCAATTAGTAAACTTAGCATATATTAAAATTCATCTTTGCCAATAAGTTATTTGCAAATTAGAAATGACAGACAAAATGATAAATGGCGAAGAAAGAGAGATGATTCGACGTGCTTCTTTAAATTTGAACAAAAACATCTGAGTTTATTTTTCAAGAGTTTCCTTTTCGGAGCGAGAACTTTCAAGAATCCCTCATAGATGCAATCTCTGGACATAGAATGACATTACCACTCGGGGATTTTGTCAGTAATAGAGGAATTCATGCTTACACAACAAAGTGACATTAGCCAGCTTTCCTCGCATAATGAAGCCACGAAAAAGTGGAGAAAAGATTCCACTTGATACCAGGCCTTGTCCTGCAAAGAATGCAATACAGCAGGCATCTACTGCATGACACTGGTAAAATATAGGAGAACAAACAACGGAATGAAATTCCTTCCCAAATTCAAATAATCATGATATAACGCCATATATATATATATATATATATATATATATATATATATATATATATGTATATATTTATATATATATATGTGTGTGCATATATATATATGTGTATATATATATATATATATATATATATATATATATATATATTTACACACACACACACATATATATATATACATGTATATATATATATATATATATATATATATATATATATATATATATATATATATATATGTACAATTATAGGATTGGTGTGTACATAAAAAATTCCAATAACCCCAAAATACTACTCTTAAAAGAGTGCTCAATACAGAGTAGAGCAAATATAATTATTTATTCAAAAATTACAACATAAATATGTTATAAAATCACTACAAAAATAGCCATTTTGTTTGAACACTTCCGGTGTCTGGTGTCAAGTAATGGTGTTGAATGCAGAATAAAGGGTTTTAAAAAGTTCAAGTGTTTGATTGATTTGAACCTTTTAAAACCCTTTATTCTAAATGGCTATTCATGTAGTGATTTTGTAACATATTTTTTCGAATGAATAATTATATATATATATATATATATATATATATATATATATATATTAATAATATCAGTGGTCAGTATATATACATCTATCTATCTATCTATCTATCTATATATATATATATATATATATATATATATATATATATATATATATATATAAATTTCCAAGAGGTTAGAATCCAGGTAGAACTCAATGTCCAGTGTAAGAATGTGTAGGTCTGATGAATTGAATCGTGATTACGATTCAAATGTAATAAATTATAACCATGGAATATTAGTGTTTGAGCCTTTTGTATTACATATATATATATATATATATATATATATATATATATATATATATATATATATATATATATATATATTATACTACTAGTAATACTCGGTTAGAATAAACCTCAGATAGCACAACTTGTAAGTCTATCTTTTCTGACCACCTAAATCATCATCATCTTCCTCCTCTTCCTTATCATCATCAGTCCCATGTTTGGAGGTGGTCGTTTGGTTGCTCTACGCCTGAAAAGCTAAACAGCTTCCTCCATAAGTCTAGGTTGCGTGTCAATGTCCGAGTCTCTGTGAATGATCTTCCTGTCCACTCAGTAAGTTTATCAGCCCATTTTTCTTTTGTCTGCCTCTTTGTCTAAGGTTGGGCCTTGTTGGATGGTACCGGACAGATTGTTGGCTGTTATAACGTGTCTATACCATTTAAAATTCCTCTTCAAGACGGTGGTTATGAGGTCTTCCAACGGACAACGTGCTTCTCTGATGGAATTTTAGTGAAACGAAATCAAGCGGCGGTTATGGTCGCCATTTGTAATTCGACCATGGCGCATGTGCGAGACAAATACTTAAAGAAATCTGTTGGTGATTTGCATGCGCGATCATGTAACTGATATAAACGAAGAGCACGTTTTTTCATGACGAAATATTTTGTATCGGGCGGTTTGAACGGCGCAATAGTTTGATACCGGAAGGACGTCTGCTGGAATTTCTTGATATTGAACGTACCATTCTTGATCACAACTTTACCTTCTGCACCCCCCTCTTGGAATTTACACTGTTTCTAATTATCAAAGTTTTGCTTCGAACTTAGATTTTACTGTGTTTTGATTATTAAACAATTTGTCTTGCTTTGAACTTCAATTTTTTTGTACTTTGACTATTAAACAGTTTGTTTTGTAGTATCTTGTAATATTTCTGATACAGTATCTGTCTATATTTCTGAGATGAGGTATTATGTACACTATTTACATTATTCGGACTATTGTCCTCATATTTGTCGCCATATTTATTATAACGTTTCGGCCTTTCAGTATCTGTCTATCTTTCTGAGATGAGGTATAATGTACACTATTTACATTATTCGGACTATTGTCCTCATCTTTGTCGCCATATTTATTAAAACGTTTCGGCCTTTCAGTATCTGTCTATATTTCTGAGATGAGGTATTATGTACACTATTTACATTATTCGGACTATTGTCCTCATCTTTGTCGCCATATTTATTACAACGTCTCGGCCTTTCAGTATCTGTCTATATTTCTGAGATGAGGTATAATGTACACTATTTACATTATTCGGACTATTATCCTCATCTTTGTCGCCATATTTATATTGAAGTCAGACTCACTGAAGGTCACCTGGCACAGTTGATAAAGGCGTTGGTTAGATCCAGTGACAGGAACGTAAGAGTGTGAGTTCAATACCTGCTTAAGGCAGTGGAGAACTTGGAGAGGAAAATTAACAGGAGTTAACTGATAACTGACATCCATTAAACATGGCACGTGAACTAGAACAGTCTACCCCAGTGAGCTAAATAAAGGGTTCAGTTCAACATTTCAAACACCTGAAGAAGGTCGGAGCGTACAACGGCCGAAACGTTGTAATAAATATGGCGGCAAAGATTAGGACAATAGTCCAAATAATGTAAATAGTATGTCTTGCTTCGAACTCAAAATACGACTTCAAATCAACTACAGGAATCTCAAACTGTGATGCAGTGAACTTCTTAGCATCTCCCTTGAAATACTGGCATTCTTTATTTCAATTCTGCTGTCAATGTCCAAGCTCGTCAGCCGTACAAAAAGATATAGAAGGTCAATACACGCAACCATCTCAGCTTGATTCCAGGCAGATATCCCTGTCTTTCCAGAGGATCTTTAACTAATCTTGAGATTATTTCTTTTCTGGTACGTCCTTTGCTGATAACTGAACAAATATATTTGGATTATCTCAATATTTAAGATTCTGGTAACCTGCATTTAAAAGTCCTTTCTTATTGTTCACCATGAATTTGAATTTTCGGGATTAATCTTCATTCCATATCTGAAGTATGCTTCATCCATATGTTTCTATAAACTGTCGAGATCCTTCTCCTTGGCAGATCGACCCTCTATATCGCTTGTAAAGCAAATGTTCCTGATGTGACTTCCAATGCTAACTGTGCTGTGATGTTCCTCATGGGCGTAAATTATGATGCCTTCAAGAGATATGTTAAAGAGACTTGGGCACAATTTGTCTTACACAGATGTGTGAAACCGATTTACCATGGATACTTGGAACACTCCTGTGTTGCTTGCCTTATCAAAGAGCTGCAGGATACTCATGTTATAATTACTCCTTGTTAAGCACATTGTCTCGTGCTGTACTCTGTCAAGATCAGTTTGTAATATCTATGACGATACTATATAGGATTTTTTCCTGTAGCGAGTATCTTTCGCATAGACTTCTTAGACTGAACATCTGATTTGTGTTGCTTCTTCCACGTTCAATTTCAACCTGTTCTTCAGCGATCTGCCTAAATGCTTTGTGAAAAAATAGCTAATATACAGGGGTTGAGCAAAATAATTGGAACAGTTGCAAAATCCGCTTCTATATTTCAAAGACCTATTACATTAAGAACTTTAACTAAAACTTTGTAAGTGGAGGTTATATCTGTTGTAAATACGTTTATTTATCTAATTTACTGTCTTTGTCTTATTTACTTTTAGAATTTAGTAAAATTTAAGCTAAATGTGTGACCTCTCCGAGTTCGAAAAAGAGCAAATTGTTGGAGCTCGCATGGCAGGAGCCTCGATCACTAAGGTTGCTGAACTGTTTGTTTTTTCAAGAGCTACCATATCAAGAACACTGATGCAATTCGAGAAACAGAGCCAGACGTCTAGCAACCGTAGCAATTCGGGTCGGACTTTAAAACTTACTGACAGGGACTGACGTGCATTGAAACGCAATGTGGCAAAAAATCATCGGACAAATGCGGGCAAGTGACTGCCGTATGGCTTCATATCATGGAAGAGACGCTGTGAGGAAACCTCTTCTCTCCACTCGCAACATTCAAAAGAGGTTGAAGTGGTGCAGAAATCACAATGCCTTGTCTGCGGACCCCAATGGAAACAAGTCATATTCTCAGAAGAGTCCAGTTTTTCTCTTTTCCCAACTTCAGGGCGAGTTTATGTGTGGAGGCAGCCCAAAGAAGTTTAAAATCCTGACTGCCTTCTTCCAACAGTGAAGCATGCATGTGGATCAGTGATAGTTTGGGCCGCCATATCATGGAAATATCTCGGTCCAATAGTTGTCCTGCATGGTAGAATCAACAGCAAATATTACCTGAACATTTTGGGAGATCATGTTCATCCAATGGCCCAGGTTTTATCCCCTGATGGTGACTGCATCTTCCAAGACAATAATGCTCCAATAAATACCGCTCGAGTGGTTAAGAATTGGTATGAAGAGCATGAAAGTGAGCTAGAACACATGGAGTTACACCCCAATCTCAAGATATCAATATTATTGAACATTTGTGGTGCATTTTGGAGCAACAATTTAGGAGCCGCTATCCTCCACCGCCGTGTCGTAAAGAGCTGGAGAAAGTCTTAATGGAAGAATGGCTGAAAATTCCACTGGATGAAGTCAGGAGGTTGTATGATTCCATTCCTAGACGTATTAAAGCAGTCTGTGAGGCTAGAGGAGGACAACTCCATATAAAATAAGTTTTCTTTGAATTTAACAAGTGTTTCAATCATTTTGCCAACCCCTGTAACTGATGTAAATCTAATAATCATATCAAAATAATTTTAGGACTATATTTCAGTTCTGTTGCTCATTTACATATATACATGTAGAAATACTTGAGTGATGTCCCCTAATTTCTGTTATACCATCCGTTTAGTAGATGGATATTGCAAATCAAAAGCATAAAGAATCTTATTGACACGGCGTCTCAGACGGATCTTGCCTCCGGAACTCTAGCCCTATTTATGCAACAAAAGGTCTCTATACTGCAGTTGCAAGAGTACTGCTAAGGAGACAATTAATATCACCAGGTACATTTTACTTTATTTCCATTCTATACTTGTTATTTTGTAGGATAGATAAAAGATCGGGTGGTTTAAAACGTCACATTAATATCCATTAGGCTACCTGAGACCAACCAGCTGTTGTCACCCGTAACAACTATTTAGCATTTCTTGTTACCCGTTCTGTTCTCCAGGAAATTCTTTCTCCAGGCTTAAAAGTCAACTTCGTATTTATGTCAAGTCGGTAACGGACGATTCACTGTATCTCTGTCTACATTTCTGGATATAAAATATCAAGAAAAATTTTCTTGCTAGATAATGAATTGACCGAAATATATATATATATATATATATATATATATATATATATATATATATATATATATAGATATATATATATATATATATATATATATATATCTATATATATATATATATAAATAAAAGTGAACATAGAAGTCAACACTTAGAGGCGACAGTCTGTTTCATGCTAGATGCAATCGTCAGGCAACTAGTGCTGTTATTTTTCTAATCTATTTTGGCGGTAACCGCCAAAATAGATTACCCACAATGCACCAGGGACCCTAATATATGAACAGCCGAGACAAATAACAGCACTAGTTGCCTGACGATTGCATCTAGCAGGAAACAGTCTGTCGCCTCTAAGTGTTGACTTCTATGTTCACTTTTATATTTACACACGCTCGATCTCTGATATTGAGCACTTTATCCCATAAATATAGCACACTTTAAGACTATATTTCGTCATATATATATATATATATATATATGAGAGGATAATGAATAAGTGGGAAGCTGATCTCAATTTAACATGTTTCCCTTTATTAAAGCTTCGTCAGAGGTTAACATAAAATGATAAAAGGCAAAGAGACGCTGATTAATGGCATGTTGTGTTTGGCTATTTCTTATTGATTAGATATATGTCCCGTGAAATGAAGTAACAGATCATATCCAAATATTCGTGAGAAACAACAACAACAATATGTATATATATATATATATATATATATATATATATATATATATATATATATATATATATATTTGTGTATTTAGGCAGCAATCCTTCTTTCATGCACATTTCATTAAAAACGACTGACAAGGTGCTTTTATATCTTGACCGAGTTTTGAAACAAAAAAATGAAACATTTTGTAAAACATACATATAACAAACTATTTCTAATTCTAACAGTTGAAATATAATCCTTGAAAATGGCTAAATGTATAGCCGAAAGCGCTCGGATAAAAAGAACATTCGGACAGTTTTTATATAATTCATTATCTGAAAAGAAAAACCTTATTAGATCGCACGAGAAATTATAAAAAAAAATAAATAAAAACACCTTGTCAGTCGTTTTTAATGAAATGTGCATATATATATATATATATATATATATATATATATATATATATATATAGAGAGAGAGAGAGAGAGAGAGAGAGAATATTAATGGTGGATATACACATACATATGCAATTATATATGCACATACACATATGTGTATAAAAATAATTCCAAGAGGATATGATCCAGGTAGAACTCGATGTCCAGGAGAGTGACGCTAATTGGGTGAAGAAGTATAACGAAAATTTCGACGTACCTATGGGAGCTTTCGATTCCGCCCAAATTGCAGACGTGGTGGGAATATATATACTAGATACCCTAAATAGAATAGTTAACCTCAATCAAGTCGGGCTTTATAGAGATGACGATCTGATCTTCGTCCCTATTAGTAATGGCCCCTTAACTTCCAGCTTACATAAGAAGGTCGTCAGAGCCTTCAAATACCTAGGCCTTAAGATTGAAATATCCTCCAACCTTAAAATTGTTAACTTTTTAGACATTACTCTTAACCTATCAAATGATACATTTAGACCTTTCCATAAACTGGATCAGACACCCCTATATATCAATATCCACTCTAACCACCCTAAATCTGTGATAGAACACATCTCCAAAACCGTGAATACTAGAATAAACAAGCTATCTTCTAACCATAGAATTTTTGAAGAGAATAAATTTACATACAACCAGGCCCTCAAGAATAGTGGTTTTAGACAAGAATTAAAATTTAACAGAGAACCAACAAATCAAAATATGAAGAATAGAACTAAACACATAAAGAGGAAAGTAATATGGTTTAACCCATCATATTGCAAGCTCTCTAAAATTGATATAGGTAGTTTCTTCCTTAGATTAGTAGATAAACACTTTCACAACAAACACCCATTACATAAAATTTTTAATAGGGAAACACTGAAAATTAGTTACTCGTGCGTGAATAATATAGAGAAAATTATATCTTCCCATAATTGTAGAATACTTAAAAACTACCACAGTAGTGAACCTCAAACGAATGACCCCAACTGCAATTGTAGGAATAAAGATCTCTGCCCAATCGGGGGTAAGTGCATGTATAAAAACGTAGTGTACGAGGCAACTATCTTCCCCAGAGAAAAAAGAAACGAGAAGAAAAGATACATAGGTATATCCGCTGGTGATTGGAAGCAACGTCTATACGGCCATAGGCACTCCTTTAGACACAGATACCTCAGAAACCAAACGGCCCTATCCAAACACTACTGGGATCTGGTGGATAGGGGTCTAACCCCACTTTTCGAATGGAGATACTTGTCAAGAGCTAGCACACCTAATAACTTACGTGATAGGTGTAATCTGTGCATCGCCGAAAAGATCTTTATCATCAGAGATAAAAATCAGGATGAACTGTTAAACCTTCGGAGTGAGATCCTCTCCAAATGTAGGCATATAAACGGTTCAAAACATGAACACCGTTTTGTAGCACGCGGCCGGGTGTGACACTTCCACCTTAGCCCAATAACATCGGGCATGACTTTCTGTGTATTGAATATTACTTGTATGTATTATTGTGTACGGTTATGTGAGGCACCAGGTATTCCAAGTTTTTATTTATTTTTTATTTATTTTTAATGCTTCATCCATGCAATGACCATTACGTATATGTATCATTGTGTATGTTTATGTGATACGACATGTACTTCTAATTTTGGCCTTTCTTTATTCACGTGGTGATACATGTGTGAGGGGTTGGGTGGGTAAACGTTCCCCTAATAAGTGATTTGCAAAATCAGATAGAATTATAATAGTTAGACACCTAGGTACACATTCTAACATTAGAGATAAATACACGCTACTCACCCAGCGGTTTTAGAATATTATATATTTTTTAATTGGCCTTTGATTTGGTTTAAATATAGAAATGGATATGTGCGTTCATGTGGGTGTATGCATGTGTGTGTGTAGACGTGTATATAAAAGCATACGCATAGATATATGTATGTATGGGTGTATGTGGGTAAGTACATGAATATATATATATGTGTGTGTGTGTGTGTGTGCGTGTGTGTGTGCGTGTGTATACCTACATGTATGAACGTATGAATACGTAGGTAGAGATATATATGCAGATGTATTTATGTGTGTGTGTGCGTATTTCGATATATGTATATATATATATATGTAAACATATAGTGATATATGGGTGTAAATGTACGCAGCTATGTATAATCAACCGGAGGTACGAAGAGTGAAAATGGAATTTTGTCTACGAGTTTTCATCAGCCTTTATCTTGTCAGCGGGATTTCCCCAAAATTCCTTGTGTTGGTCAAACGGTCTCGTTTGGGATGGGGGCGGGATGAAAACAGGCCGCCCGAGAATCATTTGGCCAGTCCGATAAATTTATGGGGGCAGAGATTGTTGGTTTATGACTTGACACGGCTAGACAATACATTTCAGAACGCTGTCTCTACTTAGATTCAGGGAATCCTAAAAACCCTTCTAATGTTAGATTATCTAAACTCTCCCTTTATCTCATTAGTGTGTGTACGTATGCGTTGTAGGGGTCTGGGTGGGAGCATAAGATTGTATCGCCTAAGGGGTGTGAGTGTCACCAAAAATGTACACTCTTCCGGTATATCTTTGAAAATACGCACCCTTTTATCACTGAAATCCCTTTTTAAATCTTCCCTCTGTTAAATTTTAGTGCCCTCTCCGCCTAAAGTCCGCCCCGTCTCCCTCGTCTATTACCCCTCTATATAGATCACGGGTCCCCCCACACTATCACACATACTCTCACCAATTTCTCCCGGAGTCGTTTTTCCGTTTTCATTTTGAATCTGTAGTTCTGATGAACTGGGTCGTTTTTACGATTCCAATGGAATAAATTATGACCATGGAATATTAGTGTTTAAGTCTTTTTATTATATATATATATATATATATATATATATATATATATATATATATATATATATATATATATATACACAGGAAAGATGAGAACTAATAGAGTATAATTCCAATGTTCGTAACATTTAATTTAAATGAGGGCTCAATATACAGTAGAGCAATATAATTTATTTTAGGATATTACACCGAAAACATGTCAAAATCGCTACACAATTGCAGTCGTGTTTCGAATCTTAACAATGCATCTCATCAGGCGATATAAAATTACTAGCGAGTAATTTACAATCACCTAATGTGATGTATTGATACGCATGGAAACACGACTGCAATTGTGTAGCGATTTTGATGTTTTCGATGTAATATCCTAAATTACAAAACATAATACACACACACACACACACACACACACACATATATATATATATATATATATATATGTGTGTGTGTGTGTTATTTATATCTATATATTATTTATATATTATATATGCGCTGTACTTATTGGAAAGCGGTCACCCTTCTTGTTCTTCTTTGTGGCGTGTGTCTATTCAGGACGTTGGCCTTCATGGCTCGCAACATTCTTTGTACTCTTTTGTAGCTCTTAATATTTTCTTCTTCTTGTTATTCCTCACTAACCCTGTTATTTTATCCATTTTCTCAAACTCGCCAAGCAGGAAATGCGTTGTTGTTCCTGTCTTCAATGTCTCCTGTGAATGTCAAATGTTTCGAGCCTTCTTTTCTCGGTATATCCACAAGAATCTTCAGCTATTCTTTTCTGATGTTAATTATAAGTATCATTTTTGTTACATTTGTTCTAAACTTTTATCGTTGCTCACATGTCCGATCCATGTTATTCACACCATCCTTCTGTAGAACCACATTTCCGTTGCTTCAAGTATCTTCTTCAACTTTGAGAAAATTGTTCAGTATTCACTTTCATACAGAAGGTATCATATTACTTAAGAGTTCAGTACTGGTTTTTTTTCTAACGAATTTTTTTCTCTTTCTTAATACTTTGCTTAGCTTTTGGAAAACATCTTTCGCTATCACAATGCGCCTTCGGATTTCAGTGTCATATTTACCATCCTCTGCTAGAACACTTCTATGGTTAAATTGTTCTACTTGTTTGATTTTGATATCTCCAATTTTTAATTTGCATGTTGGGCTGTTCTTTTGGCTGACAATTATGCATTCTATGTTCTTGAAATTCACGTAAGAGTTCTTGTAGTTTCCTGTCTGCGTCTGCAATCATCACTTGATGTCTTAAATTGTTAAGATATTACTCTTAACAACGATAATGATTCCTCTTAGAACTTCTAATTCTCTCGGACATGCTTCACTGTATAGTTTGAATAAGTCTGGTAAGAAGTGTCATCCTTATCTTACACCTCTTTATATTTTCTGAATTCATTTTCTATCCATATGCAGGAAGTTTTCTGCTAGTAAAGGTTCTGGATTATTCTAATACCGTTATCAAATATGTCAAGGCTACCTAGAAGTTCCTACAGTTATTTGTGACGTAATTTGTCAAAAGTTTTTGCATAATCTATAAAACAGCTTTTCATGGTTTTGTATTTGTATTACTCTTTTTGATCTCATTTTGAGCATAAATATTACATTCTTTGTTCCAATGTCTTTAACAAGCACGCACATTTTGGTCCTATTTCTGAATCACATAAAATAATAAATCACATAATCACATAATCACATAAAATAATAAATCACATAATCACATAAAATAATAAATCACATAAACACATAAAATAATAAATCACATAATCACATAATCACATAAAATAATAAACGAACCATAAAATTTACTGTTAGTCGTCGGCAACAATCAGTTTTCCATGTCATCATTTCTGTTTAAGGAGTGGTTGTATACAGTCGATGTCATTCGGCCAACTATGTTTTATTTAGCATGTGAATTCTTTGAAACAAATCGTGGCTTCACTATTTGAAAAGGGAGGAACTTATTATCGGAATCCTGGGAAATGCCGCTTTGTTTATTTTCATGCATAGCTAATTTGTTTGAAATGGTAAAATCTATATTATTATATAAAAGCAAAAGTCTTTTTATTTAAAAAAAGAATTGCTGTAGAATTTGATATATTCAAATTTTTTTTCGGATGTCTTATACGAGAATATTTTTTTCACTATAAGATGTTGAGCATTATGAACCTGAAACTGATGATGATTTTTTTTTAAAAAAGAAAAGAAAAAAAGATCTACCTTAACTTCCTTCGTTCACTTCGATGAATTCTTTCGTAAATGTTTTAAGATATCAATAGTTTCAACTTTGTACTTGAGAGATTTTATTTATAGTATGCGAGAAAAACACTTGTAGGCAATATAAAATATATTTTAAGAATGTGTATATCATATTTGGTTAATTGGGTGATATTTTTAGCGGTACATCAACTTGCATGTGTTATTCAATGCAAAAATCTACATATTTTAAACAATTTTACGGCTTCAACTAAGTATATTTTGAAGGCAATTGCATGTCTTGAAATCCAGATAAAATGTATTGTTGGTAATTTTACTATAAACATATTTTTATAATATTTTTTATATATAAAAAGGAAATGCTATACGCGAGACTCTCCCGAACAGATTTGATGGTACAATAAATTCACGAGTGATTCAGCATTACATTTTTTTTACACATTTATTGTATATAGGTAGGGATGTATCTATCTCAGTCTGTTCATATATATCACAGGCTTTTGATGTCTATCTTCATATCTATGTATCTATCTATCTTCATATCTATCTATCTTCATATCTATCTATCTATCTATCTATCTATCTTCATATCTATCTATCTATCTATCTTCATATCTATCTATCAATCTATCTTCATATATATATATCTCTTTTCATATATATCTATCTTCATATCTATCTTCATATCTATCTATCTATCTATCTATCTTCATATCTATCTATTTTCATATCTATCTATCTATCTATCTATCTTCATATCTATCACTCTTCATATCTATCTATGTTCATATCTGTCCATGCATCTATCTATCTATCTATCTATCTATCTATCTATCTATCTATCTATCTATCTATCTATCTATCTATCTATCTCAGTTCATATCTATCTATCTATCTATCTATCCTAGTCGAAATCTATCTATCTATCTATCTATCTATCTATCTATCTATCTATCTATCTATCTATCTATATATCTATCTATCTATCTATCTATCTATCTATCTTCATTGTTCCCTGTATTGTCTTATAATTTGAATTTCAAATTTGGCAATCATTGAAAATGACCAAAAAAAATCCCGCTGTTACCCTTTCGAGTCTTGACCGCATTGCTTGCCAGAAAGTCTATAATCTCATGCAAATTTTCTCCCATGAGAACCGTCCTTCCTATGCAACGATCAAAACTTAAACTTCTGAATGCCGATTGCTGAAGATATCCTTTGAAATGTCCACACCGCTCAGGGTGCAGTGTGGACCCAACCTTTGTTAAAATATCGAAAAATAAAAGTATTATTTCTTGATCCATGTCGTTAAGAATGATTTTCTGAATATTTTTGAACACTCCATGTATGTATGTGCGTATATATATATATATATATATATATATATATATATATATATATATATATATATATATATATATATATATATATATATATATATATATATATATATATATTACGACATTTTTATGTTTATACATTCTTTTTTATAGATGCAAATATCTGAATTTCGAGAATAAATTCCTGTTGAAATCCGAGGCAATAATGGGATAATTTGTTAAAATCATAACTCTCCATAGCTTCCTTTTCTTTTTAAAACCAAGTGCCTTCAAGTCGTAAGGGATCATTGTTCTTTATAGGCCCCAGTGTATTTATTATATGGGAATCGTCATAATTTATTAGAACAGAAAATGGTGTAGTTTTTCATTGCCTTCCCTACTGATTTGGATTTAGGTCGTTACTTTTATTAGACTGTATGCACATGCAACAAGCAACCCTCGTTACCCCCCCCCCACACACATTTTCTTCCAGTGGGTCTTTTAGTCCTCAAGTACATGAGCGAGCTTGTATCCGTGCCTTTAGGTATCTCGGATGCGTACAAAGTTTCTGACCCAATGAGGAGATCTGTTGCCTTGACGCGCCATATCCACTCGGAGCATCACGCATGTATCTTCTTTCCTTGATTGATTGTATCATCCCTAAGCGTGCTGGGGGTAGACTTTGGAGGGGGTCGTGTTATCCGCCTGATAATCAGTCCTCCGAACCTTCGTGTAAATTCGAAGGAGTCTATCCTATCAGCACGTGTATAATATCGGGGCTATTGTACTGCCATTTTGTGAATGGTGTCCGGTGGAGCCTTTCAATACCGGGATGAAGGGTACGTCTCCGGCTGTGTCTCTTGACAATTCTCTCAAAGATATTTATACTTGCAAATCCAAATGTCTGTCTCACTGCCCACTAGTCTTCAAGAATCCAATAGACACATGAAACCAGTCAAAATGCTAACCAACAAAACTAGCAAACTCAACCAAAAAAACAAAAACAAAAAAAAAAACAAAAAAAAAACAAAGCAAACTCTATATATACCATTTCCTAGACCAATCTGAGTGGACTACATTCGAACTTTCCAGAAGTGACACAACGACTTCTTCAATCTCAACCAGACCTGCTACTTTCTGAAGCCGGTATCAACTAAGGGAATCCATAGTCCCGGGCTACTCACCTCTTACAGCTAAACACAACGTCCTAAAACGCCACGGCTACAGATTAAGAGTTTACCTCAACGACAAGTTTCCCTGTGGAAGAGACACAAAAAAAACGAGGAAACAGATCTCACGTGTATGTGCTTCCATGTGGCAATTATCCACAGTATCACATTCGTCTCTTTCTCTATTGACCACAGAATGAAGGAACAAGAGAAAATTAATAATATCCTAATTGAATTTCACTCGGTCAGCTGTAATGAATTACATATCCACCATAAAGAATGTCTAGTCCACTCCAACAAAACCGATTATGAAGGCAGATATTGCAGAGACTTCTTCCATAGCCTATGAACTAACCCAAATCAGCGTCTAGGGCACGCTGGGTCATCAAGCGAATCTCCTCGATCTCTTTCTAACTTCCTGCCCTGATAAATGCTTAGGAAACGTTCTCCCGCCACTAGACACGTCAGACCATTACCTTACCCGTGTCCAGATCGATGCAAATCCTTAGGCATCCCCTGATGTATCATTTCATAGAACGATTTTTTGCTATGCGAAGGCAGAAGGACTTGATGGAGTTCCTTTTCCGTCCTTTTTTAAGTCTGCACCCCAAACTGCTGCCCTCGTCACCAATTAGATCCTTTCTGGAATGGAGAGTTTCATACCACGCAAAATTAAATTCCAATAAAAACCAAAGAGCCAACTCTGGTGACCCCTGAATACGGTGCGGCCATAACCCACTGAAACCGCTACCTGAGTATCTGTCGCAAGGAGGGATGAATTTCTGCCCTCACTGCATTCGGAGTTGCCCGCAACCACTGCGAAAAGTTCTAGAAAATGCCAATTGCAGCTACACATGAGCAGTCCATACCAAGGATAAAAAGAAACAAATTGTATCTCCGTGAATTCTGGGAGATCACCAAACAAATCATGAACAGAGGTAAAGTGGCTGTACCCACAATTATAAATGGCTCGGAGGTCATAGATTCCTCGATAGATAAGGCGAATCTCTTCGTCTCAATCTTCGTCATCTAACTTAATGTTAGATGACAATGACCACCCCCTTCCCAAATCTCACTGGGCACAATCTCAATATTACCTTCACAGCAGGAGAAGTTTCCAGACATAGCAAAGACCTCGATCCTAAGAAAGCCACTCACCAAGACAAAATTCCAGTGATTTTAATTAAGAATATCAACCCCGAATTATCTCCAATCCTAGCATTCAACCGTTACTTGAAGGAAAAAAATCCTTCCCAAGGCCGTGGAAAGTGTCAAGCGTAATGCTCAGTTTTCAAGAATGCAGGCACGTGATCTTCACCGTCCCAGTACAGCCCCATCAGTCTCCTCAGTAATCCTTTTGAGGCCATAATCAACAAGAAGGTCGTCGAGCGCCTAGAAAAGAACAACGTCTTCAGCGACGAGTAGTATGGGTTTCGGTCTGCCAGATCCACTGCCGATGGCTACTATCACTCACAGAATCAATGAGGTTCTTGATGACAAACACACCTCGAAGATCATAGTACTAGATATTTTAAAGGCCTCCGACAAGGTGGGCATAAAGGTTTACTACACAAATTCTTCAATTATGGAATCACTGGAAGGGTCTTCTCGATCATAAAATCCTTCGTTACAGGTCGTTATTAATGGCCAGTCCTCTGATGCCTTGGCGGTCAAAGAAAGCTTCCCACAAGGCTTACTATTTGAGCCAACTATCTTTTTGATCTATATAAATGATCTAAGTATATACTCAGATCATTTCTAAATATCTCTGCCGACGATGCGATTATATACTGGTGCACCTCTAGAACTCTCGAGGGCCAGTGATTGGCGACTGATCTCTCTTCTCATCTCGTAAAAACCACCCAATGGGGTAAAAACTGGCTGGTTACATTTAATGACCCGAAGACCAAGCTAGTTTCGTTCCATCATCGCCGATTTGACCCCAAGCTAACACCAATCAAAATGAACGGTGTTCCTCTCGGGAAAGCACAATTGCCTTGAAAGACTGTTGGGCCTCAAGCTCCCACCCGATCTCAAGTGGAACTCGTACATACGACCCGTTGCTAAGGATACAGGTAAAATGTCGGCTCCCTGTACTATCTTCTACTTTTATAAGAAATGGAGTAATGTTTTTCATATCTGGGCGGGAACTGTAAACACCTCACTCTCCAGCCTTGATCAGAGTTCAAAAGCCTTCTCCGAGCCCTTGTGGGTGACGAATTATTCTGCACCCTTCAACCCCTCTCCCACGGGAGGGATGTGGCAAGCCTCTCTCTCTCTCTCTCACTCTCGAACGAACAACATTCCCTAATCTCATCAGGGTAAGCCTTCACAACAGGAACACGCCATGCCACTTAGATAGCACCAAACCACTCAAGCAGCTTTTTTCCGCAAACTACTGCCCTGTGGAATCGACTCCCAGCAGCATGTTTCTACTAAAACTACAATCTTAATCTATTCAAGGCTACAGTTAATCATTATCTCCCTCATTTATACACACAAATGGCCTCCTAACGTAAAGCTCTACCTCGAGTGGTCGCCGAGCCTTGTAAAGGGTAACTATCACAGTAAAAAAAAAAAAAAAAAAACAAGGCTACGATCCCAGTCTATCTTGCGATATAACCCAGAATTGTAGATAGATGGGTAAATGCCTTTGTCAAGGCTATCAGTGCGATATCGAACATTGTAGACTAGCCTGGAATTTGAGCACGTCTCGCCGATTATTCTTTTCGTTTTGATCGCCGTTACATTAATCGCAAATCACACTTTCACTTAATTCTGTATATACTCGTGTATGCATCGAATTCTCTGAAGCAGTATTTAAGGTTTAAATTTCTTTATTTAAGGTGATATCCTATCGAAATGAAAAACACGAGACGATACAGTTTTTAGATATGAAAACATTCAAAGTGACAAATTTTCTTTGACATTATTATTTCATCCCATCTGATTTGCAGAAAATGTTTGAATGAAAAACTGAAGCGTCGTGTATTGCAATGTAAAATGCTTTAAAACTGTTTTTGAAATTATTTCTCCTTTTTTTCCCCTATTTCAAATCGTAGGTAGGAATTTTGTATGCATATCAAGAAACATATTTTATATGCAATCAATTACAGATGTTTATTTGAGTAATTTTTATATAAATAAGTGTGAGATACAGAGCTCTGGTTATATACAGTGTTGTGTTGTCTCGCTAGATCAGTTACGACTGAGTAGTGAGTTCGATCCTCACTAGGTGCTTATACTTTCGGCCTTGTGCCACTTCTAAGCTACGCTTAGAAAAACATTTTTGGGCACTTCGACATGGTGTAATGTTTAGCAAGCTTGACTCGCTAGGTAAATTACGACTGAATAGTGAATTCGATCCTCACTGGGTGCACCAATCTTTCGGCCTTGTGCCACACGCTTAGAAAATCATTTCGGGCACCTCGACGTGGTGTAATGGTTAGAAAGCTTGTCTTGCAAGATCATTTACAACTGAGTAGTGAGTTCGATCCTCACTGGGTGCCTTCATAGTTTCGGCTTTGTGTCACATCTAAGCTGAGCTTAGAAAATCGCTATATACAGTCTTGTACTAAATAAGTGATATATTGAGTCGAAATCAAGAACTGACCTACACACGATCGACTTACGCAAAAATATGCACGTTAAATGCAATCAGAAAAAAAATGACAGAATGAAGATGAAAACAGATTAAATAACGAGAGGATTAAATGTTGGAAGAAGAAACGTTTATGTAGAAGTGTGGATTATCCCAAGAAGAATTCTTCGTGATGAAAGCATCTCAGAATACAAATTTCTGAGAAATGTGAGGAAACTGATGCAAGCAAAAAAAGAAAAAAAAAAGAAAAAAAAAAGCCTTCCATTTCGTCTTATCGGCGTATTTTCTTTCTGGGCATTACGCCTCGGTTTTCGCTCCAACTGATAAAAACCAAATGCACCTCCCATGCAATCCAAATGCACATGGTGCTTTAATACGTCAATCCGAGGTCAAATTGAGTTCATCATCTCATCTTCTCTTGACAAATAACACACATTTTCCTTTCCTGAGAATAACCAGAGAATAAGTAGATTCAGCAGAGACTTCAATCAACCATCTTGTTTCCTGTTACAAAACCAGTGAAACTACATTTAAAAATCTACATATACCTGTAGAAGCTATCATTATATTAAATGAATAGACCACATTAAATAAAATATTATTCATCATATGAGATGTTATATTGTAGTGCACATTATATAATTAATGTGAGTACATATTATATTAGTATTAAAAAAAATAAAAATTAATTAATAAATAAAATAAAATAATCGTATTCTGTTTGTGAGGTTTCGTTCCCAACAGCCATTACACATGACATTATGCTAGACAATCTTTCCAAGGAATACCAGGATGCAGATAAAGGAATTATAGAACATTGAGTGTTGATGGATGTATAATAACAGAGTTAGTTTTCAATCAGCACATGACGATAGCATCTTGCATGAATCTCACATTTTTGCTATGGGTGAGGTAAAAATTACTGTATATATATATATATATATATATATATATATATATATATATATATATATATATATATTCATTATATCGCAATCGAATTAAGTCGATTCCCCACGAAAGATTATTACCTGTAGAACAATATTTCCGCCTAGAAAAACACTATTTTAAAACCCATGCCAAATTCACTATAATTGAGAGAATAGAAAAGTCCAGAGTAGATAACATTAGACGGATTTTAGAGTTCCATGAAAATAAGTGGATACAACGTTTAAAAACGCAATATCCAGTCGGGCTTAAGCATAAATTTAACAATATAGATAGTATTAATATATAACCATACAAATCAAAACCTACCAACATTTTTCACCCACACAAGTCAGACATGCTTACGGAGGTGTTGAGGCTTCACACTTATACACACACCCACACGTATATACACGCTTACACACATCATACTCACTCACTCCCTAATGAGCCAAATCATAACACACACCCACAGCAATATACACGCTTACACATATCATACTCACTCACTCCCTAAGAACCAAATAACACACACACACACTTAACAGAGACACATCCCCTTTCCAGGAACCAATAAATTTGTCAAAATGACCAAGGGAATTCAAAGCACCATGAATCCATCCAGCTCTTATCTCAAATAACAACTTAAAAGAGATTGTTTGACTAACACAAGGTCTGACCAAAATTCATGTTAAAAAAAATAAAAATAATAAAAATAAAAATGAAAACTACAGACAAAAGTTCATTTTCTTCATCAAGAAATTCATTTCTGTAGTTCACTGCTACCAGCAAGCAAAAAATTATTTTTCTCCTGGTGATGACCATGTTCTCGAGATTTTTTAAAATTTTAATATTTTTTATTGTTTAATATATATATATATATATATATATATATATATATATATATATATATATATATATATATATATATATATATTGAACAATAAAAATATTGAAATAACAATAAAAATCTTTAGACACACTGGGTTGTATATTAATATTCTTTCATTTTTATTGTTATTTCATATATATATATACATATATATATATATATATATATATATATATATATATATATATATATATATATATATATATATGTAGTGTGCGATGGGGAAACTGTTGCCATTTTATATTTTCATTCAGCGCATGCGCATTGATTTTTTTATTTTGTCGACTGCCCATTATAATATGTTCAGTTGGGAAACGTGTGTGAGTAAAAGAGCCCCATGACACAATTCACTCCGCCAGAAATTTAGAAACGGCATGCTGTACTTCTTGGCATTCGCGCCGGAATCTTCAATATGAACATTTCCGATTATGCCAATATGTGGAAAGTGCAGAGGATTCGGAAAGAGTTGGATGATTCTAATTGTGATTAGGAAGGTATGCCAGCTCGGAAAACTCGCTCTGATTGTTCTGATAAGGAAAGAACTACCCAATTTGTTCGAGAGGGTATCAGACTCAACATGAAGTCCTGCATCGTGTGTTCTGAGGAGGTAATGCTGCCCTCGGTCTAATCGGAATCTGCACCATGTCACGCTAGTAGAAGAACCCAGGTTATGGCTGTCAAACAATTTTTTCGACCGCATCACACATTATGTGTGGCCACCTAACTCTCCAGACTGCAACCCACTTGATTATTAAGTGTGGGTCGCAGTTGAGCGAGGGACCAACAAAACTCCTTGTAACACTAAAGATGAACAGAAGGTAAGGATTATGGTAGAATTCACCAACTTAAACAAGAAGACCGTTGTAAAAGATTCCGAAATTGTCTGGAGGTCGGGAGTGAAGCCAATGGTGATTTTATTGAATAAATTTACTCTTCACTATTTCAAGATATTTTTGTATAATTTGGGTAAATATATCTGTTAAAATAAGACGTTAGTATTATTTTAATTTTTACGTAATGCAGAGGAAAATTTATGCACCGTACCCATAAATATATGTAGAGAGAGAGAGAGAGAGAGAGAGAGAGATAGGGGGGAGAGGGAGACAGAGAGATATGGCGAGAGAGAGAGAAACAGAGAGAGACCGATATGTATATATATATATATATATGTGTGTGTGTGTGTGTGTGTGTGTGCGTGTATGTGTGAGTGTGTAGAGATAGATAGATAGATAGATAGATAGATAGATAGATAGATAGATCTTTACCACTACATAGCATTGAAACATTGCTTCCCGTACGATCAGAGAAGTTAAGCAACGTTGATCAAGGTCATTACCTAGATGTGTGACCCCCGTGTGAATATCAGGTGATGTAAGCTTGGATCTGTGAGTTGTCGAATCGATAATAACTGAGAATTATTAATCAGAAAACCGAGTTCCAATCCCCCATGTATTCATTATATTCACTTTAGCGTAAAAGGAATGCACCCACCACTTCTCCTCCCAGATATGGGTTAATTAGTAACACTTGTATCGCTAAACCATTATTATCAAAAATAAAAATGAAATTTTTAGAGTTTAAAATAATTTCTGGTTTTAAATAACCTACAATGTGTTGATAAGCTGTAAAAACAAATCAACCAATAAATCAGTTGATAGATATTCAGCTGCATTTAGTCTGGCATAAGATCACAAGAGAGTAAAAGGATAATAATCACGCTTTAGGAAGTATATTTATATACAGGAGTAACTCGAAAAGTTGTTTGGTTGCTTGATTTTCTTTAGCGACATATCAACTCCTTTATGGGTCATTTAATGCTAGCATCTAAATATTTTGAACAAAATTGTAAGCGTTCAACTACAGATAATGGTTTGGTTTGGTTTATATTGTTTTACGGCATATCAGCCTCAATGGGTTATTTAATGCAAACAATAAATTTTATTGCTGGTAATATTTTGTTTTGTCAAAAATCTGTTTCTATTCATATATTTCCTTCAAAATTGTATTGCTTGTAATAGTTAACTATTTGGCCATAGCTGGGATCCTAACATCTGCTACTACACCAGGTCAGGGTGGACCTGGGAACACCAGCAATAAGAGGTGGTTCCACGCTCCTCAAATCCTTCTGCTCAGAGGCCTTGCTGCTAGACGTAGCTTAACGTTTTACCCAGGACGCGGATGTAGTTTAACGTCTTACCCAGGACGATCAACTATAGATAAAATGTATTGTTCGTCATTTTGATATAATATGTATTGTTGGTAATTTTTCTATAAAATGTGTTGTTGGTAATGTTACTGTACCTACAATAATATATATTGATGGTTATTCTGCTTTAAAAAATGTATTGTTGTTAATTTTAATATAAAAATGTATTCTTGGTGCTTTTACTATACAGATCTATTTTTATACTTTCATAGTGTTTTGCTTATGTTTGATAGTTCACTATTTGCCCATATCTGGGACCCTAACAGGTGCTACCACCTCTGCTCAGTGTGGACCTGGGAACAACAGCAATTAAGAAGTGGTTCCACGCTCCTCAAAACCTCTAATCTCCTGATTTGGGGCCTTGCTGCCGGATGTAGTTTATCGTCATACCCAGGACTCTACCACAAAAGCAATGCATCGTTTGTGATTATTATAGGTCAGTTGGCAGTATATCAGAACCTACCTGACAATAATCCATACTTATTTGGGCTTGTTAAAAATTTCATTCTGTCAAAATAATGTCTGGCATAAAACTGCATGAAGTAGATATGCGTTCCAGAATTCTGTTCGCCGGAATGAATTACAGCCGGTACATTGGTGTTTAATGAACGTTTATGGAGACCAATCAGTAAATATGAACACAGTAAAGCGGTAGGTGATGCATTTTAGTAAAAGAAAATGCTTTTTGTAGGTAGTATGCAATCTAAAATATTTAGTTAATTTTGACGACCACATGGTGAAAATTGTGTTATGTAGCAAAGAACCATTTCTGTCCACTCGTAATATTAGGTTTTCTGCAAGGCAATAAAATCCTTCTTTGAACATTTTGAACTGGCGCTACATAATCACAAATAACTTAAGGACTACCAACAGCAGCAAAAATTAAAATATATAGCAAATGAAATAATGACTTAACCATGATGTTCCATACTACAGGGTGTCCATAAAGTCCGTGTTCACTTTAAAACATTTATAACTTTATTTGTATTTGCTATAGAAATAATTTGTAAAAAGGATTAGAAAAAAGTAAATCTATATATTTTAAGGTTTTAGTGAAATTTTATTTAAGTTTCAACATGTCCTCCATCATTAGCAATACAAAGGGTAATAACGATTTTGCAGTTCACGGAAAACATTTGCCAACTGATTTACAGTAATACATGAAATCACATTAGTTATTTTAGCTATACTTAAAACTAGGTACATTAAACTTTATAACATTTTTTACAGATTATTTCTATCGCAAATACAAATAAAGTTATAATTTTTTTAAAGTGCACACAAACTTTATGGATACCCTGTACTTCAAATGAAAGGTTAAAATGGAAGTTGTGATAAAAGTTACTGGACTTGGAAAACCTAATTTTCTGAAAAATTCGTTTCAGAGAAATATTTTATAAATTTCAGCCGAAAGTAGTATTCTCTGCTCGGTCAATGAATGCTAAATGTTTCCTTATAGGGAAAAGGCTAATATTATCATTATCGTTATCATTGTAGTTACCGTGGTAATAAATTGGCGGAATACTTTCTGGAATGTATTTATATAAGAAGATATAAATCAGAAAGAATAGAAATATTCTTTATATCCGGATAAAGAAAGACAAAAACCCCCCAAAAACCTTGAAACGAGAGACTAGTAAATAATAATTCCTTCCAAACCCAACATTACTGAATTTAAAAACGGACAAATATTTAACGTAAAAATAAATAAAGATGCTAGTTGTCGGAAAGAAGAAATTAAGCAGGCTAATTACCACATTTGCGACCTTAGATAGAATTTAGAGATCACTCCAAACTAATCTTTCTATCTTACGAAATTCTCTCGTTAGAATCGGCCGTCGATAGCGGCGAACAATGAAGAAGAAGCAAGAAATTGTTTTGGCGGTGAGGCGGATTCCCTATCGGAAGGTTGTTGGACGTGTGGGTGGCAAAATTTGAAACGGTGTGACGAGTCACAGGTGTAAGGGGATGGGCAGAGACACGGGGAAAATAGGCGCAAAGAAAATAGAACAACGTCTATGGCTGCGTGTATCTGGGTGGGATGGAGCATTAATGTGGAAAAATGTGATGGATAAAGATGAAGAATCGATGAATGAGAAAGGAATGTTAATTTGTGATTGAAATTGGTCGGCGTTGAAGATAAGATGCGGAGGATATAACTTAGAGGAAAAGGAGAGGTCTTTCGTGAGGTTGCGGGTGGGGTTCGTGCAAAGCAGGGAGAGCGATAAAAGCAGGGAGTTGGCAGGTGTATGTCGTGCCGAGGTAAGCCTGCTTCTGGATAGTCGGGGTCGATTAGAAGAACGAGGCGTGATGGAAAAAAAGGTGAGAGAAATTCTAGAGAGATAGCTGGAGAAAGAAAGAAAGAAAGGAAGGCATGTTACTCCAGTTTTTCATTTTTTTTTTTTATTTATTTAACTTCGTCTTCATATTTTTCGTTTCTCTTCCTCATGTGTAAATTCTCATAAAAACGTTTGCGCATGCGTGCGTGTCTTTTTTGTGGGTAATTTGCTTTGCGAAGTGTATTTGATTTGTAATTACGTCGCCAGATACTTACACATACGTTAATACATATTGATGGGTCTATGCGAGCAGGTAGCCACACAATACCGTCAAATATATTTTTCGTGTATAAACCAAATGGAAAGTGAGCAGGAACAGTAAGGTTATAAGTTGCGCAAACATTCACAGACAAAATCGATAAAACATTTACTTGATGAATCTTCTCCAAATCTACGAACATACTCTCGGACAATTTTAACATAAAGACGGTAAATGTAATTCCGAATAACATTCTTGAAGATTTTCTCTATATTTCTGAAATGAAGTATTTTAAGAATTTACACTACTTACATCCTTCGGACGTTTGTTCTTCATCATCATTGAAATATCCATGACGTTTCGGCCGTTGTATGAATCTGCCTTCTTCAGGTGATATACATTGGAATTTCGAACCGAACACCTTATTTTTCTTTTTTTCTTTTTTTTAAGCTTATCACCCCAAGCAAGGCTGGAAGCCACTAGCACGCAAGGGGTTACAGAAGGTTTGGAGGAAGAGCAGATAGGAGTGGTGAAGGAGAGGATGTGGAGAAAGATAGTGGATCAATCAAGGCAAGGGGGTTACAGAAGATTTGGAGCGAGAGCAGATAGGAATGAAAGGGGAAAGGATGTGGAGAAGGGAAGTGGATAGATCAAGGCGACTGGAGATGTCGATTGACATTACACTTAAATAGTTGGAGGTTATATTTGTCAGGGAAACAGGAATAAGGAAGGGAGTTCCACAGGCGAGATGTTCTAGCGACAATGGCAAGAAAAAGGATACATATCAGGAGCCAGTTGAAATTTCTAGAGAAATTAGTGAGGAAAGACGGTTTGGAAAATTTGATACTCACAGGACAGATTGAAGGTAAAAACGGCCAGAAGAAAGTAACACACAACCAACCCGGCGAGCTTGAGCGAATGGATGGCGGAGCCGTGTTTTGGAGAGATGGCAAAAAGTCCGAAGAGCTATAAAAGGCAAGAAGTTGTGGAGAACCATGATCGCCAACGCCCTGAATGTAAACGGCAGATACCAATCCGAAGGCCCATAAAGATTTTTTCCAGAAACTAAGCAAAGTATTAAGAGAAAGGAAAATGATGCTAGGATCTCTATAGAGTTCACAAGGGTCTTCGTGTCCTTTTTGATCAGGAATTATCTTCCACCTATCAACCTCCCTCTCACAGGCGGGATGTGGTGAGCCTCTCGCTGCTCTATTGATACTACCATAAAAACGCTCGGGCGAACTACATTCCTTGGTACCACCAGGCCTAACTTTCACGGCAAGGACGCGCCATACCATTTATATTGTAGCAAACCATTTACATTCTCTCTGTATTCCATCAGTGAGAAGTCACTTTCACTTAAAAAAGCTTCTTCCCGCGAACCACTGCTCTGTGGAGCCGATCCCCCAAGAGGATGTTTCCCCGATCACTACGATCTTAACCTGTTCAAATCTGGGCGAACGTTACTGTAAAAAATATATATGAAAGAATTCAAAACCACTGTATCATGGCTAATTCCCTATATGACAAAGAATGATGGACAATTTGACAGAGGAAGAACGGGTTTGAAAATAACAGATATTTGGCTCTGTCGACGAATGCTTAGAAAAAAGATCACCAATTCTAATCTGAAACAATTTAAATGCCATGTCAATCGCTATCTACTATGTTGAGAAAGCAAACATGATGGAGGAAGTGTGTTAATTTGGGTTGGCAATGTCGTAAGTTACATCGTATCCTAGATATAATAACAAAACTCGTAGATTGCCCTTTCCTGTTTGTCCTGATTAGTAAAGTTTTTTTCATAATTCCTCCACAAACTGTAACCCCCCCTGTGTGACGGTATCTGTACTGCCTTCCTTGGGGTCATAACGTTAAAAACAATTGTGAACAACGCGAGAACCTGAAGAAAAAAAAAGCAACAACGGGAAAACGTATATATATATATATATATATATATATATATATATATATATATATATATATATATATATATATATATACAATCAGAAACGGGAGTAGATTGGTTCAGCTATCGTTTGTTTCGCCCTCCGCCTCGGCCTTTTGAAGAGGACTAGAATTTTGTCCTTTAATTCCTGTTTAGAATTGGGTTTCCGGCGTCTTCCAAAATCTCCTCTCCTCAATAGCCCCTTGCGAATTAGAGTCATTATCACCTTTATTGGAGTGAATATATTTAAAAACAAACAAAGATAATAAGTATTTCTGTGACTCATAATGAGGAAAGAATGCTTAGATAATTTAACACTCACTGGACATATTGACGTTTAAAAAGAGGCACAGCAAGTAACCTGTTTACCGAGTTCGCGTGAATGGATGACAGAACGGATACATAGAAGCATAGTAATCTATCAGTAATCAAAAAGAGCCACAAAATACAGGATGTTGTGAAGAGCCATGATCACGCTAGTCCTGAAAGTTTATAGCAAAATAAAGAAAGATTTTCCATTCATAGTCGGAAAATAATACGAATAAAAATAATAAAATGGCTGTACCGTCTTTCAGTCTTTCGTCGTCTGCGAGTTTCCTTTCAGGCTACAGTTCTTTCTTGTCTCATGGGAGATAACTACAAATACTCGAATTAGCAAGTTTGGAAATCATATTGTTTAGAAACATGTAGCGATAAGACTTTGTAATCCATTTAAAATAAAGTGTGCATATTTCTTTTATTAAAACAGACATTTTATTTTCATTGTTTTACTGTCTGTATTAAAATAATCTTCCTTTTGTGACCAAATACACATCCCATCGAATGCTTCTGCTAAAACCAGCGAAGACATCTTCAGATTTTAAATTTACACAAACAGTGGTTGACAAGTCTGGTCAATCTCCGAGTACTCTAGGTAACATGTAACTCACTATATCTTCTTTATGTGCCGTGTCCCCACGAGACGTAGGCGATCATTGCTCTCCACAGCTTCCTATCAGTTGTGGCTCTTAATAAACTTTATATTTGTGTTATTTCTCCTGATTCCTATTCAACCATCCATTCACTAAAGCCCATTATGTTATGGTTTGTATTCCTGTGCCCATCTGGCCCTCTATATGCCTCGTGAGTATCATATTTTCCAAGCCCTCCTTCCTCATTAAATTTCGTAGAAACATCAACCTGTCTCTTCCTTATGTTAATTATTAGTTTCCATTTTCTCCAAAACAGTGTCCTTGCTCAAATGTATATATATGGAAGACTCCCCTGTCGTGATTGATAAATGGCGATTGGCATTGGATAGTGGCTTTCGTTTTACACTTATACATGCTAGCAGGGGCGGGGGGCTATTGTAGAGAAAATCAGGTAAGGGAAAGACATATTTCATTTGTGCTTTCTTAAGTGTGGTACTAGTGTGATACTTGCTGCGTCCGACAAAACCACACCGACAGAGGGAATTTGTTAAAGCGGGATTTTGATGACGTCTATGCTTCAAGAACGTGACGAAGCTGATCCCGGTGCTTCAGTCAACTGTCTTCAAAAGCGCCTTTAACTTGATGAAACATGACTTACGCCGCTCCTTTCGGTTTGATGCTTGGGATTCCCAGGTTTTCAGATCAAAGTTGAGATTGTTTCAAATTGTCTTCCAATTTGTCTTTGTAGCGTAAGAGTTGACGTCCAACAAAACACTTGGAGTTTTGTTATTGTCCGTACAGCACCTATTTTGGAAGCCTATGTTAATCCATTCTCACAACATAACCAGCTCACCTAAAATGTATCTTCGCTACAATGGTTTCATTACCTGTGATGTTGTTACATTTCTTCAGTATTGCACTTTTCTTGACCCTGTCATCCCATTTTAGATCACATAGGACACGACTAGAGCGCATGTAAAAGGGGTCAAGTTGATTTATATGCTTGAGGTAGTGGGTCCAAGTTTCAGCACCGTAGAGAAGGGTTGAGAGAACGACTGATCTCTATATGTCAATCTTTACTTTGAGAGACACGTTTTTGGTGTTCCATAACCCAAGACATGTGAACGTCAGTTTCTAATGCCGTGCCATCAATGAATACGGAACGATTTGTGAGAGATCGATTGCCCGGTAATGGCTGGTACGTTCGCTCAGTCTTCTTTATGTTGATAGTGAGTACAAATACTTCCGCTGTTTCAGAGAATTTATCAAGGATAGTTTGAATGACTTCTATACTGTGTGCTAATAGAGCAGATAGCATCTGCAAAGAGAAGATCGTGTAGCAGCTGTAGACAAAGTTTCGATTGTGCTTCAAAACGTTGATGATTATATAGAACTTAGCTTGTTTTCAATTCAACATTAACTCCTTCACTTAAGTCAATGCTTTTTTCAAGCACAGCAGAAAATAAAAGTTGTATGTATATATTCAGTCATATGGATCATTATATGTATCCATACAACTAAATACGATAGCTCTATCATTGATATCGAGAGCATATATATATATATATATATATATATATATATATATATATATATATATGAATAAAAGAAGAAAAGGGGAAAAATTATTCTTAGGCGACACGTTTTTTCCTCAGAGGGACATTATCAAGGCAATGTCCCTCAGAGGACGAAACGAGTATGCGAAGAACAGTTTTTCCTCTTGTCTCTTTTTATACATTTTGTCTCCTCTACAGATACAGTCTGTCTGGTAATATTTATACACACACACACACACACACACACACACACACACACACACACACACACACACACACACACATATATATATATATATATATATATATATATATATATTGTATTAGACGTTATTAGCCTCTATTGGAATTGAAGGTTTATTTACTGTAGGCTAATATACATATGCGCAGATAGGATGAATGTTTTTTGTTCTGCGCAGATGTAAACAAAAAGCATCCATTTGCATGATATGTTCCAATCATCGAAGTTTAAATTGTCTTATTGCAAATGCATCTTTAAAGTTGATAGTACGATTGATTTAACGGACGAATTTGTTTTCATGACTCAGATCTTGGTAATTGTAGACAATATTTGGAATGGCAAAAATTAAATGAAAATTGAAACGACAAACATGGGAAGTACAACCTAAACAGAAAAAAAATATTTGACGATACTAGACGATTCCTATATAAGTCAGATAAAGAAAAGTTCCGGAATTTCTCTCTTCGGTTTCTGTTTCGTTTTAAAGGAGAAATTATCAAAATTCTTTTTTTCTCATTTTATGTTACTGTTAGCGAGGAAGTGTTAAATAGTAGAAAATATTTAGTCGCATCCTTAAAAATGTGCGTATAATACATAGAAGAGCGATGTTCATTGAGAAAGAAAACATGGTGGAGGAAGTGTGTTAATTTGGGTTGGCAATGTCGAAAGTTAAATCGTAGCCCAGAGAAAGTAACAAAACTTGTATAGACGACAGCTCAAGTATTGACTGATTTTTGAAGGCACACGTCGGCCACGATACAAGAAGTTCCCAAAAATGGTAGAAAGAAAACGATTTTTATATACAACATTACTTCATCATATTCACAGAAAATATAGCAAAAAAAAAAAAGATCTTCGATGAAATAGTTATCTTTCCCCGATGATAACCAAAATGAAAACTTGTGGAACATTTGAAGACGGCCCTAGTTACTAGGAAGCCTATTGTCTAAAAAGAAAAGCAACAGCTCAGAAATATCAGATCTTGGATCTTACATTTCACATTAGCTTTGTCTTTATAACTGTCACCTATAAAATAATTTTTCATTCGAAAACAATATATTGCAATTTGAAGCCTGCACGTGATGCCCAGATGCTGCGGGACCCCCAGGCTCCTATCTTTGCACCTACGCTGTTTCTGATCTTTATCAGCAACATTCCCGATGTCATTAGTACTCAACTAGATGTTTATGCAAATGACACACATGTTTACTCTTGCATTAGTAGCAAGACCAACAGATGCGACAAAGCAAACCTGGCGACTGCTCTCGAAAAGGAACTTCTAGTAGTGATTGACTGGGACAAAAGATGGCTTCTAAATTTTACACAAATCATTCCATTTGATAAACCAGTTGAAATGACTGAATCTTGTCATGACTGAAATGGATGTAACAATTATTTACTTTACTCCTGTATTCCACAACGATGACGCCATACAACCAATGAAACAGTTTAATAAAAATGTCTCGAAAACACCTACAAGCAGTGGTTGACGGGGGCAAGAAATGGCTTGTAAAATTTAACGACTCCAAATCAAAACTGCTTTCATTTAATCACCACAGAGAATCTTTTCGCCAGTCAGCAATATGGCTGATGCTAAACTCCCATTTCCCACTAACATGACGTTGAAAACTATATTGAATCAATTGTTACGTCTACTGCGAGGTTGTTTGGTTCATTAAGTCCAGCCAGAAAATTCTTTCGTTAGAATTCATATATATATATATATATATATATATATATATATATATAAATATAGGTAACTATACTCGTGTCGAAAAACCTTCGAACTCTTGATTTAACAACAGCCAAATCAATCACGAAGGAAAAGAAGGTTTTAAAAAAAGAAAGAGCCAGGAACATGAAAGTCTGTCGAAAATAATCGCACAGATACAGGTTCAAGGCCCAAAGAAAAAACCCCGATACGAGTAAACAACTAACTAAAGAGCTCAATACAAGCGTAGAGCAAACCTAGTCAAACCTAATGAGCCAGACACACCTACCAAGGTTTCACTTAGGCAGATCGTCAGGGTCATTAGGTTTGACTATATATATATATATATATATATATATATATATATATATATATATATATATATATATATATATATGTATATATATATATGTATGTATGTATTTACTCGTACCTTCTGTTCTTTTATGGTCCCTTTCCTCTTGTTAGCAGTGTGGCTAGACATGTGATTGCTTCAAGCCAGGATTGAAAGGGTGTCACAGATATTTAGAGTAGAAGCGGACTTGTTAATGCTTTTCGATTCAACTAACTTTATTTTAAATTCTGGCTGTGCTACATAAAACTATGGTGATTTGTTTTTCATTTAATATCTCTTCTAAATATATGTTGCGTGTGGGTGTTGACTTCAATGTCCACTTTTATATTTATTTATTTATATATATATATATATATATATATATATATATATATATATATATATACATAGTCTTAAAGTGCGCTATATTTATGGGATAAAGTGCTCAATATCAGAGATAGAGCGTGTGTAAATGTAAAAGTGAACATAGAAGTCAACACTTAGGGGCGACAGACTGTTTCATGCTAGACGATTGCATGAAACAGACTGTCACCTCTAAGTGTTGACTTCTATGTTCACTTTTATATATATATATATATATATATATATATGTATATATATATATATATATATATATATATATATATATATATATATATATATATATATATATATATGGACGAATTCTAACGACGTTGTATTGATAAAGATTTTCTACATGGTTAGACATTATATTAACCGTATGCTTGGTATATTCCTCAGACCTACAAATTCAAAAAGCTTTTTGAATTTGTAGGTCTGATGAATTGGATCGTGATTACGATTCCCATTTAATAAATTATAACCATGGAATATTAGTGTTTGAGCCTTTTATAATATATATATATATATATATATATATATATATTAAGGAAAGACCAAAACCGTTGGTGCAACCAACGGGCAACTTGCCAAATGACCTAAATGCCCTGAATCAAGAGAAAATCTTGAAGAAGGACAGCAATAAGAAGAAAAAGAAAAGAAAAAAGACCTAAAGATAAACGCCTGCTTACTCAGTAAAGTGTTCAATGCCTACATTACCTAGACAGAGGTTGGGCACCTCGAGGTGGTGTAATGGTTAGTAAGCTTGTCTCGCTAGAACTATTACGACTGAGTAGTGAGTTCGATCATCACTGGGAAACCCATACTTTCGGCGTTGTGCCACATCTGAGCTACGCTTGGAAAATTTCTATGAAAGAATGGCCCTAGTTGTATCCGGAGTTTCAACGTCACGCGATCGTCCGATATATATATATATATATATATATATATATATATATATATATATATATATATATATGAAGAAATATAGTCTTAAAGTGTGCTATATTTATGGGTTAATGTGCTCAATGTCAGACATAGAGTGTGTGTAAATATAAAAGTGAACATAGAAGTCAACCCTGAGAGGGGACAGTATGTTTCTATTTTGGCGCTTATTTAACCGGGAGTCGTTTATTTATTTATTTGTGTCAAATTATTTTGCTTGTTTTTATTTAATTTAATTTTTATTTTTTATCTTATATATTTATTTATTTATTTATTTTATTTTGATCGGTATTTTTATTAACGTAGTAAAAATTTGTTTATATAGCTTATTGTGGGTAGTCTATTTTGGCGGTTATTTTACCGGAAGTCGTTTATTTGTTTATTTAGTTGGGTCAAAATATTTTGCCAAAATAGCCGCCAAAATAGACTACCCACAATGCACTACTGACCCGTATATATAAATAGCCGAGAAAAATAACAGCACTCGTGGTCTGACGATTGCATCTAGCATGAAACAGACTGTCACATCTAAGTGTTGATTTCTACGTTCACTTTTATATATATATATATATATATATATATATATATATATATATATATATATATATACCATAATTCCTCATGTATAATAAGCATTTTTTCTTAAAACATAAAAAGGAAAATTAGGGATGCGTATTATGCACAGCTACAAAAACATCTGTAAAAATTTAATTGGTAGATTTCAGTTGCGAAATGACTACTCACCACAAACATACGTCAATTTGACACTAATATTCCTGTCAAAACGACCCCGTGGTATCAGACATTAACATTTCGACAGGTATTTGACTCCATACTATATTCCATGTATATATATATATATATATATATATATATATATATATATATGACAAAATGGAGAGCTCCTTTTGCGACTCGTTTTATCTGTTAGGATTTCATTCATCGGACATGGCTTAGATAATGTTGCCACGTCTAAACAAGCGCACGAAACGAGAGACGCAGGTCGTTCCAAAATCTTTGAAAGACTATTTTTTTCTTTTATTCAATCTCGCCGAAATCATTTGTATTCTTTTTCTTTTTCTCTCCATCAGCTTTGTCCCTGACTATTCCACACTGTGACAATATAAAATCTACCAAGAATAAAGAATGCTACTTTGATTAAAAGAGAATATAATCCACTGAGACGAAAATGTCTGGAAAATGTCTTGATCGCTAGTTCAGCCACAATAAATTTTCGTCCAGGCTCTTACAATATATCACCTTCTTGATAGATTTTTTATTGTCACAGTGTGGGATAGTCAGGGACAAAGGTGATGGAGAGAAAAAGAAAAAAGGAAAACCGATAACTGCGGCTATGTTGAGGAACAGAAAATAGTCTTTCAAAAATATTATTACAAAAATTTTGAAACTACTTGCGTCTCTCGTTTCGTGCCCATGTGTAGACGTGGCAATGTCGACAAAGTCCAGTCCATTAAAAATCCAAACGGACGAAACGCGTCACAAAAAAACCTTTCCAGTTTGTCATATTTTTCTAAATACTGTTTGTTGAAATATAAATTATACAAAATTATATGTCGTTATATCATATATATATATATATATATATATATATATATATATATATATATATATATATATATATATATATATATATAAAGACATTTATAATATGTTTAACGTTCTTTTTATAGATAAAAGTATTTAAATACTCGTATCTATAAAAAAAAAGAACGTTAAACATGTTATAAATGTCTTTAAATAAATTGTCGGACTATGTCCAATTCAAATATATATATATATATATATATATATATATATATCAAATATGTGGTGCAGTTCAATTTATATTACAATGAATCATTCATACAAAAACGCAGAGTTTTCGCCATTTTATATCATTAACTATACTAATCTACTTTTTGTATTAATTATTCACTGTAATATATATATATATATATATAAGGAAACATTTTTTCGCCAAAAGACAACACCCAGATGAACGTGAAACTAATGACTCCTTTGATTATGCCCCTGAAAACACCACCTAGCGACGAACTACTCCTCGAATTCGAAAAGGACTTGTTCTCCGTAATTGATAATATCAAATACGTTAACATATACAACAGCCTCCAAATTTAAAAGACATTGCCAACATACGTAACACTGACAAAATAATCATCAAATCCGATAAAACTGGCAATCACTTTCTCTATAACGTGGCCGGCGATCACAAAGCCATTCCTAAGGAAGTCCACAAAATATAAAATATGGCCCTTAAAGAATGGGAAAATGATATCAACAGCGAGCCACGAACAGCAGACAAGAAACTTAAGATCGGTGATAGATTGCACGGTTCAGGACCATAAGAGCGATTTCCCCTAACAACCCACAGTTCCGTTTGCTTAACAGCTCCAAGAACAACATAGGTAGAATCAGCAAAGCCATACTTAAATGAGCATTTAATTACACCAGGTATGCAACAGGGGTCAATATTTACATTAGTCAGATTATTGTCCTCATCTTTGTCGCCATATTTGTCACAACGTTTCGGCCGTTGTACGCTCCGGCCTTCTTCAGGTGGTTGGAATTTCGAACGAACCCTTTATTTCGATCACTGGGGTAGACTGTTCTAGTTCCACGAGCCATGTTTGATGGATGTCAGTTATCAGTTATCTCCTGGTAATTTTCCCTCTGAAAGTTCTCCACTGCCTGAACCGGGTATTGAACTCACACTCTTTGGGTCTGTCACTGGATCTAACCAATGTGAAAGTGTGAAGGGGCAAGGTCTCGGCTGTAAGGGGGATGAGGGAGCAGTTCCCAGCCCAGCTCGTTGATGGTCTGCACCGTTTGTGCTGCTGTGCTGTTTGTGCTCTGCAGTAAGCATCTTTTGCTCCCACCTGCAGCCGACCTTGTGTGATGTCCCAACAGATAAGCTCAAAGTCCTTGCAATGTCATCCACTGTCACCCTTCTGTCAGACTGAATGAGGTCATTGACTGATTCGATCACATCAGGAGACCTCACTTCTTTAGGCCTCCCAGGCCCGTCTTCATCCTCAACACTGCTCCGTCTTTCTTTAAACAATTTAGCCCACTTGTAGACATTTTTTGACTGAAACATGTGGCACCATACACAGTTGACATTCTCCTATGAATTTCAACTGGTTTGCACCCTTCAGCAACCAAAAACTTGATAACTGACCGCTGTTCAATCCTGGAGCATGCTTCTTGGTCGGCCATCTTTGTTAATCGCCAAAACTCTGAAAGTTGTTTTTAATCTGCAAAAGAATTTAAATCCACGTGAAAAAGAAGTAAAACAAAAAAATTAAAAAAAGTAAGCTTCTATCTGTATTAGAAGTCCTTATACCGAAAAATTCACCTTATTTATTGAATGACCCTCGTATATATATATATATATATATATATATATATATATATATATATATATACGAGGGTCATTCAATAAATAAGGTGATTTTTTCGGTATATATATATATATATATATATATATATATATATATATATATATATATATATATATATAATTTCAATCGAGCACTATTGAGCAAAAGGTAATTCTAAAACAGTAACTGTCGTGACTATTAACGCACCGCTCTTCATTAATGAATTGCGCACTCTGGCTGCTGGCCTTTGTATGCATCTCGTATATAATACGTTAGAATTTCCCCTTTCCCTGCCGTGCTCTGATAGCTTAGGGATAGGATCACTAACTGATGTCAAATCGGTTATGTTTCGATCCTGGCTTGGAGTAACCAGATGTCTATCCACACCGATGATATATATATACTATATAAAGACTATATACAGTGAAACAGCCTTGTATCTGGATGACTATATATATATATATATATATATATATATATATGTGTGTGTGTATGTGTGTGTCAAGAGAGCGAGCAAGATTGATTCTAGTCAAATTAATGACAAAGTCGTAAAAAGAATTACAAATAAATAAAAACAATACAAAAAATTAAATACAACTAAATAAATACAAATATTGATTAAATTCATAAATGTATGTTTTTTGCTATAATTGTATATGCGTACCAAGGAGAGGAGTAATATAAAAACGAAAACTTTGGTTAAATATACATATATATATATATATATATATATATATATATATATATATATATATATGTGTGTGTGTGGGTGTGTGTGTGTGTGTGTGTGTGTGTGTGTAATTTGAGAAAAGTCCTCAGTATCAGGGATATAATATGTGTAGATGCAAATTGTGGCATAGAAATGAAATTTCATGTCTTAAGCGATTTTATTTTACGTAAAAACATAGTCTGATGATAGCTTTAAAGTAACAGTTCCCATTAAATTTTCATTTCTTTAACACATAGTTTTTATCTATCTATCTATCTATTATATACCGTACCTATGAACAATAATGGGTATGTCGCAATCCTCATAAATACGTTGGACAATATTGTAAGTGGGGGTAATATGCTGTCTAAGTAGTCCACCACTGGCAGTGGTTTACCTGTTTCAGGCGGCTGGTGAGTATTGCATTTTGATGATGTTATAAAGATTACCATTTTATTTCTAACCTCCGTTTTGTTTATTTCTCATTCAATAACCTTTTCTAGGTTAGAACACTATCTATCTATTTATCTATCTATTGTCGGAAATAATGAAGAATAGACTTACGGGAATGGAGCGGCGATGTCGATCGGGGAGACCTAAGGTGAGAAAGTATCATTCTCCTCCGCTTTAGTAGCCTTCCATTTGGATTGGCGGAAGAGGTGAGGGCAGAGGTATCTCTGCACTTCATACTCGTGGTTTTTTTTTTGGCCGACAGTGAAACAAGTTGTTATTATTGTTCCTGTCTTTTATTACTGTGGTTACCTGACACTAGTGGAGAGGGTTGCAAAGGAAGGACGTTTTCTTTTGAAACCAGGTCATTCATCAACTATCTCCACTCTGGTCTTTTCAGTCGAATTTATTTTCGACATTATCTATCTATCTATTTAGCCAGCTAGCTAGCTTCCAGATATGAGTGATACGATCATAATTTGATGCTGTTTTAGAAAAAATCCTAATGATTAATTTCTTTTGTCGGTGTGTTTATTTATAGTGGCTTCAAGTAGCTTAAGACTTAAATATTTAAACGACTTGATCTACAAGCATATGTTTTTAAATGCGCATGCGCGTGTTGGTATAACGCATATCTGTATGAAATGGCGGTTATTGGAATGCATGATGTAGATAGTGGAGAATAAAAAAGATGCGAAAAATAAGATGCAACTGGAAGAAATTAAAGAAGTTAATTAAATAACGATCACAAAAATAAGAAAACTGAAAAGAAAAGGAATTTAAAAAAGAAAGCGTGAAGATGCTAGTAGTGTTAGAATGGGGTGTGTCTGGTGGTCGAATGGGGGGGTAAAATATCAGGAAATCAAAAGTAGGGCGGGACTGTATCGGCGTAAAGAATATATCGATTATTCTGGAATGTGAGGAAGGTAAAAAAAAAGAAAAAAAAGTAACGACAGGAAAAAAAGGAAAAAATAAATGAAAAGGCAGAAAGAAGCGAGAAGAAGGATGATGGTAGGGAGGAAGACATTTTGAAATTATTCAAACTAAAGTAAAAATTCTCCCGCCTAATGAAACAGAAGGCACGTCAGGTAACAAAGAGGAAGACTTAAGCCCATATAGAAACACACACATGCATCACACGTTCATGTAGAAGAAGTGGAAGACAATTTTTTGAAAATTCGAACATGTAAAAATTATATGGCTCTTTCAAATTATACGATGTTTCCTCTGTCTTGCCGGATATTAGAAACAGCACACGAAATAATATAGAAGAAAATAAATATCATACGTAGCAATTTTCCTATTATGAAAAAAGTACTTTTACGTATTTAGTTAATATTATTTGTAGGAAAACCCCTGACACACACACACACACACACATATATATATATATATATATATATATATATATATATATATATATATATATATATATATATGCGCGCGCGTGTGTATATATATATATATATATATGTATATATATATATATATATATATACATATATATATATATATATATAATTATTTCATCACATACAAGGTGATAACGCCATTAAAGGAATGAATGAGAAGACTTTAGAAGTAACTGGAAGCACAACCCTAAACGGGAAGCAAGAGATAAGCCTCAACTACTGTTTAAAAAAAGGGGAAGATGCGAAACTATTTACTCATATATATATATATATATATATATATATATATATATATATATATATATATATATGTGAAGAAATATAGTCTTAAAGTGTGCTATATTTATGGGATAAAGTGCTTAATATCAGTGTTAGAGCGTGTATGAATATAAAAGTGAACATACAAGTCAACACTTAGAGGCGACAGTCTGTTTCATGCTAGATGCAATCGTCAGGCAACATTGCAAGTTGCCTGACGATTGCATCTAGCATGAAACAGACTGTGGCCTCTAAGTGTTGACTTCTATATTCACTTTTATATTTATATATATATATATATATATATATATATATATATATATATATATATATATATATATATATATATATATGTATGTATGTATGTATGTATGTATGTATGAGTAAATAGTTCTCTGAAGTTCATCCTCTTTGGAATTATCAATACAGATTTCCAAATGGTTCATTACTATACTATATATATTAAAAGGAGAAAAAGACATATATATATATATATATATATATATATATATATATATATATATATATATATATATATATATATATATATGTCTTTTTCTCCTTTTAATAGTGGGGAATAGTAGGTAAGACTCAGTTTGCGAACGATCTAATAGAAAGACAAATCTAATTCATAATTTGAGTAGGCCTGGTTAGGTACCATATGTCACAGCTTGTGAATTAGTTGTCTGTATTAAATTCTACCGAAAAGTCTCACTGGTTCTGCACAAGTCATCAAAACTATCACCAAATCATATGTACTGCAGAGTCTGGCTCTTCATTGCTAAGAACTGACCTGTTGAACCCTCAGGTGTCGAAAAGGACCGCAGAGTCAATCAGTATCATCATCATCATCATCTCTTTTGTCTCCGTGTATATATATATATATATATATATATATATATATATATACATACATATATATATATCTACATATATATATATATATATATATATATATATATATATATATATATATATATATATATACATACACACATATATATATATATATATATATATATATTATAAATTAATTGATTGAAAATATGGTTTTATAACTACACAGTGATAACCATGTTTCAAAAATGGAAGCTAATACCTTCGAATTTAATTTTGTTATTAAATTAAAGACATAAGCTCCATTTCCTCGTCAAGCGAATTTTGGAGTAATTAATTTACATTGAGCATTATTGTGTAAAAATAAAAATATCTATAAGTACACCGGATTTTATATCTTACTGTTCTTTCTTTTTATTTATATACACACACACACACACACACACACACACACACACACACACACACATATATATATATTTATATATTGTTTAATTTTTTATAGAGAAGAAATAATCAACATACATACATAGACGTATACATATATAGACAGTATGGATGTAGGGCTCAACACTGTATGGTCACTCTCAGTTTTCTGATTCCATCTGATTTTCAGACAAAAATCCTGCCATAATTATTGGCAGATTTATTTAATTCTCGTCCCTCTTTCACAAAGTCTCGTTGTTTTGAAAGTTTTCGTGATATTCTTTACTATTCATGTCTTTTGTTTACTCGTTAATTTCTATTTTGTTCCTTTCCTTTCTTCCTTTTTAGCTGCATGAATTTTACTTTCGATACTCATTCGTTTGCTTGTTTCTCCTTGCCTTTTTATTTCTTGTTTATGTTTATTTCTCTTATTTTAATTTTTAACCTAGTTTATCTGGGTCTGAAGATCGCACTGGATCGCCACTGACTGTCCCTATACAGTGTTTATTTTAGCTCCATACTGTCTGTTGTAACCTAGAAAGGTTTAAGGAATAAGGAAAACGGAGGTTGGAAATGAAATGGTAATCTTTATAACATCAACAATATACAATACACGCCAGCGACGTTAAGTTGGTAAACCACTGCAAGTGCTGGGCTACCAATACAGCATATTAACCCCCACTTACAAGAGTGTTCAAAGTATTTATAAGGGTTGGGACATATCCATTAGTATTCATAGATACGGTATATAACACTATCTATCTATCTATCTATCTATCTATCTATCTATCTATCTATCTATCTATCTATCAACTCTGTTCATTACCTATATATTGAAGTCTGTTCATGATCTATTTATCTATCACTGTATTCATTATCTATCGATCTATCTATCTATCTTTCTATCTCAGTCTGGTCATATCTATCTATGACTGTGTTGTAACCTAGAAAAGGTTACTGAATGAGAAATAAACAAAATGGAGGTTGGAAATGAAATGGTAATCTTTATAACATCAACAAAATACAATACTCGCCAGCGGCGTGAAGTAGGTAAACCACTGCAAGTTACTTACAATAGTGCCTAACGTATTTATATGAATTGGGACATACCCATTAGTGTTCATAGGTACGGAATATAACACTGTCTATACCCGTCAGCTCTATATCTCCAATCCTTATCTCTTTCCTGTATTGATAGAAATACAAAAGCAAGAAAAGACAAAAAAAAGAAAAGAATACGTGTTGAGAATCGAAAGAGAAAAATGAAAGGAAAAAGAATGAAAAGGAAGAAAGAATGTTAAGTCTTCTGCGTTGGAATCAAAATGGCGTTTGCGTGGAAGACTAAAAATATTCAATCGAGACATAAAGCAAAAAAATGAAAGAAATAAGGAAAGTAATATGAAAATGACAACGTAGATGAAAATTAAAAAAAAATAAAAGTTACATGTTAATAATGAACGCAAGGAATCAGAGAAGACGTAAAACCCGGAGAAAGAAGAGAGTAAATGAATCTTTTATAAATAACATTAATAAAAAATAAATTCTTGTTTCTTTGGGAAAGAGTAAATAAAAAAAAATTGGTAACGAAACTGAAGACAGAAAATTAAGAAAATGGTACAGAGAAAAAAAAATGGCATTTGGAATGAAAGAAGAAATAATTAGAAACATGTTGTTCACATTGATGGGCACTCCTGCTTTCCCCCTTATGGGATTCCTTTTCTCAACACGTCGACCCGGCTTTGCTCTTTTCTTAATTCTAATGCAGAATGATGGCTCTAATTTCAAAATTAGGTGAATAAAGAAGCATAAAAACTCGGAGGACATTGACGGTTCATTGAAACATCGAAGGAAAATGGCCGTAATATTCAGTATTGAATATCGCGTATCGCACAAAAGTGGTAAGAAAAAAAAAAAGGATTTCTATCAATTAAACTGAGTCATGGCGTAATTTCGCCGATAGCAAAATAAGATAGACATTTCGCATACGCTCGTGTGTCATTTTCCACTGCACACGCCTTGCAGTATTTTTCTCATTACATACATATGATAACTGCAAAATCTCGTTGTCGTGTATGGCAATGGCAACATATTATAAGACTTTGTTGTAATTTGGAGCGATATGGCATTTTAACATGGAAAACTCTTATAATGTTTAACAAACCTTCAATGGTTGTAACTGCATTTCGACTGCATCCAGCCATTCAGGATATAAATAGATTTTATTATATCAAGAAGTGTATGGGTATGGATTTCTTTTTTGCATTAGAGTAAGACGGTGCACTATGTCAATGGTAGTCTCTGAGGAAGAACAACATGTACATAAAACGAAGAGATGCAGGGATGAAAAAAAATAGCTAAATATTCTTCTCTTGCTGATAGATTTTTTTTTACTCCTGTGGCAGTGGAGACTTCAGGGGTTATTGGCCCTCGTTCGGTGGCGTTCCTTCGGAGGATTGGCGCGATTGCGTCTCGATTAAGGAACGAGCCTCGCGAAACGGAGTGGCTCTTGCAGCGTGTCTCACCGGCGACGGTTCGAGGTAATGCTTTCTCCATCATAGCGGCTGGCAGAGGATAGAAAAAAATGTTTATAGTTACGTTGTTCTGGAATTGTCATCATTGGTCGACTGAACTTGCTTTGTTTCAATGACTTTTGTTTTGTTATTATTAGTTACTTTGTTCAATAAATATATTGTTGGATTTTGAAAAAAAAAAGAAAGAAAACAAAAAGAAGAATCAGTGAAAATCGTTGGATGCTGTCACGCCGAAGGTGAGACATTGGAATTTTTCCATCTCCTAGTTGGGTATCTTAATGAAAACGATTTAAGTATCTCTGCTCATGTGCTAGATGGATGTCGATGCCATAAAACGGTTTAACTATGAATTGAAATGTTTTACTCTTCATTTTGTCTGGTGTTTCGCTTGGTTTGAGTTGATTTATTTCATGCCATATCTAAGTCAATGGCAATATCAACCTAATGTCGACAAGATTTTTATTGCTGGTAATATATATTTTGTAACTGTATTACTGTAATATATATATATATATATATATATATATATATATATATATATATATATATATATATATATATATAAATAATGTATTGCTGGTAATTTTTTTTTTAAATGTACCATTTTATGGAAAAAGTCTCATTGCTACCGCCATAGTTATATAACAGGGGTAACCAAACCGCAGCTCGCGAGCCATATTCGACTCTATGACCTTTGATATGCAGCTCGTGGAAATATGTTGGGCGATCTCCTCTTTTCATCACAGTTAATTTTATGTGTATGTAAATTTTGTTCATGACTTTTGGCTCTCAAACATCTAAACTTTATCGTATGTAGCTTTTACATCAAGTTTGGCCAACCCTGTTATACGGCTTTTAGTAACTGACCATAATTAGCTTGAAACCTAACTCCAAGTGATTTTTTATAATCATGTCACCCCAGGCGACACGTTTAAAAAACCCGGGACAGATGAGGTAACCGTGAGTGAAGGGAACTGAGACAACTTAAAGCAAAATAAAAGTAACAGGATTCAAGGAGACGAATAAATTGCCTTTACATTTTTGAAGATGGTAGTTGGAAGGAAAACAAAATGGTGGAAGAGAGTTCCCCAATCGAAAATCATGAGAGGAGAAACTACGAGAATAGGACTGAAGCTACCCCTAGCTATTTCAACAGTAAACGTCGTCTAGTTGCCAATCTAGTAAATTCATGAAATCGATATAGCAAAGAGGAGAGCTCGACAACACATGTGCCATGAAAATATTTATACATAGTTAGAGAAAACCAGCCGAGATAACAGATCAGGACTAATAAAATCACAGATACATCTTTGGACAGTTTAGGAACAGCAGATCAGGTGTGGCAATGATATTCATATTCTAATGGTAAAGTTAGAAATGTTTAAGAGAGATTCGCAATAAAAAAAAATTCTCGCCCGATACAGTGAACCATCTACCATAGGATCAAATTTAGCAATTTTCTCGATCTAATCGTTCCAATGCATATAAGGAGAAACCGTTAAAGCAAGCTGGTGAAAGGAGTGTTTCTGGTGGTTAGCATCAGCCATGTTGAAGATAAAAATATTCTCTACTTCAGAAGAGGATCTTTTTAGGCATTATAAGATGATAAGCCATTTTGTTGGAGTGTGTTGTTCCTTTTCTTTCAGACTTGGCGATCTTTTACCAGTTAATTCCAGGTTGTCTTTCACTGCTTCTTCACCATTATTACGACAGGGAATGTTTCAAAGGATTGCCAGATCGAAAACAGTTCATTGTCTAGATACAATCCTTCCACTTGTAGTTCTTTATTCATATTCAAGTCACCTTCAGTATCTTCGGTATCTCTGCGCTTCGTAGAATGTTCTTTAGATCTCAGTGTAATGGCCGATGCTTTGATGACGTTTAGCAGCCAAAAGATCCATCTTACTCTCATCGTAAGAATGTTAATGGCTACTTAGAACATTCGAGAATATCGTACAGCTGCTTAGAACTAACCACAACATTTACATTCGCCAGCGATTTTACCTTCCTATTTTGGCTCATATATTGTGATAAATATTAAAACCGTATGTTTTCTAATTATGAAGTAAATATTTGTTCTATGTGTAAGTAAATAAATTATTTTTATAGCATGTGTTTAATACTGAAACGATTTTAGAGTGTGTGTGCGTGAGTGTGTTAGGTGTATGCATGCCTACGGAGGGATACTAAAAAAAGTTCTCTGACCACTACTTCTGTTGATTTTCTACAAATCTCCCATACAATTACGCGCAAACTCACATCACGCAGACAAAGACATACACACACTCATATATATATATATATATATATATATATATATATATATATATATATGCACACACACACATGTATATATATGAAGAAATATAGTTTTAAGGTGTGCTATATTTATGGGATAAAGTGCTCAATATCAGAGATGGAGCGTACGTAAATACAAATATAAAACTTCAATGTTCCCTTTCATATATATATAATATATATATATATATTGTAATTTTCAGTGATTAATATAATAATTCTTGACGAGAATCGAGACGAGTGAAATGACAAAAAATTGCAAAACTCTGAGTTTATCTTCGATAAGTATTGAAAATTTTCATAATAATATAACATGATTTAATAAATTTAATAATAATAAAAGTAAATATATGTGTGTGTTTTTGTGTGCTTGTGTGTATCTGTATGTGTGTATGTGTAAAAATGTAGATATAAATAGTCTCTATCTGTTAAGACAATGTAAAATAACACAAAATGAAAACGTTTTTTACTAACACATTTCATCCTTTGAGCAATTTTTCCTTTTTACTTTATTTTGTCTAATTATATATTAAATTATATAAATGAATAAAGAATCATATAAATGAATGCATAAATTATATAAATTAATGCATAATTAATGTAAGAGAATAAAGTAAAATAGTAAATAATTACATTAAATAAATCATTGAAAAACAACATTTATTTATTGTCGTTCATGAGGCAACATGCAACGTTACTCAGCGTCCTCAGTAGTTTACCTTTCCTTTCAGTTTTATTCTATATTCTATATTCTATATATATATATATATATATATATATATATATATATATATATATATAGATACAATTTACAAAATAACATCTCCACAATTACCTTGAGAACGTTCCTCAGGGTAAGAACCGTGTTGTTTAAAACAGATTCACCATTTGTCTTTTATTTCATATGTGTATCATATAACAGGGATATCTAGTCTAAAACATGCACACAATAACACAATAAATACGTTTATAGCGTTTATTGCAATAAGGCATATGTTCGGATGGAAGAATCAATTAATTGCGTGTACAATATGCAATATATATATATATATATATATATATATATATATATATATATATATATATATATATATATATATATATATATTGCGTACTCGTATCAGTTTTTTTTTCTCTTTGGGCTTCGGACCTGCATGCTGAACGATTGTCTTTCGACAGGCGTTCATGTTCTCGGTTCTTTCTTTTTTTTATACCTTTTTTTTCCTTCGATATTGATTTGATTATTTGCAAATCAAGAAACCGAAGTTTTTCCGAAACGAGTCTCGTTACTTATACTTATAAGATTACTACTACTACTAATATATATATATATATATATATATATATATATATATATATATATATATATATATATATATATATATATGATAGACTCTCCCGTCGAACTCGACGTATGAGGGTCAGGCAGATCAGTTCCCAGAAACTGAAAGCCCGACACCCACACAGGATTTGATTATAGTGGTGAAGGCTTTGTGCAGGGCCATCCACACTTTTTGGAGGGACGAATACAGGAACCTGGTGCAACAAATGCCACAAGGCTCCCAAACGACCCTCTGCAGGTTTTGAATTCAGAGTTGTCCTTCTCCTAGACCAGTTGCCATCCAAGGCTATAGAACCAAGTCTGTCCTGCTATTTAGCCATAGTTGGAGGGAGAAGAGGATTCACACCTTTCCCAAGGGTATTAGCACGTAAGTGAATGTAATGGATTCAACTAGAACTCGGCTCCTATATATATATATATATATATATATATATATATATATATATATATATATATATATATATATATATATATATATGTGTGTGAACAAAGATAGTCTTAAAGTGTGCTATATTTATGGGATAAAATGCTCAATATCAGAGATAGAGCCTGTGTAAATATAAAAGTGAACATAGAAGTCAATGCAATCGTCAGGCAACTGACCATTGCATCTAGCATGAAACAGACTGTCGCCTCTAAGTGTTGACTTCTATGTTCACTTTTATATATATATATATATATATATATATATATATATATATATATATATATATATATAATTTTCATTAAAATAACTGAGAAGCTACTGTGTCTAAGTGTTTTAGGTTGTTTTCTTTGTTGGTGGCCGGGTTATGTAATTTTAATAATAATGTGAATTTGGGCAGCAGTACCTCTTTTATACATAATGCATAAAAGTGTTTTTTTTTTGCACATATGCACAATTATGTATATACCACGTGTAACAGAAGAATTGTCACATTGTTAGATAAAGATTTGAACTGTCGTATCTAAGAAATGATTAAATATATCTTACTGGAATTCTCCGAGGTTTTGAGAATACTACTGGAGTCTAGTTTACGCAATATAAATGTATAATTACTTATGTATAATTACTCTCTAATCTTAGAGAAATCGTGATTAAATTTATCATAAACGAAAGTGACATATTCATCATTAATTAATCATAGCTAATAATCGGAAGGTCATGAATGATTGGCATAAAGTCCAAACATATATATATATATATATATATATATATATATATATATATATATATATATATATATATATATATTAAATAAAAACAGACCACTTTACGGTTCCATGTAATAAATTATTTCACCACAGCACTTTTAAAGGACCGCGGATGATCAGATTTTACTTAAGTAAAAATCCCTTTAAAAGGGCTGTGGTGAAATAATTTATTACATGGAACCTTAAAGTGGTCTGTTTTTATTTAAATTATTAGCTCTGATTTAGATTGAGCTCTGTGGATTTTATCCTCCTTGGGTCTACCCATACGGATTACCTAATTTTTCGTAAACTAAATATATATATATATATATATATATATATATATATATATATATATATATATATATATATATTATTCCATTATCATTTTCCAACTTATTCAATATGATCTCCGCCCTCTCTAACCTTCTAACTTTATGTCCTGGAGTAACAAGTTGCCTCACATGTTTCACGTACAATTTCATTTTTCAGGTTTTTTTCACTATTCTTTGGAACTGTCGTAGCTGAAACTCCTCTCTCTCGTGCCAAAAGTCTTATGGATTGTTTTGTATCTGTTCTAATTTATCTGTTTAGTACTAAGTTGAAATGATCATCCCCCTTCCTGTTGTGACCAACTATACAATGACCATTCTCTTTATGGTTCTTGGATGGACTTTGTAGATGGAAGCCAGAGTATGAATGCTGGTACAGTTACTGAAGACCTGAAGGATTTTTCTTTTGACCATTGCTTAGTTGAGAAGACAGTGGGTTTGACACAAAACTATTTTAACCAGTTCTCATTGTAGCTGAATATATCAAAATGTATTACAGTGAATTTTACAACAAATGCTGTCAATATGGCTAAACGTCTTATTTGAAAACCTGGAAATAAGTAACTCAATACGTTTAATGGTTGTTTAGGTATCAAACATTTTATGGGATGGACAATTATGTTGCAACGTGATTTTGAAAATTTTGCTGTTACAGCCTGTATATATTCGTACCTGATGATTGCATAGTGCATGAAACTCCGCGTCGTACTGTCGGCGTTGGGTATTATATATATATATATATATATATATATATATATATATATATATATATATATATATAAGTGGACATGTAAGTCAGCACTTAGAGGCGACAGTCTGTTTCATGCTAGTGCAATCGTCTGAAAGTCTGTTTCGCATGAAACAGACTGTCGCCTCTAAGTGCTGACTTCCATGTCCACTTTTATATTTACACACGCTCTATCTTTGATATTGAGCACTTCATCCCATAAATATAGCACACTTTAAGACTATATTTCTTCATATATATATATATATATATATATATATATATATATATATATATGATAAAATATTGTAAGGTATGTATATTCGTGGGTTAAAGTGATCAGTGTCGGGGATGGAGTGTATTGTAAATATGTGTGCTATTGCCGAAAGGATTTGAAATTTAAAAAGTATATATTGTTTTTTAATTAAATGTTTATTTTGTATAATTTTACAATGGAATTCTAACTACGTTTACCAAACATGCACACACACACATGCATATATATATATATATATATTTCATACACATTTCATTAAAAACGACAGACTAGGTGCCTTAATTTAGTTTTTTTATACAAATTCTCATGCGATCTAATAATGTTTTTCTTTTCGGATGATAAATTATATAAAAACTGTCCGAATGTTCTTTTTATGCGAGCGCTTTCGGTTATACATTTAGCCATTTTCAAGGATTATATTTCAACTGTTAGAATTAGAAATAGATTGTTATATGTATGTTTTATAAAATGTTTCATTTTTTTTTACTTCAAAACACGGTCAAGGTATTCGAAGAGTTTTTATATAATTTATCATCCGAAAAGAAAAACATTATTAGATCGCATGAGAAATTGTATAAGAAACTAAATAAAGGCACCTTGTCAGTCGTTTTTAATGAACTGCACATGAAAGAAGGATTGCTGCCTAAATACACACACACACACACACACACACACACACACACACACACACATATATATATATATATATATGTAAAAGTGAACATAGAAGTCAACACTTAGAGGCGACAGTCTGTTTCCAGCTAGACACAATCGTCAGGCCTGACGATTTCATCTAGCAGGAAACAGTCTGTCGCCTCTAAGTGTTGACTTCTATGTTTACTTTTATATTTACACACGCTCTATCTCTGATATTGAGCACTTTATCCCATAAATATACCACACTTTAAGACTATATTTCTTCATATATATATATATATATATATATATATATATATATATATAAATACACACACACGCACATACATGCACACACACACACACACACACACACACACACACACATATATATATATATATATATATATATATATATATATATACGGAATTCCAATATATATATATATATATATATATATATATATATATATATATATATATATATATATGTATATATATAAGGTAAACGTAATTAGAATTCCATAACAAAATTATACAAAATAAACTTGTAATTAAAAGCTAACTGGGATTTTTCAAATTTTAAATCCTTTTAGCTCAACCACGTATACTATTTACATATGAAAAGAATAAAATGTATATAAAGAACAAAAAATGGAAATCTTCGATTATAGCATTGTTTCAAAATGCTGAGCAAATTACTTCTGTGCACTTATTGACTCGTTCTGATTCTTTTACAGAATACCAAACCTTTCGTGCATAACACGGATTATTTATCTCAAAATGTCAGTTAAAACTTGGACAAAAATATTTTATATTCTGTAACATTATTGATTTTGCGATTATTTCTGTTTCTACCTGTACACGATTATAAAGGCCCTGATAATAATAATAAAAAATTAAGAAAGCAAGAAGAAAAAATTATAATTGTTCAAATTATAGGCAAGACATAGAGTTTAGACAGCGGGAACGAAATTACTGTTCTAATGAGAGAAGTGTCTTAATCGTAAGAACAATTAGATTGAAAATAGGGAAATAACATGAATGATAAGAAACAAATAGGAAATGGAGAAATGCATTATAATGTGGCAATCCTTTTAAGAAAAATCTTCGCTAAAGGAAAAACAGAAATCCTTCAGTTTCTTACTAGGTAAGGTCCATTAATCCTTGGTGTGGGTTGCCATAATGTTAATGACATAAATGTTAAGAGGATACTTATTAAATAACTATGTTATTCTCTTGAAAGATATTCATATCTCGGATTGCAATCGGATTGCGATCTGTGATATATGAATCTGAAACTAGAACTATATATATATGTAATTTAGTTCATGCTACCTTTACTATAAAAAAGCCTATTTCTACAGTACAAGAACGCACAATTTTCAAATTTAAAAAAAAAAGATTTCAACCTCAGCTTCGCGACTGAACGCTCCAAAATTATTCTTACATTTAACAATATCACATTGTTAAAAAAACACTTCTTTCGGTTTGCACTGTCTTTCGATGTCTCATTATTACCTGGATTTTAAAGAAAATTTACTTGAATGTCTACCTGATGATGGTCGTTTGAAACGATTGAAAGCCGGGCTAGTAGAAAAAATAAGACCTGATAAAACCGGAATTTATAAACAAGGATCATACCATTCATTAACGGATTCGAAGTTGATTGTATTTTATTATTAAATATTGTTTGCGAGAGTGATTCTTGCCGTATAATTAGCTTCATTATTTGTTTTTCGTATGAATGATTTACGTTATATATATATATATATATATATATATATATATATATATATATATATATGTATAAATATATATATATATATATGTATACATATATGTATATATATATATATATATATATATGTGTGTGTGTGTGTGTGTGTGTGTGTGTGTGTGTGTAAGTCACGAAAATCCTGGTAATCCGTATGAATAATCCCAAGGAGTATGAAATCCTGATAGCTCAATGTTAAGTCAGAGAGAATAATTTAATTTAAAGAAAAAGAGAGGTTCCATTTGTAATAATTTATTTCACCAGAGAATTTTATTTTTTTCTGCATTCTCAAACTTCACTTTCAAAAAGTGAAACGCAAAATGAATTTAAAATTTACACTTTTCACAGGCAGTATTAAGCTTTTATAATTTGACATAGAGAGTGGTGAGGAATGGTATGAGTGACATGGTCGAGTTTAGAGAGGGAAGGGAGAGATTTAAAATTTATTTATATATAAATATATATATATCACGTCGAGAATTCTTCTCTTTACTCGTTCCTTCCAGCCATTTCTGTCAGGCATCGCTGTCGGCAGGTCAGAGTCATCTACATGTTGGTCAATGTAGGTGTGATAATCTCTTCCTATCGATCTTTTGCCGCGCAATCGATTCCATAGGAGGGTGTCACACACATGTGCCGACTTACTTCTCCAGGAGAACAAGAAATAAAAAAGAAGCAATCAACCAAGACCAGAGAAAGAATATAGACGATGCTATTTGGTCAAGATAAGCTAATAGGTGAAGCGATGAAGAAAAGGGATTGTGAGCTAGTATACTCACAATATCAAATTCCACCAGTGAAAATCGTTTGCATCAAGTTGGTTATGTTAGCCAACTTGACGTATAGCATCGATTTAAGTGAAAAAAATCCGACCGTATTGGAGTTACATGTTCCAGTTTTTAAAGTAATTTATAACCGACAAAGGAAATAATTAAAAGGATGAAAAACGAAGTTATTGTGAATTAATCCAAATGAGTTCGCATTAACTCTAACAAGGGCCTATATAAACTTACAGTGTATATACCCCGCCTAGCGTATACACGGGGTTATTATAGATTAAGATGAATTTTTAGGATCAGTTTATAACTGCGCGTTTAGAGAACGGAAAGTGCGAAACTGAAATCCGAAGTAGCATTGGGGTAGCGAAAGGTGTCTCTCAAAAGCTAAGCAGAGTATTAAGAAACAGAAAAAATATTCGTTAGAAATAAAGAAAAAGTAATGAACTGTCACGCGATATCTATCCTCCTATATGGAAGTGAATGCTGGACATTCTCCACACAGATGACGAGGAGGCTTGAGGCAGCAGAAACAAAAAAGAGTACTGAAAAGTTTTACAATATCAGGGCTTCTATATGGCACTCTCCTGAGATATGAAGAATAGACTTCAAGCAAGAGAAATATGATTCTACAGAAGGATGTTGAAGATATATTAGACCCAATATTTGAGCAATGATAAAATGGAAACAATCAGTGAGAGACATTTTATATTTCTATGGCACAAAGTGAAGAAAAAGGGCTTGGAATATTTACTCCTAAGCACCGTTTTGCCATCCATTTACTCACTAAGTACAGTGCTGTTCGATAAAAGTGACTCACCTGATTTTTTTACTTAAAATTTTTTTGCCTATTGTTTTTAGGGTCAAACTAATTTTTAATCTTACTAATATAAACACCCCTTCCCGTCCACCTAGTAAACAAGTTTACTCACCCTAAAGTTATTCTATTGATAATTATAATTTTGGATATAAATGAGATTTAGGGAAAAACTCTGTGCAAAAAAAGTGACTCACTTATTTCCTGCAACTAGTAATCAATAGAAACATAACCGAACAGCTTTAAATAAAGAATAATAGAGGTATAATTTATTTATAATAGGTAATATAGTTCGAAATATTTAATAATCTATGGGTCCTCCTTTATTTTGAATAACCTTTTCAACCCTTTTTGGCATTGACTTGATTAGGTTCTGGCAAATCTCATCTCAATATTGAATTCCATTCGGATATGAAATTCACAATCAAATCCTCTTTGTTGCTCACCTGCTTTCTCGAGAGCCTGTACTTTATAATGCTCCATATGTTTTCTATGGGGTTGAGGTCAGGAGATTGGGGCGGCCATGTCATAACACTCACCTGCTTCTCATCAAAGTATTCCTTCATCAATTTTGATTTGTGACAGGGAGCATTATCCTGCATCAGAATGAGCTTAGTGGGGGCGATTTGCACCCTTTCCGCAGAAGGGAGCAGACAAGACTCTAAAATTCTCTTGTACTGTTCGCTCCTGAGGGTTTTTTCGATAAGTTTTAAGAAACCAGTTCCATGAAAAGAAAAGCATCACCCAGAATATTATTCTGAACGGATGCTTGGCAGTACTTACTGCTAAATTCAAAGAGCTTTCAAAGCTGCTTCTTCGGATTTTAGATCGCTTATCCTTTGAATTTAGCTCAACTTTCGTTTCATCGGAAAAGAGAACATTTAGTAAAAAAATATCAGGTGAGTCACTTTTATCGAACAGCATTGTATGCTATACGTTGTTTTTCTCTGAACCTCTGACCTTTAATCTGTCATGTGAGCATCACATTTACCAAGCCCCCTTTCCTCATTATGTAGCCTAGAAATTTCAGTTGTTGATGTTAAGTATAAATATCCTTTTTGTCTCTATTTTCACTAAACTTCGTCGTTGGTGAGATATTCGGTCTATGTTATCCCCAGCATCTTTTATTTCTGTTGCTTGAAGTCTCTTCTTCATCTTTGAGGAGATTAACCAGCATTCACTGCCACATAGGGGGACAGATATGACGTACCAAATTCAGTAATATTGTCTTTGTTTCTAACGAAGACTTTTCTGTTTCTTAATAGTCTCTTTAGCTTTTGGAAGGCAAATTCGTCTTTCTCAATACGCCTTCGGATTTCGGTGCCACACGTTTTTCTTCTTTGCTAGAATAGAAAGTTAAATTGTTTGCACTTGTTTGATTTTGGTATCTACGATTTGTAATTTTCAAAAAAAATATTCATTCTGCCTTCTTGCATTTAATCATTCTTGCTTTTTTTCTCTTACATTTTCCTCTGGAATCTGTTAAATGCTGTTAAGCAAAGTATTCAAGTTTCTACAGAATTCCTTTGCTTTACTTTCTCTGTTCATTCTAGGGTTGATCGTTTGATTATCGCGTTTAATAAAATTCAGCACCTGCAGCTCTTTCTTCGCGTTTGTCATTCATTTACAATTGCATTGAATGAAACGAAAGGCTACACTTCTTTTGGTAATTATATGATTCCTATTAGACTAAATTCACAGGAAATCGATGTGGATTATATGATTTATAGATGAAAATTAAATCAATTAATTCTGAAATTAAGTTGGAAACCTTTTTTTTTTCTGTAAATCATGACATTGCTAAGAGCAGGGATATTTTTACTATCTCAGTTTTTGCTTTGATTTTGAGCACGTTACCAATTTACCGTATATGCCTACAGATTTTCAGCGTATTTTCAATTAATAAACGGGTTAAAATTAATTAAGAGATCATTTCTGAATAAAACACCCCCAGCTCTATGAAATCCTTTCATGAGTCAACATTCGGAGGATATACTTCCTTATACTGAAACATTATTATTCACGTTCAACTTTTGATTTGCTAATAAAATTTATCAAGCTCTAGACTGAAAGGTTTGCCAAAAGTTAGTAAACGATTTAACAAAGAATTTTGTTATAGTCTATTTTTAGCTATAATGTATGATCATCAAGGATTTTAATAAAAGCCGGATTATCTTCTTAAGTAAGTAATATAAGGATTAAATTATATTATTTTAGAATAAATTTCTGAGCTTAATGGCACAATGCATGAGAACATGTTTTGGATTTAATTTTATTTTAAGGGAAAAATAAAGTACTCATTATAGAATAATCCTGGCAGTAATAAGTCTAAAATTAAAAATATATATATATAAAAATATATATATATATACACACTCTTAGTATTGAAACATAACAGCTTTTGTGTAGCGATGCAAAAAAGTATTTCTTGTAATCTATTATAATAAAAATATTATAATTAATTTATTTTATTAAGTTTTTCTTACGCTTTTCCGTTTTGTAGGAATAGAAAATAATTATATAATTTTCATTGTCCCAAACGCTTCCGGCCACTTCCATGGCCATTTTCAAGCTTGTTTTGTCCTTGGAAATTTTTATTTTTTCCTCATGTTTGGACTATTACGTTGTAATTTATTTTTGTATTGTTTTGAAAAACGTAAGGATGCTGGAAAAACTTATTAAAAATTAATTATATCTTCTTTGTCTGCCGTATTTAGTGAAATATATATATAAGGACACATGGCACAGTGGATAGAGGCGGTGGTTAGATCCAGTGACAGGACCCAAAGAGTGTGAGTTCAATAGTCGGTTAAAGCAGTGGAGAACTTGGAGAGGGGTATTAACAAGAGATAACTGATAATGGACATCCATTAAACATGGCACATGGAACTAGAACAGTCTACCCCAGTGAGCGAAATAAAGGGTTCAATTCGACATTCCAACCACCTGAAGGTGGCCGGAGCGTACAACGGCCGAAACGTTGTAATAAATATGGCGACAAAGATGAGGACAATAGTCCATATAATGTAAATAGTGTACATAATACCTCATCTCAGAAATATAGACAAATACTGAAGAGCCGAAACGTTAATAAATATGCCGACAAAGATGAGGACAATAGTCCGAATAATGTAAATAGTGTACATAATACCTCATCTCAGAAATATAGACAAATACTGAAGAGCCGAAACGTTGTGATAAATATGGCGACAAAGATGAGGACAATAGTCCGTATAATGTAATTAGTGTACATAATACCTCATCTCAGAAATATAGACAATATATATAAGTGTCTGGATGAATTAAAACGAAAATCATATCACGGAAAATAAGGAAAATACCATTAGCCAACAAATATATATTCAAAAATGTAAACTTCTGTCTGGAGGAAAAGCAACTATAATTATCTTTCCAGACAAACGTAACCTACTAATTATTTCTTAAATATTATTTTTAGTGGATACTCGTATTTGAAAGAAATGCATATTTTCTCTAATAAGATTTCTTGAATATTCTGGCTAGTACACAAAAATAAATAAATACACTGTTTAATAAATGAACGGAGAGTTTACTCATATATGAGTATCCACTAAAAATAATGGTTAATTCATAAAATCTATTGGATTAATAAATAAATAACCATTTTCTCTCTTTCTCTCTCTCTCTCTCTCTATATATATATATATGTATATATATATATATATACATGAAGAATAAAGGTTTTAAGATATGCTATATTTATGGGATAAAGTGCTCAATATCAGAGATAGAGCGTATGTAAATACAAAAGTAAAAATTGAATGTAAATGGCTACGACAATTACATTACTTTATATATATATATATATATATATATATATATATATATAGAGAGAGAGAGAGAGAGAGAGATAGATAGATAGATAGATAAAATGCGAAAAAATGGTGTATAATTCCACTGTCCGTAACAATTTAACAGAAGGCTCAATATAGAGTAGAACAAAAAATAAATAAGATTATATACATATATATATTCCTTTATTTATAAAGTTAAATATATATATGCATAATTTTATTTATTTATAAAATTATATATATATATACAACATTTTAATTATTTTTGGCTCTACTCTTTATCCATCCCTTATATATATATATATATATATATATATATATATATATATATATATATATATATATATATATATATAAGGGACAAACAGCAAATGTTCAGAAATTTAAAATATCTCGCTCTTTTTTAAATTTGATCAGATAATGAATTACGGAGGAGAAAAGAATTTATTTTTTGCATTCTGTTTGTTTTTCATAGATTAAACAGACCTCACGTACATCTATCCTGCCAAGCAGCGTTTGTGTTTGTATGTGTATCGTAATTCTAGTTGGTCTATGTAGCTCTTGGTACTTTGCAAGCTTTTTATGCCATAATCTCGGCGTCTAGGAATTCAAGAAGGGAAATACATTGAACAACGTTTATACTTCCTCATTAACAACATCTTCAACGCTAGAAAACGCATAAACCTATAACGTCCGCAGTTCCAAAAACGTAGGCACAACCACCAACAACATAGGCATTTTCAACAACAAAATCACAAATTACATAATCCTACTATCCAACACTCTATCAAAAAATTAGAAAACAAAATAGTTATACTAATCCTAGGATCTTTTTGACCACCTCCAATACAATTAGATATAGAGTTAGGAAGAAAGATAGATCCTATACCACATCAGGTGACTGTGTTTGTGATATAAAAGCCTACAATATAGGAAGAGCAACACTGGTGAAATATTCCGAAATCTAAAAGCCCGCATCTATGAACCTAAGAGAGACCGCCGTTCAGACAACCTTTTAAACTCGCTCGTAAAACACGGAAACAAAACAAGCCATGACTTCGATTTTATAAATGCCACTCTAATTTAAAAAAAAAAGATGATTCATTAGACCGGAAATAGTTACAGGTAGTTTTGATAAATATTTGAAATCTATAAACACACGTCAAAGATTTTACTATATCACTAATATTTATAAAATCTATACTTAAAGAATCTAAGATATGTGTGCCTACAACCACAACCGGTGTAACGTGCAAATTATGTTGTCTTTCACACAAAATTTGCCCAAATTAACAGATTGCCACCATAGATGAAAATCCCTATTAGTCGCTTAAATGTACATACACAAACAAAAGAATACACATTATCATAAAAATCCCGAATAAACAAACTAGAATTATGTTACACCTACACACATTAGTTATATCACAAACACTCTTTGACAGGACAGATACACGTGAGATCTTAATACAATGAAAAAAACTAATGAAAAACAATTTGTGCTTTATCCGATCATTCTGTTGGATTCCCATCCATATTTGATCTATATTTGATCCCAGTTCACACACACACACACGCACATATATATTTGTATGTGTATGTGTGTGAAAAAAAATATAGTTTTATGATATGCTATATTCATGGGTAAAAGTTCTCAATATCAGAGATAGAATGTATGTAAATATAAAAGTGGACACTGAAGTCAACACAAAGCGACGATAGACAGTTTCCTGCTTCAACGCAATCTTTGGACCATAGAAAGGAGAGAGGACAATAAACAAAGACGTGGTAACGACTGAAATTGCATTTAAAGTATAGAAGACCAAAGATGACTGGAAAGCAAGAAACTGGAAGAGTGTTGCTCAGGCGAGAAGTGCAACATAAGAAACTGTTAGCATAGAACTTGCGGTGGCATCTAGTCATTTCAAAAGGATGAAAAATGATGAGATCTTTCTGCCAATGGAGTACTGTATTGAAATTCATAAAGTCTAGGCACCATTGAGGAAAGTTCACCAAAACAATTAAAATGGTTGTCTTTATAGAAATAACATAAAGAAACCATTTTACGGAGGTTGAAAAATGAGTGAAACAGAAATGCCACGTCAAGGCCAATAACATTGCAGATGCTTCTTGGTATTTTATTAAGAATCTATAAATATATAGTAGGGGCACCAAACTATATATGGCAGCAATATTCAAATCGTGAACGAATGGTTGACTTATAAATACGTAAGAGAGAGATTCTGGAGAGATTACTTAAAGCGAAACAGTGAAACTCCTTTCCTATATACAATTGATTCAATATAATCTTTCCACTTCATGCCAGAAGAAAACTTTTAGCCAAGAAAGCACAATGAGTGACTCCCCTGGAGATTAGCATTAGTCATGCTTATGAATGGCAAAAAGAGGTATATCAGATAATCGATAGAGAAGAATTTCGTTTTATAGTCATTGAAATTAACATGTTACGACTTGGTGTTTACCTTGGTGTCCACTCGACAGGAGAGCCCAACAGTTGACTCTCTCTCTTTTTCTCTCTCTCCTCCCCATATATATATATATATTTTCAATATATATATATATATATATATATATATATATATATATATATATATATATATATATATATATATTGAATATATTCTGGGAAGTTTGTCATTCTGATACGTATTCAATATCCTCCATGTATGAACACCACTGCAAAGAAAAAAAAAATCCCTTAGTTAATCACCACATTCATTATATCTCCCTCTTTTTCTCTTCTCTCCTCACAATTATGTTGATGTTTTGGGCTCTTGTTTTTGAAACATTAGAATTCTTAGGGTGCGAAGGAATCATATTTAAAAAAAATAATTATATATACATATATATATATATATATATGTTTTTTTAATTATCTGCAGAAAGTCAATATCGTAATTATTTTGTAATCTGTTCCCTTAATCGATTTATTATCTGCAACAAAATGTTGGCACTCTGTCTCTTGTGACAAACTGACTTAAATACGAACATACCTGTTCATTAATTTTAATCTTGATTCAATTTAACTCTGGTGTGATTAATTAAATTCTCATCCGTAAAATTATTCTAGCTAAATTTAAATTTATCATAGTTTGTTCTTGTTTTTAATGTGACCGAAGGATAAGAAACGTTAATCCAGACTAAAAAACATACGCTGTGTTATGTTTATATAGCGACTTAATTAACTACGCCAATTTGTAATTAGCTAAGGAGAAAATATAGAAGCAAAAATATTACACAATTTCTAATGAGAATTTGCTGTTTAACGATTAATTCAAAGGTTTGATTAATTACCAAGTTTTAATGAACGAAAGATTTAAGTGAACATTTTTGTTGATTGTGTTTGCTTGGTCTGAAAACCTGTAAGTCATTCTTTATTTATTGGCATCATGGTAATCTTTTCAGATGGCAGCAGGTTGATTTGCAATTGTTTGTCATGACAATTCGCACACGAGGATATCAGTTAAAAAATATCCCTGTTCATCGTGATCTCCCCAACTGAACAAAGAAGTTAGAGAGTCTATGCCTTTTAGCAAATCATTCAACCGAATGACATCATTAAACTTGTGAATGGTCAACAGGGAGAAAGCTGATGTCACATTCATTCTATGCCGTTTCTTTTATGGACGTTCGTGAACATGTTTATCCACAGCTTTTCGCCTTTTTCTTACTCTCTGAAGAGCTACGAACTTTATGACTATTTTTTCCCTTGTTGTACTTCAATCTATTCTGTTCCTTTCCTTTCGTTTAATCTTTTAAGTGGGTTACCCGCCGCTTTCCCCTGCTTCTGTTTCCTTCGACGTCTTCTTGATGTGGTAAATACTCCATGATTAATTAACATATCGCCAATCCTTCTTATTTCACCTATATATTTCTGATTGTTACATATAGTCTCTTCTTAGTTTCTGTTCTCATCAAATCATTCTCATTTGTCTCTGATATTATTAAAACTGTTTTCGTAAGACCACATCTCGTTCGCTTCGTTTGTCATGAAATTTTCCATGATTCACCGTTGTATAAAAGAGTAGACATTGCAAAGAATTCCAGCACATTTACCTTCGTTTATAATGTGTTACTTTTCGAATCTTTATAATGTGTTATTTTCCGAACATTTGTAATAGTTATTTTTCGAACCTTGATAATGTTATTTTTCGAACATTTATGAGTTATTTTTGGAACATTTGTAATATGTTATTTTTCGAACCTTTATAATGTGTTATTTTTCGAACCTTGATCATCTGTTATTTTTCGAACATTTATAATGTATTATTTTTCGAACCTTTATAATGTGTTATTTTTCGAACCTTGGTCATGTTATTTTTCGAACCTTGATCATCTGTTATTTTTCGAACCTTTAATAATGTTTTATTTTTCGAACCTTGATCATCTGTTATTATTCGAACATTTGTAATATGTTACTTTTCGAACCTTTATAATGTGTTATTTTTCGAACCTTGATCATCAGTTATTTTTCGAACATTTGTAATATGTTATTTTTTGAAACTTTATAATGTGTTATTTTCGAAACTTGACCATCTGTTATTTTTCGAGACTTTATAATGTTTTAATATTATGGACCTTTAACACCTACACCATTTCTGAAAAGTATTTTCTTTATTCTCATGCGATTTCAGATTTCAATTTTCCATTTATCAGCTAACTGAATTTAGTCAACTGCTTTTGCCGTTATGAGCACTAACTGTTTAGCGCCTAAACAGGCATTGATTATTTTTTAAATTAATGTTTAATCTTCTCACTTTCGTTGACAAGTTATATTAGCTCGACCCATAGAAATTCTACAGTGGATAGGGGGACATTTGACATATTTCTTTACACATTAAGAAAGATATAATGTAAGCATTCATTAAATCCCTACACTATAAGGAGTACCTTGTGATATTACATTTATAAATAGATTGTTATGGCATCTGTTTCATTTAATTATATAGAGCGTGATCCGTGAAAATTGTTAGTTTTTTGCTAATTTTTATGATGGAACCTAATCATTTTCAGTTGGCATATTTCATATTACTATACCATTTCACTAACTGACCAACTGATTGATTTATTTGCTTATGGTTTATCAACCCTTTGTAGGTTATTTAAAGCCGACATATATTTTGGGTCATTAGAATATTTCTTTTGTGATTGAATATTTTGGGGCGATAACAACGATTTTCTCAGATGCAAGTACGAATATTTAACCTATAGGTGAGGGGTATTTGTGCGAAAATAAATTAACGAGATTTCTCATTTCGAGCCGTTATCCATCACACCACAAGCATATCAACCGCTTTTCACTGAATCAGACATTACTAGCATGAGGGCATAATCGCTTCCTCTATCTTCCCTTTCTTTCTTTCTTTCTTTCTTTCTCGAAACACATATGCACAGTTTGAACACGCCCTAGAATGAGGCTAATTGGAATTTTTAAAGTTTTATGGACTTACTATGTCTGTTGCTGCTATACCAATAATTTATGGATAGGTCACAGACAACCTATGACAGAGCGTAACGTACGAGCTAATTAATGAATGAAGTAACGAACAGCATTTTAATATGATAATAGTTCTTTTGAGTAATGGATAGCGGCTCGGATTGAGGAATCGGAGAGCTGAGTTCGAATTTTAGTCGAATCCATTACATTCACTTACGTGCTAATACCCTTGGGATAGGTATGAATTCTCTTCTTCTACCCCCAGTTATGGGTAAATGGCAGGACAGACCGGGTTCTATAGCTTCGGATGTCAACTGGTGTACCGCAGAAAGAAATGGCAACCTACTGCTGTAAAAAGTCTGCAGTCATTTATCGAAAAATACATGATCGCCTAAGCGTGTCTCATGCATGCACATAACTGGATAGTCCTTTTAGTATTTGTTATTCTGCCATGAACAAGGCGTTGTTTTGCATGTATTGTTAAGGTTACATCCGCGATTAATACATTTTTTTTTTTATTTTTTTAAGCATATCACCCCGAGCAAGGCCGGTGGCCACTATCACGCAAGGGGTTACAGAAGGGTTGGAGGAAGAGCAGATAGGAGTGGTAAAGGAAGGGATGTGGAGAAAGAGAAGGACGGAGGGCCGATCGAGGTAGGGAGGTTACGGGAGATATAGAGCGAGAGCAGATAGGAATGGAAGATGTCAGGAAGTGGATAGATCAAGGCAACTGGAGATGACGATTGACGCTACACTTAAACCGTTGGAGATTGTATTTGTCAGGGAAACAGTAATAGGGAAGGGAGTTCCATAGGCGAGATGTGCGAGACATGAAGCTATTGGAGTAGAAAAGACGTCTACACCTAACAGTTTCAACGGTGAAGGGGGGGGAACGGGATGCCAGCCTCGTAGGACGCTTGAATTCACGAGGCTTAGGGACAAGTGAAAGCAACTCCTCAGAGCAATTACCGTGGAAGGACTTGTAGAAAAGGCAGAGTGACATGTCAGATTCTTTTATAATAATCATGCACCAATATCACTGACCCTTTATATTTTAATGTACTCAATTTGATGGCGCAATATATTCGTATATAGTCTGTTTAATCCCAGTACATCATACTCGTATATCTTTTCCCTGTCGTCAAGTTTTCTTTAAAATTCAAAACACCGTATTCTATTTACATTATTCAGACTATTGTCCTCATCTTTGTCGCCATATTTATTACAACGTTTCGGCTGTTGTACGCTCCGGCATTCTTCAGGTAGTTGGAATGTCGAACTGAACACTTTATTTCTCTCACAGGGGTAGACACGTTCACAAATATCTAAAATGTCAGCTATATACAACTGTACACTATTTACATTATTCGGACTATTGTCCTCATCTTTGTCGCCATATTTTTCACTTATTTATCATTTATTTCTGAGATGAGGTATTATGTACACTCTTTATATTATTCGGATTATTTTCCTCATCTTTGTTGCCATATTTATCACAACGTTTCGGTCGTTGAACGCTCGGCATTCTTCAGGTAGTTGGAATGTCGAACGGAACCCTTTATTTCGCTCACTGGAGTAGACTGTTCTCGTTCCACGTGTCATGTTTAATGGATGTCAGTTATCAGTTATCTCCTGTTAATTCCCTATCCACTCTGACAAGTGTCCTTGAGGATATCTGTGTATGAATTTCTGGAATAAAGGCGTTGGTTAGATCCAGTGACAGGACCCAAAGAGTGTGAATTCGATACCCGGTTCAGGCAGTGGAGAACTTGGAGAAGGGAATTAACAGGAGATCTGATTATTATTTTAATAATTCTATTAATCCTGATATCATCTAAGTCTGTTATCTTTTCGGCTTAAAGATTATATTCTCCCCATACATTGTTCCTCTCCATTTTAGCCATTGCTTTTCGTACTTTCAGATTTTAATATCACGGAAACTTCTGTGTTCATTATGTCTTTTAATATTAATTTTTAATATACTTATTCCACCGTCGTAGCCTATTTTTCTTTTTTTCTTGTTATTATTGTGCTTTTTTAGGTTTTATGCATCCATATTTCAGTTCTACTTTTGTGATTTTTATTGTCTACTTCCAGCATTTGTTAAATAATAGTTTAGAAGACTATTATATTTAGGGGGAATTGTATCTCGGCTGTGACTTCTGGAGGACGACCTTCGGGGTTAAATACAAACCATAATATGGGAAGTCGATTTTGATCGGATAATCCAGCGTGGGAAACGAGATAGGAGAAAGGTTTCAGTCAGTCGAAACTTAATCGTTAAACAATGTTTTCTTTTGTGTCTGAAAACGGCACCCCGATGAGAAGTAACGACCCCCACTGGATAGATAAGGTTATGCCGACATGAACGTTAATAAAATAGTTAAGCGAAAATTCCCTGTGTTGAAGTTCTTTTATCTCTGGACTCAAAACAACTAGTGATTACTGGACGTAAGAGAAGAATGTAACTTTATTATTATGGAATTGACGCCGTCGTCCAAGACCTCCCCAGCACGAGGGAGATATACAAAACGTTTACGTTCTTTAAAGGTTTCATCTGTGCTCACTTAGGTATTCTTGTAATGACTACGAATATGGCTTTTATATTCTATGTGATTTCTGAGCTTGTCTGCGATATTTCTTTAATTATCTTGAAAATATTACTTGTTGTTCATTTCTTTTTCTCTCTGTTTACTTCAGTCGCAATAAACCCTGACATATTGCTGGTTTTTATCGCCTTGTTTGACGTGAAATGACTTATAAAATGGAGTTGTATTTATATTGAAATTTAGGCATTGCTTTGGTCTTTATTTCTTCTGTAATTTTAACTTGGATGTATAATTAGTTTTTAATCATTTCACCCCCAGACACTTGAGGAATCCACCAAGACGCAACGGGTCACATAGAATGAAAGACGATACAGTGAAAGGAATAGAGGAATCATTACAGATGAGAAAGTGCAATAAAAAAAGAATAGGATTCAAGGAGACTGAAGATGACGACTGGCGTTGCATTTCAATCCATGAAGTTTGTAGGAGACAGGGAAGCAATGAACTGGAAGAGAGTCTCATAGGCGAGAGAAGAAACTATTCGAATTGGAATTATGATCACACTTAACAATTTCAAGATTAGAATTATAATAACGAACAGTCATAATAGGGAATATCACAAGTGATCATTTGATCAGTGGCAGAAGCGGGAAGAATAAAGGGCACACGATTCCAGTGGATAAAGACGTTGGTTAAATCCAGTGACTAGACCCAAAGAGTTGTGAGTTCGATACCCCGCCACAGCAATGTCGAACCAAAACTTGGAGAGCTGAGTTAAAAAGAAACAAGTGAGACACCCGAAAGAGGCATGACATGTGAAACTAGAACAATCTACCCCGGTAGACGAAATAAAGGGTTCGGTTCGAATTTCCAATCCCCTGAAGAAGGCCGGAGCGCACAACGGCTGAAACGTTGTGAATATAGCAATGAAGATGAGGATAACGGTCAAAGTAATGTAAATAATATAAGTATAAAGGAACGTGAAAAACGACAATTCAACGTGAAAGAGGATATTCACTTGCTGCTAGAGGAGAGATCAAGCAAAAATGAATGGAATTTTGTAGATTTGGATTCTTTTTCGTAAACTAATTATATGGAAATATCAAATAAAGGTAGGTTATTTCAATAGAATATCAGAATCAAATAAAATAACGTAAAAAGATAGTAACAGAAAAATACTTTTCTACAAATAAGTTGCCGACGGGGTTAGATGTTACCTTTTTTATTGTATAGCCGACAATTTAACAGAACATTAATGAATAACTTGATATCTTCGAGCTGGTAGCAATGTCTGCACTCTTATTATATTTGCGACGCTGTAGAAACATTTTTAATGGTCGTTCATTTATACTAGACATTAACCGTGTCTTCTTTACATTAAAAAAAAATAAAATTCCAAGTTTCTGTTATGATTCACATGACGTATTTTCTTTTAGGATTTTTCTTTTTTTTTTTTGTCGCCCATATTTTTTTTTTGAGATATCGTCTTCCTTGGTTATCGTGATTGAACATTTCTGAACTGTTCTATTAACTTAAATTTTGTCCTACAGTGCAAAAAGCATTCCTACCTCTCTCTGAAAATAGCTGAAACATCTTATATCCGGATACCATTATGGATGATTTTAGCAAAAGCCTCTGTATTTTTCTCGGTGATTTTTTATCCTAATTTGTGAGAAAAACGAAGCTCATGCTATTATTTTCTTCGGAATCTAATATAGTTCAGCCACCCTGTTTTATGTAAAACTATAATTAAGAAATGTTCTTTTCTGATGCTTGCAGGTCATCGTAGATTATTCATTGCACATGGCCATTGAGTAATGAGTCATTCATTTGACTGAATTGCAATAGGGAAGATTGTGTGAATGTTCTTTTTACTAAATGAATTAATGCCAAATTTTGAAAGAAACATATGGCGCTGTAGAAAGGCTTTATCAAAGAATCATATTATAATTTTTACTTCTTTAGTTACTTATTTACTTAGTATGGGCGCGTGACCTAGTGGCTAGAACGTTCGATTTCCAACCATGAGACCTGGGTTCGAATCTCATCGTGGTCAATTCCTCAAGAAAGTGATTTCGTATGTTTATCGACCCGGAAATCTTCTGAAAATCATACCACGGGTTGATCCAAGAATTGTGAGAGAAATCGGATAAATGGAACTGTTTGATATCCATCGATGGTTGTGCTAGCACTAAGTCGCAAGTCATCGTGACGGAGGGGTTGAACGTACTGGCCTTGTTCAGACTGTAGACCATGTCAGATAAAGCAATCTTTCTAAGAAAATCTAAGGTCCTCTAAGCATTGTTGCAATATTAACCACAGTGTTTTGATCCCAATTTGGGGATTACCTATTTGCCCATAGCTGGGACCCTAACGGGTGCTACCACCCCGAGGTACAAATGATAATTTTAGAATAAACTGGAGGAAACGGCTGTAGAAGACTAGCTTCATAGCAACGCTAACAGATCATTTGAAAATGTATTATATTTGGTCCATAACATGTTTCCATCAATAATGGCCATTCTCCATTTTCATTCGCTTACAGAATAATGCACAACATAACTGGCCAACTGCCCTAATATTCATCTCCGTTTAACCTGAGGCTTCATTTAAGGGAAAATAGTGCAATGGTTTGCCGGTTGCTTTTACACCGGCGATGTTGAAGTTACTTTGTCCCTCCTATTAGAAGTTCCTGTCGTATTAGAGAATAGACTGGCACCTGGATAAGGCGAAGGAACTAGATTGCAATGTGGTGGATGTGAAATGTGACGGATGGACGGGTCAACGGCTAACCTCTTCAAACGCTGAACGGGAAAACGATATCGGTTAATTTTTGGAATCAGACAATGAATTATTGCAACATATCTGTTGGAACCGTTTTCATGGATGTGTATCATAGCTTTTGCAAAATAATCATGCGCCAAGGTCAGTTGAAAAACATCTCTATGGGTATCCACCTCTCTTATATCACGTCATTGTTCAAGATTTGCTCAGTATTCCTGGAAAAGTAGGAATGATCCTATCAGTGACATTATTTATTGAATCCTAAACATTGACCAATCATTGTTAGTAAACAATTCAAAACAATAATTGTAGCAATTATGTGGCGACTCAAGATGCAGACTTGAAGACATACTAAGTTGAACACCGGAGAGAACAGTTTTGAAGATCAGACTGAAGGTGATGATGATGATGAATACAGGCTATGTTTACTCTCTCTTCCTAAGTAACGATAATACTTTTAGGTTATAAACGGATTTTTTTCTTACTAAATGTATAAATTAATGTACACAAATCCTGATATTAATATAACAATCTCCTTAGAATTCCATGAACGGGTCGAGTAAACAATAGGGAAAATAGGAAGCATTGTTATCTGTAGCAATTCTCTTAGATTCTAGATTCTAGGGATCCATATAATATGAAAAAGAAGCGGAAACCGGGAAAACTAATTGGAGAACGTTGATAGAAAATTAAAATGTTATGTCATATGAGGGTGGGTAATTTATCCATGAGAATTAAATCATATTGCGTCATGATCTATATCAAAATTAGAATAAATACTGAAGTTTTGCTGTCACGTGATATCCAGTGAAAGCAGCCCATTACAACAGGCACGGGGACTTGTTATATACCGTACCTATGAACACTAATCGGTTTGACCCAATTCTCATAAATACATTGGACACTATTGTAAGTAGGGTGTAATATGCTATCTAAATAGTCCACCACTAGCAGTGGTTTACTTACTTCACGCCGCTGGCGAGTATTGTATTTTGTTGAGGTTATAAAGATTACCATTTCATTTCCAACATCCGTTTTGGTTATTCCTCATTCAGTAAACATTTCTAGGTTATAACAGAACCTTAACTTAAAATGACAAAAAAAGAAAAAGAAAAGGACGACATGCTCAAAATCAGGAAGAGACAGCTGATGTTTCTTGGACGCATAATGAGGAAGGCGAGTTTGAAAAGTTTAACCCTCACAGGATAAATTTAGGGTAAGAGAGATAGGGGAATGCAGTGACTTGACGATCTTGTATGAATCGATAGGGGAACGGGTGACAGGAGCCTTAACACAAGTAGAAAAACCTTTAAGGGCCACAAGTAATAGGAAGTTGTGGAGAGCCATGATCGCGCATGCTTGAAGGGACGCGGCACACAGAAGATGAATATTATCTCTGTAAAGGCATGAAGCTAACATTCATTTATATATACAGCTTGGAGAAGAATTTGGCGCCGGACAGTTTGTGTGAGAGCTTTCCATGGTTGGAGATTTGTGGTGGCAACGCATCATGACTTTATTTAGATCTTTGGTATCTAAACATAGGCGGAGTTTGCCGTTGCTCTTGCGCACATACACAATGCTGTTAACCTAATCTGTTGGTTCATCGACCTTGCGGATTATTCCTTGGGAAATCATTCCATCTAGTTCTGCCTTTATTTCGTCTCTCATGTGGATGGGGCATTTTCTGGGTGCATGAACTATCGGATGGTTATTTGGTCGAAGTACGATGTGGTATTCCGCTGCGAAATTACCAATCCGATCAAATTGATCCGGATATGCTTCAATCAGATCTTTCGTGGAGTTGATTGGTGTATTGACTGATGGAGTAACTGGGGTACCTGTCGCATAATTGACTGGGGTACACTTTGTTCTCTGAATGGAACAGTGTAGGGTACCCAGTTTTAAGTCCTGAACGGAGGGTAACCTTAGAATGGTAGGTCCGTTGGAGGTCACTACGTAGAATTTTACGTACCTCCATTCACCCTTGTATGCACATTGAATCTGTATGGATCCATGCTGCGGGATACTAGATCCGTTGTACGCTGTAAGTACTGTAGATTCTTTCTGTGTTGTGTCAGGACGTGGTTGTCAATTCCGGTCTACATATTCTGGAAACATTCGCTGGAATGTGCGCAAGGGGAGTGTGTTTCCCTCCGCGCCTGTGTCCACCTTGATTTTTAATTCGTGTACACCTTCCCTATTTGGTAATATTATGTCCAATGTGGCGAATGCCTCTATCCGAGAGTACTTTTTACCATGGTCTTTCACCGAATGAAAAGACATCTTCTCGAAGTCGTCCACTACCTGGTCCTGAATGTGAGTTCTGACGGTTTTTATACGCGTTCTTCATCGGTGTGAATTTTTTATTTGGTAGACCTGTTCGTCTGTGGTTGCCTGTCAGTTTTTTCTTGGCTTTTTTGTTGTGGCACATCCTAGCCCAGTGGTTCTTCCATCCACATGCTGAGCAAGTGCTGCCTGGAGCAAGGCAATTCCCGTTTTGATGGTTGAGTCCACATCTGCCTGTCAGTTGTCTGTGACCTCAGGTTCGTGCTTCATTGCACTCATTTGACTGTCGCATTTCCCTTGTAGCCCGCCCATTTGCCTTATGTGGTTAATTGAAGCCTCGTAACTCCTACACATGTTGAGTACTTCTGACATGGACATTGCCTCGTTTTTGCTGAGAAGCTGCTTTTGTAATTCAGTGAATTTTATTCCGGCAACAATCTTCCCTCTCACGCCGTCTCTGAACTTGCATTTTTGTGCCTGAAGCCGACATCTGGCTAGAAAATCGTCAATGTTCTCTGTTTCTTTTTGCGAGTAATTTTGTAAGCAGAAGCGTGCAATCCGAAAGTTAATTTGTGGCTCTATTTGCTCTGGAAATATTTTCCCAAATTGCCGCAGGATTGCGTCTGCCGGCTTCGTTTCCGAACGGCCGAGAGTTCTAGCGTCTTAAACCTTCTTTTCCCGATAGCAAAAGAATGTGGTCAACTTGTTTGTTCTCTGGAATGCCTTTCACGGAGAAGAACAACTCACATTGTTGCTTGAAAAATTTCAGGGATTCCACCAAATTTGATGTTTTCCAGCACATAAGTGGTTCACTTATATGGTTAGACATTATTATTAATATTATTTTGAGCACAATAAGGACTCGAAAAGAAAGGATGAGATAACTTACAGTTACGGTTACAAAATTCCAATATGGCGTCTTTTAAAAAAATTTTTTTTATAAACGCACGTGGCTGCTTCGTGTTTCGCAAAAGCCGGTAAGAATAAAATATTGCCAGACTTTACAACTTTTCTCCTGTTTTCTGTTTACATTCACTGTAACATTCCATGTTCGTTTTTTTACCGCTGCCAACAGGTTATGGTATTCGTTAGTAGAAATGACAGTAAAAAAGAACAAGAGACAACGACGAGACATGTTAAGCTTACAAGGGAGGAAACGCTCTGCTGGTAAAAACAAAGCGACCTCTTTTATTCAAGGAAGTAACTGGCTATCCAGGGAAGGTAACTCATGTCATGACGGTATATATATTAGTGAATGGAAGAAGCGACTTGAGGCCACTGAAATATGGTTAAAAAAGACGAATACAAAGGAGAAGCATGCAATAAAAAAGAAGTAAGTCATGGGAGTCTGGATTGCATGATTCGAAATAAAGGGACCATGATAAAAAAAAAAGACCCGCTGGGATTGAAAAGTAAGTGAATGACGCTAAAAATAAAATTTTAAAAAAAGTCTGAGAGCAGGTGAATATCGAAATAGATTCCCACGTGCGTTGCATGTTTAGCTTCTATTTTGGAAATACATGAAACGGAAATACGCGCTCATTTTAAACGAAGGTCGGCTCTTCCGTTCGTCATCCTGGACATTTGTGATATTCGATCGGCGATTATTTTTTCTTCACAGCCCCATTACGAAACAACGTACGTCCAATTCATTTTTGAATTTTTATCTAGACTTTTCTTTTCCCCCGACACCTTATAACTATGTCAATCTGCTCACGCCACTCACACACACACACACACACATATATATATATATGATGAAAATGTGGAAAAGACAAAGCAAAATCCGAATATGTGAGTTTACTGTTTATATTTTGTTTTTGTTTTTGTTATTCTGTCGACGTCAGACGTTTCGGTCAAATAGACCTTCTTCAGGACATGGTTAATGGAGACATATTTATATTAGATTTCTGACGTCGACAGAATAACAAAAACAAAAACAAAATAAAAACAGTAAACTCACATATTCGGATTTTGCTTTGTCTTTTCCACATTTTCATCATACCGTCGGATCTACATCAACACATTTGCTTACATATATATATATATATATATATATATATATATATATATATATATATATATATATATATATATTCATATTTAATATATATATATATATGTATATATATATGTATATATATACGTATATATATATATCATATTTAATATATATATATCTATATATATATATATATATATATATATATATATATGAAATAAAGCAATAAAAAATTCTTAAATGTATATAATTTAAAAACTTAAACCTAAAAAAAAAATAAGTATGGGAAAAACAGTTGTAATTAAGCTGAAATATCAACTCGATTTTTTTTAATATGAAGTAACTTTTGAAATAGCCTGTACCCCCCTCTCTCTTTCTCTCTATTTATTTATCTCATTTTGTTCATTATCTCTCTCACTCTCTCTCTCTCTCTCTCTCTCTCTCTCTCTCTCTCTCTCTCTCTCGCTCTTTCTATACATATATATTGTCCCCATTTTTTCTTCTTTTCTTTCCTCCCCCTTATCTGGGTAATTTTTATTTAAAAAAAAATTATTTAAAAAATAAATTTTAAAAATAATGGTCCATATGTTAAGTATAAGCTTTATCCTTGTTTGCGTCCTCTCCAAGACCTCATCGTTGCTCACACGCTCGGTCCATGATATCCTTAGCATCCTTCTGTAGAAACACATCTCCGTCGCGTCGAGTCTCTTCTTCATCTTTGAGGAAATCGTCCAAAATTCGCTGCCGTGTGAGGGGACAGATTTCACGTAGCAGCTCAGTACATTTGTCATCAAAGAAATCCTCCTGCCTCGCAGTACTCTTTCCAGCTTTTGGAATGCATCCACGGATCCTAGCGTCGCACCGACCGTCCTTCGTGAAAACACTTCCCAGATATTTAAACTTACGCACCTGCTTGATTTTAGTGACCCCGAATTGCAAATCGGATTTCGGTCTCATCCTTTTACTGATAGCCATGCATTCTTTCTTGTAGTTTATGTTTAGTCCCTTCTTCATACAAGGGTTGGACAAAATAATTGGAGCAGGTGCAAATTCCATTCCTATATTTCAAAGACCTATTATATTAAGAACTTTAACTAAAACTTCGTAATTGCAGTTTATATCTATTGTAAATACTTTTATCTAATTTACTCTCTTTGTCTTATTTATTTTTAGAATTTAGTAAAATTTAAGCTAAATGCGTGACCTCTCCGAGTTCGAAAAAGGGCAAATTGTTGGAGCTCGCATGGCAGGAGCCTCGATCACTAAGCTTGCTGAACTGTTTGGTTTTTCAAGAGCTACCATATCGAGAACTATGACGCAATTCGGGAAACAGGGAAAAACCTCTAGCAACCGTAGCATTTCGGACCGGACTTGCAAACATACTGACAGGGACTGACGTGCATTGAAACGCAATGTGGCAAAAAGTATTGGACTACTGCGACTAAAGTGACTGCTGAGTTGAATAATCATCTGAATAGTCCAGTTTCTACTAAAACTGTTCGCCATGAGCTCCATTAGGCTGCATATCATAGAAGAGCCGCTGTGAGGAAACCTCTTCTCTCCACTTGCAACATTCAGAAGAGGTTGAAGTGGTACAGAGATCACAATGCCTGCTCTGCAGACAAAAAGAAGCAAGTTATATTCTCAAACGCGTTCAGTTTTTCTCTTTTCCCTACTTCAGGGCGAGTTTATGTGTGGAGGCCGCCTTCTTCCGACAGTGAAGCATGGAGGTGCATCAGTGATAGTTTGGGCATCCATATCATGGAAATGTCTCGGTCCAATAGTTGCTCTGCATGGTAGAATCAACAGCAAAGATAACCTGAACATTTTGGGAGATTATGTTCATCTAATGGCCCAGACTTTATTACCTGATGGTGACTGCATCTTCCAAGACGATAATGCTCCAATACATACCGCTCGAATGGTTAAGAATTGGTATGAAGAGCAGGAAAGTGAGCTAGAACACATGGAGTAGCCTCCCCAATCTCCAAATATTATGTGAACAGTTGTGGTGCATTTTGGAGCGACAAGTTAGGAGCTGCTATCCTCCACCGTCGTGTCTTAAAGAGCTGGAGCAGGTGTTAATGGAAGAATGGCTGAAAATTCCTCTGGATGAAGTCAGGAAGTTGTATGATTCCATTCCTAGACGTATTAAAGCTGTAAGTGAGGCTAAAGGAGGACCAACTTCATATTAATTAAATTTTCTTTGAATTTAACAAGTGTTTCAATCATTTTGTCCATCCCCTGTAGATACTTGTTTTTATTTCATGAGTATTGATTTTAGTATCAGTTTTTGTCAGTATGATGGCACTGTCAGTAGCAGTTTAAAGACATTATTAACATTTGTCACGAATCTGACCATTGTGCCATCAGACAACACATTATTAAGTAAAATAAGGATCATAGTAACATTTTGTTTGAAATAATATTATATATACACACACACTCATATATATATATATATATATATATATATATATATATATATATATATATATATGTGTGTGTGTGTGTGTGTGTGTGTGTTTGTGTATACACATATTAGGACCTTGAATATGTTCTAGCTGATTTTTCATGAAAACTAATATTTTATTTACAAATATTATTAAGAAACATGTCACTGAAAATATAGTCCATCGGTAGCCACTACTTTCCCACCATTCTGGCAGCATTTGAATTCCACGTCGGAAAAACGACGTGTCTTTTGAGGCTAACCACGGGTCGACCCATCTTTTGGCATCTTCATAAGAAGTTTTGCTTAGCCAGGCCATGTGCTATCGATCGGAACGTTATAATCGAACGGGGCAATGACTGGTGAATACAAAGCGAGGGTAGGACTTCCTACTTAAGCGTTTCCATACAGGTTTTCACCCGTTTTGCAACGTATGGCCTAGCGTTGTCATGTTGTAAAATTACTTAGTTGTGTCTCTGCGGCTGTTTTTACTTTGTAGTCGATAGCGCGATCGCCCGTGTGATGGTTTCGGTCGGTTTGAACAGGTCATAATAAACTACATCCAGCTGAGCACACCAGGCGCAGAACAGAAGCTTCGAATCATGGATATCCGGCTTTGTCGCCGATATTGATGAATGGCTGGGCTTACCCCACGATGTTCTACGTTTAGGATTATCGTAGTGTATCCACTTTTCATCGCCGGTCATGTTATGATACAAAAAAACTTTTCTTTTCTACCATTGAAGCAGCTGTTCACACGTGACAAGACAACGTTCGAGGACTCTCGGCTTCAACTCGTACAGCACCCAATCCTAATGCTTTCAAAACGTTTCGAAACTGTTGTGTGATCAACTATTAATGATTCTGCAATTTCAGCCTTTTTTTGACGCAAGTCTTCATGAAGTAATGTCTCCAATTCTTCGTCTTCAAACTTTTTCGGTACGCCAGAGCATTCTTCAACATCAAATACACTTTTTGGCTCGCAATCCGACATGTTTAACGCTATGAAAAACAAAGGTTTGTACACTTCGGCGTTATTATCTCAATCTATAAAAGGCAGGATGTGTGTGTGTGTGTGTGTGTGTGTGTGTGTGAGTAAGTGTGTGTGTGTGTGTGTGTGTGTGTGTGTGTAACGAATGCACGGCCGCAATTTTCGACGGAATTGCACCAAAATTTACATGCACATGCTCCAAGTTAGTAGAAAGGCCAAGACCGACTTTGCATTTCCCACCTCCCATCGTTAGTGGAAATAATTGATTTTTTCATGCTTCTACGGTAGCTTTCATGTAGTTTGCGGCCATTTTCTACTGGCCAGAGTGAGAGCCTATAGTTGGCTGCCACGAATAAGCAGGAAGATTCTATTGGCCAGCCTGAGAGCCAACAGCTGACTGACACGAATGTTAACTAGCATGCTAGCATGCAAAAAAATCGATAGCTGCATTCGTCACGAGTGGGAAATATTTAAATCTGCATGGCACTTTACCCCAAGTGGCTCATTCGCTTGCTTAAACTCAACGTTGATTCTGATTCCGCAGAACTAAGTTGTGTGTGAAAAAGTATTTGTTGTTAACATTCTTTTTTCATTCGTTTTTTCAGTTACGAGTCCTTTTTTAAAGCTGATCGTTTTGTGTTCATTTTGTTTAGTTCTTTTTTCGTAACAGATTTAATGTTTAGTATAGAGCTTGGAAAACATTCGCAGTGTGAGATAGGCAAGAAGTAAGGCATTTAGCAACATCAGCACCGCAAAGGGCACTCCTTTAAAGGCAAGGAAGGGCAAAAATATTTTAAGTCAAGTGATAGCGATTGCTGAATGAGTCGTACGATTTTTGAATCCAGCCCGGGCAACGCCGGGCCATGCTGCTAGTATACACTGAATTTCAAATTTGGTTATCGTACTTCGTTATAGATGCGTTACCATCTGAAACTAGACGCACGCAGTTCTGGGAACGCCATCTCTTGGAAAACAGCGAGAACTTATTCAAGGTCCTAATACACACACACACACACACACACATATATATATATATATATATATATATATATATATATATATTTAATTTTTAAAAATTCTGTGTTCTGAAAATAGAACTTTTAAATTTCCCTTTCTATATATTCACGTCTATGTCTAACTGTGATAATAGCATTATATTTGTTAATCTATTTATCATCATTTTTTAAATATATCTTATCTAACTAAGAATAAACTAACTTTCTGTATCTTATTTAATTTTTTTCTATTGGGTTTCAGTTGGGTGTATCTGTTTCAATATCGTCGTATCTGTATTTCTATTACATTATTTATATAATAATTTGGCTTTTTCATATCTATCTATCTATTTATCTATCTATCTCAATCTCTTCATATCTATGTATCTATCTCAATCTCTTCATATCTATCTATCTATCTCAATCTCTTCATATCTTTGTATCTATCTCAATCTCTTCATTATCTATTTATCTATCTATCTATCTATCTATCTCAATCTCTTCATATCTATGTATCTATCTCAATCTCTTCATATCTATCTATCTATCTATCTATCTATCTATCTATCTATCTATCTATCTATCTATCTCAATCTCTTCATATCTATCTATCTATCTATCTATCTATCTATCTATCTATCTATCTATCTATCTATCTATCAATTTTACCGTCGTCTATATTCACATCCAAGGTGTGTAATAAATATGCGTAGAGAAAATATTTATATATGGTTCTTTCTTAATAAATAACACGCCAAATATTGAAGATGTTTGAACAAAAGACAAAGTAGGATTACATTCTTGAGTATGAATGACTCATTCAACATGGCATCATCACATTTTACGACAATCCACTTAAGTTTTCGCTTGTTTGCTTTCTCGGTTTTTCTTTGATTTTCTCTCTTCACTTTTCTCACATTAGAATACATTTTTTTAAAATCCCCATGCTTTTTGTGGTGAGTTTTTTCCCCTTTAACAAAATTCCTTTTTCATTTCTATTTCTTTTTGCGAAGTTCCGCACCTTTTTTCTCATTTCTTTCATTCTTTCACCCGGTACATATTTTTTCATAAATACTTTCACTCTTCTCTGTCCCTCCACGTTCTTTCTTTCTTTCTTTCCTTCTTTCATCACTTCTTATTTTAGTTCTTTTTTTTTCTATTTTTGCTTTTTTATTTAACGTTATTTTCCTTTTAGTTTGCTTATTTTCCTTTATTTTTCCATTTTCTTTCATCTTTTCTTTCTTTCTTCTTTTCTTTCTTTCATCTTTTCTTTCTTCTTTTCTTTCTTTCTTTCTTTCGTCTTTTCTTTCTTTCGTCTTTTCTTTCTTCTTTTCTTTCTTTCTTCTTTTCTTTCTTTCATTTTTTCTTTCTCCTTTTCTTTCTTTCTTTCTTCTTTTCTTTCTTTCTTTCGTTTCTTTCTTTCATTCTTTCTTTCATCTTTTCTTTCTTCTTTTCTTTCATTCCTCTTTTCTTCTTCCAATTTTCTTCCGTGTTATTTTATTTTCATTCTTTCTTTTTCCAATGTTTATATTTTAAAGGTTACTTTTCTTTTTCTTATTTGTTTCTTTAATCTTCTTTTGTCGTTTTCTTACTCACTCTCTTTATTTCTTTCATTCATTCTTTCTTTAATTATCTATTTATTTATTTCCTTCTTTCCTTCTTTATTTATTCATTTCCTTCTTTCTTTCGTTCTTTCTTTTTTTCTTTCGTTCTTTCTTTGTGTACTTGTTGCTTTATTTTTTCGATCATACTTTTTCCATTTTTTCTTTTTCTTCTTTTTCTTTTTCTCTCATTTTTTAATTTATATATTTCTTTTTCATTTTTTCTTTTTCTTCTTGTTTGCTTACTTTTTTCTGCTAACCTTGTCACAGTTGAAAACCTTTCAATTTTCTTTGTATAGGTATAACCTCCTTGTATATCCAATTTGGAGTCATAATATTCAAGAGACAAATACCACCAGGCAAGCTCCCAAAAGATAAATTCCCAAAAGAGATCGGTAATTCATATCTAGAAATGACGTCAAAGAACAGCAGATGGCAACGTTGAAAACAAACATATTGTCAAGTAGATCCAGATGTAGAGATGGTGAAAGAAACAACATCAAACACTTTCTGGGACCTCCTTAGGGAACCATATATTTGGGATCAGACTGAGAGTCGTCAATAATCCAGAAGATTCATAACATTGGTCTCATGGATAGACAAAACTAGAACCAGAGGGTCCCCAAGAGGTAGAGCTTAAAATAAATGAAAACCAGACCGATAGCGGGAAATAAAGGAAGGGACAACAGAGGAAATGTTTTCGTTATTCAATGGACAGCCGTTGCTTTTAAGAACCACATATGTGATTTGTCTAATTCTAAACAACCCCGAGAACAAAAGAACAAAGTTTAAAATGTCACGGTGTCGTTATTTGAAAGCGAAAAACGTGTGGAATTTTGGCTGGTGGGGATCAGTTAATGTTTTTTTTTTTAAATAATTCCCTTTCCTTGAAATGAATTATATAATAAAGACACAACGACTTTGATAAAGATTCTAAAATTAATTAGTTTGCTTACACTATGATGTTTTCATACGAATTTTAATCTTTTACTAATCTGAAAAGTTTGACCATAACATTTCAGCATGTGATAGGTTCGCCTAAAACCCAGTTCGAACTCCTTGCCTGTCTGTTGAACTCGAGTAGAGATAACTGTCTATTTTTCTGAGATGAGGTATTATGTACACTCTTTATATTATTCGGATTATTTTCCTCATCTTTGTTGCCATATTTATCACAACGTTTCGACTGTTCTACGCTCCGGCTTTCTTTAGGTGGTTGGAATGTCGAACTGAACCCTTTATTTTGCTCACTGGAGTAGACTGTTCTAATTCCACGTGCCATATTTAATGGATGTCAGTTGTCAGTTATCTCCTGTTAATTCCCCTCTCAAAGTTCTCCACTGCCTTAACCGGGTATTGAACTCACACTCTTTGGGTCCTGTCACTGGATCTAACCAACGCTTTTATCCACGAGGACATATGGCACAGTGGATAAAGGCGTTGGTTAGATCCAGTGACAGGACCCAAAGAGTGTGAGTTCAATACCTGGTTATGGCAGTGGAGAACTTGGAGAGGGAAATTAACAGAATATAACTGATAACTGACATCTATTAGACATGGCACGGGGCACTAGAACAGTTTACCCCAGTGAACGAAATAAAGGGTTCAGTTCGATATTCCAACCACCTGAAGACGGCCGGAGCGTACAACAGCCGAAACGTTGTAATAAATGTGGCAATAAAGATGAGGACAATAGTCCGAATAATGTAAATAATGTCGAGTAGAGATTTATCCGTTTTCTCTTTCGGATGTGGTTTAACGATTCCTTATTTCCATGACCTTTTGATTATTTAACTGTCATCACTAACAGTTTCTTTATTGCATGTTAAATTTAAGCGCAGTACCACACTGGCAACGAGGTCTCCCCAATTTATAAGTGAGCTGGTTAGATCTAACCGTAAATTCTATGATAACAGTTTCTTTTCGAACAATTACTTCTCGTGGAACTTCCTTCCGACTCCATGCTTTCAAGTCATCTTTAATCTGCCAAAGTTTAAATGCAATGTCAATCGATATCTACTGTGTTTCTGATGACACTTCTATTGTTCTCGCTCCTTAATAATGCTTCTGTTATCTAATTCTTCCACAACAAGTAACCCCTTGTGTCCTAGTGGCTTTACTGCATTGTATGGGGCGAAATGGATTAGAAAAGAAAGCAAAAACCAAAACAATTATATAATGAAGCTGCTAAACTTCTTCCCCACCATAAACAAAAACATTACCCGAAAGATTTAAATCAGTTTTAGAAAGAGTTATAAAACTTAATGAAGTGTAATTTCATAAAAACTGTTATTAAAATAGTTTTCATAAATTTCAACGGACAGGAGCTCAAAATGAATCTCCAATGAATGTCAAATGATTTCTGGATGGATTACTCGGATTATTATCTCTGTCTTTGTTGTTTTGATCATAGTCGTTTGGTTGGCATATTCTTCGACTTTTCTAAGAGGAATGTATCCTATCCATAATTGACTTTTACAATTCACAAATCAGAACGACAAAATTCATCTTCGTTATGTCGTCAGAACTTTTACCAAAACGATTAAATAGAGAACCCATGACCAAATAAATTCTGGGATAATGCCAATTCTACATTTCAGATTTTCAGACAACATTAACAAAGCTGGGAATTGGACTGGCGTAAAAGTTCCAATAAATAAAAGACGATGAGGAAACTGGTGCGGATAATTCATGGCATAATAACAATACCTTATCGTAGAAGTTGAGTCAACACAGTACGTCTATGGTAACAAAATATGGCTGGCTCAGTTGCTTCTCATTGCTTTTCTTGTTCTCTCAACCATCTTTCCAATTAATTACAAGTCGATTACGAATTAGATACGCGCCTCAATTAGAATCCGATATAATTGAATTGCACTGAGTCGGAAATAGGCAGAAAATATTTGGAGAGTTTGGCAGCTTCCATCGCCTACTTTGGTTGTAAGGCTTCTTCATCAAACACGGATTCTTTAACTCACAAATGGCACTATTCATAAAAGATACAAATATCACATGAAACTAATTTCAACCTCGGATTCTATAAAGTAATTTGCCGTTTTGTCGAACGACCGTACATTCGCATTTATTAGGACCATATCAAAGTTTCTGTTGTTCAATTTAAAATTCCAATGATAAACTGCTTCATAGTGTCTACCAGTGTCGCAAGAGTAGCACATACGAAGTAAGAATCGTATTTCGATCATAAATGCAGTGATAAAATGTCTTGCTCAACTCGACCGTTTGTATCGGACTGTAAAAATAGGAAGTAGCCATGGAGATGGACAGTTGTTCGTCCAATACCAAGTAAAATACTCATGGCAGACAAATAAAATATGCAATGGAAACGCGGTCGATAGAAGAGCATCCAATGTATTGTAGCAAGAAGAGAAGTAAGCTTTGATAACAGACGAAATTGGGAAGGTGAAAATATGACGGTTGTGTTTTGACAAGCATTCTATTATGGAGGAAAATCTGCCTTGAAAATCAGCATTTAAACCTGAATAATGATACCTGATATGGATAATACAACTAACTCTGCCAACACAACTGAATTCCATTAGTTTTGACAATCAGGGACAAATTGGAGAGAACCACCTTCATTCCCTTCATATTCCACTGGTGAGATATAAGTTCCACTCAAGCAGTTTCTTCCCACGAACCCCGCTGCTTTTTGGAAGCGATTCCCAAGAGGATGCTTCCCCGATAACTACAATATTCAAATTTCGGGTTAACCGTCATCTTCCCTACATATCCCTAAAAACTCTTCTTCTACCCTCTATTTCCAGTGTCTCTTGGGACTTGTACAGGAGGAACATCATTGTTAAAAAAAAAAGAACTTCGTATATGATTCATATGCAAAAAAAAACATGATAAAAATGGACACTTTCCATTGCTTGATGGCTGACGTTCGTCATTCAGAAAATTGTTTAGTGCAGTGGTCTATCCCTCACTGAAACCCCTTATTATCCTGGACTTTTACTAGTTTAAAATCAGTTTAACAAATAATGATATCTATGCAATATGTATTTTTAGTAAAATTGGCAACCACGGTTCTCCACAACTTCCTGTCTTTTATATCTCAAATCACGCCATTTGGGCCCCTTTTCTCTCATCCAATCATATTAGGTTAATTATTATTTGCTCCTGCTTCCAGTATTGCCTGGGGGTATTAAATTCATTATGTCCCACAGAAATTTCAGTGTAGGGCTAACCCATATATTTCCCACATATACTCATAAAATTCATGTTTGCCTCTTTCTGTTTACAACACTTACAACAACCTCCTTCAATAACCCTCTACCGGACCGTGTATAAAAGGAACATTAATAAAAGTAATAAGTTTCCTTGTAATTCCTATGTCTTTTAAGAATTTCTTTTTATTCGCATGTTCTGCCTGGCATTCATTCGTCGTTAAAATCACATCTCTGTCACTTTAATTCTTTTTCATCTGTGAAAAGCTTGTCCAACATTCACTGCCATATAAAAGATTGGATGTTAGCTAGTAATCTATTTTATGTAATGAAATATAATAAATTATTAATAATTATTTATAATTACAGTTATTATTATTTATAATTACATATAAATTATTATTTATAATCTATTTTGTATGTAGATGATAGCGAGACTTTCAGAAATCTTTTGTTTCTTCCTAAGGATATTCTCTTCATACTCCATTTTCTGCATAGTCTCTAGATCATATTCCGATACGCCTACCGGTATCTGGGTCACATCTTTCGTCATTACTACAATTATGCAAACTTAGTCTTAGTTTACAGACTTTTTGATAATGTACAGTATTTTTACCTTTATTTATTTATTTATTATTATTTATTTAAAAATATCTGCTAAGCTTTCCTATCATAACTATACAGCTATTGCTGTATAGTTATGACAGTAATTCACAGAATTCTCTTAATATATGAAGCATTGATCCATTTCCAGAAGTGTCATTATCATTCTAAGAGTCTTATTTATTGATAGCAAAACCACTATTTGGCTTTTCTCCGTTGCGCGAAGCTAAGGGATCCCCTACTGCCCTATAGTCAAAGATGCATTGTTTTATTTAATTTTCTATTTCTTATTAAGTTTACAGTTGTAAAACGTGAGGATATAGGGACCCTACTGGGAAAAATATGCCTTCCTTCAAGAAGGATATTATGAAGAAAGGAAGAATGGATCGGCTGAAAACATTATTAATAATCAGAAAAAAAGTATCAAAGACACTAACAGATTTTGGAATAAAAACAATTTTTGGTTAATTTTTTAAAAAAGAATATTGCCTAAAATTTAGAGAAGCTGTCTTGCAAAACAACTCCATTGGAAATCTATATCGGTCTGGAGTTCGATCCTTACATTTCATGTACTAAAATTCACAACTGCTTCAAGCATCTTCTCCTTTTACGTGCCGATCCCTTCAGGACGTTGGCGATCGTTGCTTTTCACGAATCCATTTCATTTGTAGCTCTTGAAAATATTTTTTTTTGCTATCTCTGGTAAACCTTGTCCTGCCAACAATTTATTAAACCTCATTAGATTAGATTATTCGTTGTTTTCCTCTGTCCTCTTGCCCCCAATCTGCCCTGTGTGTGTCAGATTTTCAAAGCCCTTTTTCCTCATTATGTACACTAGACCACTCAACTGTCTCTTTCTGATGTCAAACATAAGTGTCCTTTTTGTTTTTATTTTCTCTAAAATATTTTTTTCATTTAAAGAGAAAGAAAAGGGGCGATAATTAATTACTATAAACTGCAATATATCATCCTACTTTGTTTCAATAATCAGTATATGTCTATATTTCTGAGATGAGGTTGATATGTACACTAATTGCATTATTTGGACTATTCTCCTCATCTTTGTAGCCATATTTTTTACAACATTTCTGCCTCAAGGACACATGGCACAGTGAATAAAGGCGTTAGTTAAATACCGTGACAGGTCCCAAAGAGTTTGAGTTCAATACCCGTTTAAGGCAGTGTAGAACTTGGAGAGGGGAATTAACAGGAGATAACTGACAACTGAAATCCATTAAACATGGCACGTTGAACTAGAACAGTCTACCCCAGTGAGCGAAATAAAGGGTTCAGGTCGACATTCATCTCCTTGCCTGTCTGTTGAACTCGAGTAGAGATAACTGTCTATTTTTCTGAGATGAGGTATTATGTACACACTTTATATTATTCGGATTATTTTCCTCATCTTTGTTGCCATATTTATCACAACGTTTCGACTGTTCTACGCTCCGGCTTTCTTTAGGTGGTTGGAATGTCGAACTGAACCCTTTATTTTGCTCACTGGAGTAGACTGTTCTAATTCCACGTGCCATATTTAATGGATGTCAGTTGTCAGTTATCTCCTGTTAATTCCCCTCTCAAAGTTCTCCACTGCCTTAACCGGGTATTGAACTCACACTCTTTGGGTCCTGTCACTGGATCTAACCAACGCTTTTATCCACGAGGACATATGGCACAGTGGATAAAGGCGTTGGTTAGATCCAGTGACAGGACCCAAAGAGTGTGAGTTCAATACCTGGTTATGGCAGTGGAGAACTTGGAGAGGGAAATTAACAGAATATAACTGATAACTGACATCTATTAGACATGGCACGGGGCACTAGAACAGTTTACCCCAGTGAACGAAATAAAGGGTTCAGTTCGATATTCCAACCACCTGAAGACGGCCGGAGCGTACAACAGCCGAAACGTGGAGAACTTGGAGAGGGGAATTAACAGGAGATAACTGATAACTGACATCCATTAGACATGGCACGTGGAACTAGAACGGTCTACCCCAGTGAACAAAATAAAGGGTTCAGTTCGATATTCCAACCACCTGAAGAAGGTGGGAGCGTACAACGAATGAAACGTTATAATAAATATGGCGACAAAGATGTGGACAATAGTCCGAATGATGTAAATTGTTTCAATAAGTTTCCACATGCAACTAGACATAAGCTTTAAATAAGAGGAACTGGGATTTCTATTAAGGTTGTGCAAATGTTTCCACCGCTTTCGTCTTTTGAAATCTAAACGCTGAACAGACGGTGGAAAACATTTTAACATACCCAGTTAACTATAAGCTTTAAGTAAGAGGAAACGTGAATTACATTAGCTTTGGGCAAAGTTTCCAACCACACTTGAAAATTACACGCTGAACACACGACAGAAAATATGTTTTAGAAGAAAGCACTATTATTATTTTAGTTTTTTTTTCTGCTACCCGACCACTTTTCCGTCCTGGGTATGACGATAACCTACATCCGCATCCTGGGTAAGGCGATAAAATACATCCAACAGCTAGGCCTCTGATCAGGAGGTTTTGAGGAGCGTGGAACCACCTCTTAATTGCTGGTGTTCCCAGGTCAACCCCGGGGTAGTAGCACCTGTCAGGGTCCCAGCTATGAATATATAGTTAACTCCTGCCAAAAGGGGTCACAACACTATGAAAGTGTAATAGTGTAACAACCTATCACACCCCGACTGTGATTGGTCAGTCTAAAGAGGAGTGAATGAAGAAAAAATAAAAGACGTGACGAAGTAATGGCAGGAACACTACGTATCTCCCTTGCTTCGAGTAACTCAGTTTCTGAAGTTGCGTGATTTTATTATTGCTTTTCTTTTTCAATTGAAGGTCGAGCCTTTGAAACGAACGGTTAGGTTTTCTTTTTCATTATGTTTGCAAAGTTTTGAATTTGTCACCCCCTCCCATTTATGTGTACGTGTATTTGGATTTATTTTTGCATTTCCTCTCGTTTATTTCCTTATTGTAATTTACCCTCCTCCTCTTTTCATTTGATTTTTGTTTTTATTTCAGTTTTAATTTTTACGTGTTTTTCATTTTTATTTTTCCACTTCTTTGATTTTTGTTTTCAAAAGAAAAATATTTAAAAAAAAGCGAACTTTTATTTGTTTAGCTGCCGGGGTGTGAAATCCCCATGGCAGAAAATCTAATACTGTCACCGTCTCAAACGGTGCAAACGGAAAATTTGTCACCGGCAGAAAGTTTGCCACCGGCAAAAACAACGGCCTGGGTGGAAAACCGGCCTCAAAAGAAAGATGCCGCCTATTACAGCCAGATAAAGGAACAATATGACAATTATGACAAAAGGACAGAGTTCCTGACTATTCCAGAGACGTTAGAGGCGGTGAACTCAAGAATAATTTCCCTGCTGACTTCCGACGTGAAGAGTCGGAAATTGATTGGAGTCAGCAGGGAAACAATGGAAGAGACTCTGAAAAAACTGAACATTGTACTGAAAGTCTTGGCTAGGAGGACAAACGCTATTTGGTATATTCTCCTAGCGAAGCAAGTAAGCCGGAAGCACCCTGGCCACTGGCAATGTAAGACTCCAGACGGAGTACATGGGCACCCGGTGTACCAAAATCACGGTACATGGGGTGGCCGTGGACATTTTGACGGATAGGGGAGGGGTCTTTTTTGCAAACTATGGCCCGGTAGAAGATGCCGCTGCAGTTATCAGCAAAACGGGGATAGCTACAGGAGACATAATTCTGCAAGTGACGCTGACAAGACAGGCGTTTGGAGAAATTCCAAATGTCTTGTTGTGCCGTGACAGGCGTATGCTAGTTGTTGTGGAGGGAAGGAAGCCATACTGTTGGAATTGTGGAGTGTCTGGGAACATGTCCAAAGTGTGCCCAGGTAAAGCTTCGCAACCACCACCCCGCCCAACAACGGCAGCGAAGACCACAACAACGACTGCAAATGCAACAAAAACGGTGGCATCAGTAGTAGAGACAGCAAAAGTGGCACCAACAGAAGCAGAGAAGGCGTCTAATGGGGAATGGATAGTGGTGAAGGGCAAGAAAAAAACACACCCTCCCCCACAAAGCGGCAGACTCCTGATCAACAACGGCTGTTGAAACCCAAGGGGGTTCCGCGTAGCCCCGGGAAACAGGCTGAGCAACCGCAGGAAAAGTAACAGGGGTCCCAGAAGGGAAAACAACCCCCGAAACAACAAAGGCAGTAGCAACAGGAGCAACCAAACTCAGAGGTGGAGATGGAAGTGGAGGAAATGCCTCCAACTCGTTCATCATCTTTAATGAAGTGCAGAGAGGAAAAGGAAGATGACGCACAAAAACCAAGACATTCCGAAAGAAGCAGGGCGGATAAGTGTGCAGTTAAATCCAGGTCGCAGTACGTCCCTGCTCTCCCTAAAGAAACTGTCATAATTCCCAAAGTTAGGAGCCTCCGTTCCTCCCCTTTCCATGCTCCATCCCCCTCTCCCTCTACACCTTCTGTTAGTTCTACTTCCACCCCCATCCATGCGTCCGGTTTCCCCAACCCACCCGTCAAGGGAGAAGAGGGCGAAAAAGAATAAAATATTTCCCTGACCCAGAAGAAATATGTAGAGTGGACAGAAAAGAATTGGAGAAGGACATGCCGAAACATAAGAAGGCCTTGCTGAATATGTTGTTTAAGATAAACTCAGTAGAGGGCAAGTCTACAGAGGATCCTCGTAATTTCCCGAACGCTCCTGGGGTAATTACATGCATAAGAGAAACGGGGAGTTACATATATGAAGCCAAGGATGTTTTTCCTAAGATTAGGATGTTGGAGGTGGAATCACCATATTTGAAAAAGCTCAGGTAGTATTGTGCTGGGAGGGCCCCCCTTCATACTCCATCCCTCCTAATATAGGGCAGTGAAATTAATTTATCCCACGGACGTCTGCGGGGTGGTCTTCAATAGATTGATGACGTCAGAGCTAGGGGTAGGGAGCCTTGGACAATCCGTTGGGGTCCTCACTAACTCAGATTTCCGCCCGGTATGTGAGTAGATTTTTTGCTTTTTACTCTTTTTATTTTTTGCAGGCCTAAAAGATGTCTATCAAGATAGCTACTTTGAATGTGAAGGGGTTGAGGGATTGGGGGTAAGGCAGCCCACCTGCTCCGGGATCTCTTGTCTTTCGGTGTGGATGTCGCCGCGATCGAAGAGACTCACTTTGTTTGCAGCGTCGATGCGTGTGTGCTGGTGAACGCATATGGGGGCCGGCATACCAGAAGAGTTTCTTTGCTGGTGAAGCGGACTCTTGATGCGAAGGTGGACCTTGTGTATACCGATACCGAGGGACGGTGGATCGTGGCCGATATTGCCGTGAAAAGTGGTTAGTTTCGGGTCGTTGCGGTTTATGCGCCCGACAACCAGGAGGAGCGGGTTTCGTTTTTTCGGCGGTTGTGGCCGTTCCTAGTGGATTCAACGCGCCTAAACTTAATGGGGGACATGGATTGCCGTCCTGGACCCCAATTTAGATCGGGGGCGGGGTGCGAGCGGGTGTAGGGGCGATCGTAGCTTGGTTGATCTGATCAACGATTTTGGTCTCGTTGATAGATACCGGGTCGATCACCCCGGGGGAAAATGTGGACGTGGGCTAATAGTTGGCCGTCTGAAAAGGTGGTTAGCTACTTTGACAGAATGTTAGTTAGAGGAGCCGACATAGATTTGTTAGATTGACCCACCTTCCACTGGCTAGGCTATTCGGACCACAAACTTGTTTGTGCCTGAGTGGCGTTAGATCATAAGCCTAGAATGGCTGGTTACTAGAAGTTCGATCTGTCTTTACTGGACAGGCTGGACTTCCAGGAGCAGCTAACTTGCATAGTGCAGCGGGAGCTAGTAGGGAAGGTTATCTGGAATAAGTGGTGGGATGGACTTAAGTGTGGGATTAGGTCTTTCACCACGGATTTCAGCAAACGGCTTGCCCTAGATAGAGCTGAAAAGGTGAAGACGCTTAAGGCTAGTCTTTCCCGGGCGGTGACTGGGGTGATCCCCTAAAGATAGCAGTAGCTAGGGAGGCCGTGGAGTGTTCGAATAGCGAGCGCTACATGGGCCAGGTAATTAGACATAGGTTATGCAAGATGTCTTCGGAAGCTGTGAATATGGGCGCAGATCTGCGCAAGGAAGAGATTCGTCGAGGTTCCGATCGTTACATTCGTGAAGTCACAACCCCGGAGAGGCGTACTCTGATGAGATTTGCGAGGGTTTTCGGCGGCATTTCGAGAGCCGGTTTACCAAGTAGCCTGGTCTTTGTGAGGACGAGTTTCGCAGCTATTTCGCTGACTTTCCTCGGCTTTCGTCGACTGAAGAGATCACGGAAGGCGATGTCGACGCGGCATTGAAGAAGGTCGGTAGAGGCAAGTCGCTCTGTCTGGATGGTTTTCCCTATGAATTGTACTTGAGGCTGTCGCACATCTTTGTCCCGATTTTGACTGTGGTGTTCAACAACTGGTTCCGGCAGGGGTTCCCTCCCCGACCTATTCTCCAGGGGTGTGATCAAGCTGTTGAAAAGAGCAAGGGTGTTGAGAGGAAACTAGATAATTACAGGCCCATAACTCTGCTAAACACAGATTTGCAGTCAGTTGCCGAGTCTCTGTTGGGTCCGGAGCACACATGTTCTGTGAGGGGCCGAAAAAATCAGAACAACCTGCATCTGATCCACACGATCATAGAGGGTGTAAAAGACGACGATGAGGCCGCGCTGGTCAATTTAGATCAGTCCAAGGCATTTGATAGGGTTGACCATCACTACATTGCGGCTGTTCTGCAGGCCGCCGGATTCGCACCCAACTTCTGCCGCTGAATTAGCCTCCTGTATCACTCCCCCAGTGCTGTGCTACAGGTGAACGGGAAGCTGTCGGGCACTTTTGCGGTGTCTAGGTCGGTTCGTCAGGGTTGTCCACTGTCGCCCCTACTTTAAGCTTTGGCGTTGGAGCCTCTCCTTCGCCGGCTGAGGGATTGGGCGTTCAGCCAGGGTTTCTGCGTACGCCGTTGACGTAACTGTTTTTGTGTAGTCCTGCGGCGACATTGAGGCGGTGCTGAAGGTGCTTGACTCATTCTTCATTATTATATTTTTATGTATTATTTATTATCATTAAATTTTTAAGGCATGGGACGCTTTCTGTAGGTCCCCCTTGTGAGGATGCGGTATTATGGTGTATGGAGGATTGATTGGTGATGGACGAATTCTTGTGGTGAATGGGCAAATTGTAATGAGTGAATGGGTCGTGAGTCGCATTAGCTAGGTATAGGATAGTTAGTTAAAACCAGCCTCAAACCCTCCCCATTTCCGGCCTTGTGCCATAATTATGTATTTTCGCATAATAAATAATTTACGGATCTCTGTGACGTATCTCTGGTTATCCTTATTATTATTATTATTATCAACTCTTCCTCTTTGTACTTTCAGTACAATAAAACCTTGTTATTTGTTTTACCTATTTTCCGTGTTAGTGTAATCTTTCCACTCGGGATTATCTAGTTGCTTATATCGTATTATCCACAATATAACAAAAAGGATAAAAATAGGTTTTCATACCAGCAATAATTTTTTTTTTAAAGTGTTTACCAGCAATACATTTTTGAAAAAAAATGTTACTATCAATACATTTTGAAAAAAAGATATTAGCAGCAATAAAAAATCTAGTCGGCATTAAATAACCCACTGAGGTTGATATGCCGTAAAATAAAACAAACCTGACAACTTTTGTTTTCTTTATTTGATGTGTACTAACGATCCCAGGGTTATCTTCTAGGGTGCTGTTCGAGAAAAGTGACTCACCTGGCTTTTTTTTTTTTTTTTTACTTAAATTTTTTTTCACCTATTGTTTTTGGGGTTAAACTAATTTTTAATCTCACTAATATAAAGACCCCTTCCCGACCACCTAGTAAAAAAGTTTACTCACCTTAAGGTATTCTATTGATAATTATAATTTTGGATATAAATGAGATTTAGGGAAAAACTCTGTGCAAAAAAAGTGACTCACTTATTTCCTGCAACTAGTAATCAATAGAAACATAACCGAACAGCTTTAAATAAAGAATAATAGAGGCATAATTTATTTATAATAGGTAATATAGTTCGAAATATTTAATAATCTATGGGTCCTCCTTTATTTTGAATAACCTTTTCAACCCTTTTTGGAATTGACTTGATTAGGTTCTGGCAAATCTCATCTCCAAGCATTGAATTCTATTCGGATATGAAATTCACAATCAAATCCTCTTTGTTGCTCAACTGCTTTCTCGAGAGCCTGTACTTTATAATGCTCCATAAGTTTTCTATGCGGTTGAGGTCAGGAGATTGGGGCGGCCATGTCATAACACTCACCTGCTTCTCATCAAAGTATTCCTTCATCAATTTTGATTTGTGACATTATCCCGCATAAAAATGAGCTTGGTGGGGTCGATTTTCACCCTTTCAGCAGAAGGGAGCAGACAAGACTCTAAAATTCTCTTGTACTGCTCGCTCCTGAGGGTTTTTTCAATAGGTTTTAAGAAACCAGTTCCATGAAAAGAAAAGCATCCCCAGAACTTTATACTGAACGGATGCTCGACAGTACTTAGTGCTAAATTCAAAGAGCTTTCAAAGTTTATTCTTCGGATTTTAGATCGCTTATCCTTTGAATTTAGCTCAACTTTCGTTTCATCGGAGAAGAGAACATTTAGTAAAAAAAAAAAAAAAAAAAAAAAAAATAAATATCAGGTGAGTCACTTTTATCGAACAGAACTGTACTTATAACAATACACTGAATCCATAAGAAAAGGCTTTGCTTAAAATGAAACTGTGAAAAAGTACTCGTTTTTGTCTTTCCTCTCATCGTTGCTTTCTTTATTTGAAGTACGCAAAAGTTCCTATCAACGTACACAGAAAAAAGATTAAAAAAAAAAACAATAAAAACGAATGTTTTGTCTTTTTCGTTTTTCCTGCTACATTTTTGGTTTATTTTTTTTGAGATGTGTGCAAAAGTACCCAGCGTTATCTTCCTTTGAAAATTAGACACTGAATGCTTTTATACATACCAAATATTTCATTCCACGTTTCCAGAAATATTGCATTGAAATGATTTTATATTAATTCTATTATTTAACCTGTCTGTTCTTCGGATAAAAATACATCTAAAATCGTACTTAGTACTTGTAAGATGGCGCCAACAACACAGAAAAGAAACAAAGATTTTGAGCCCAAGATCAAATCGGGAAAATTCAAGATAATGGTTGGCAGATTGAAAAATCGAAAAATCATCTAAACAAATAAATAGACGGCCAGATAAATATGGAGTTATTTAATTCTTCCTCGACTTTCCCCAGTTTTCTTTCTAAATCAAACCTTTTCGCGCCATTTCTGTCTATATACTTTCGACCTTTTTTCCTTTTTTTTTCTCTCCCTTTCTTTCTATTAATATGTGTGTATGCGTGCGTGCGCGTGAGTTACTACAAAAACGTTCAAGCAATTTTAATATCGCAGTGGACCAGTTTCTTTACATTTTAATCATTTCACTGCAAGTAAGGCAATAAAGTCACTACGACGCAATGATTTACTGAGCTAGAAACAATATTATTGAAGAAAGAGAACAATAAAAGAACAAACAAAGATAACGATTGGCATTGTATTAACATTTTTTGAATATCAAAGTTGACTGTAAAACAAAAAATCAGAAGATATTTCAAAAACGAGAGATGAAATTGTTACTAAAAGGATGAGACCTAGCTGCTAATCTAGTATTGGGCTTAAATTTGTAAAGTCGAGCTGACAAAACCTCTTTTGTTACTACAGTTTGTTGATCAAAAGCAGGTTTAGTGTGAAGATGACGAGCAATTCTTCCCAATTTTTTGTTTCCTTTAATAATTTCTTTTGGAATTTCTTGTATGAGCAATTATAATAATTGTATATTAATCTATTCCATGTCACGGTGGAGTAATTGATAGCGGCTTGCATTGACGAATCGGAGAGCCGAGTTCGATTTCCAGTTGAATCCATTACATTCACTTACGTGCTAATACCCAAGGGAAAGGTGTGGACCCTCCTCTTCTCCCTCCAGCTATGGGTAAATAGCAGGACAGACTGGCTTCTACTGCCTTGGATGGCAACTGGTCTAGGAGAAGGACAACTTTGAATTCAAACCCAGAGTGGAGCCCCGAAGGCGGATGGACGGACTTTGTGTTACCTTCCGGCAACTCCTGCACCCGTGTTGTTACCAAACTGTATTGGTTTATCCTCTCCTTTGGACTCTTCTAGCAAGGCCGAGAGGGGGAACTGGGCGGTCTAAGTTCTCCATATATCCCGCCCAGGCTCGTAGCGCACCCCGCTACTCCATCGTCTCTCGAGACGGATGGATATCGACGAATCTAATCGAAACAAGCAGCCTCGTTTTCCTTGTGTTCAAGGAGGTTCTTGTGCGTGCGACAATGCGTGAATATCCACTCTGCCAATAACCAACTTAATACATAGAATTACAGTGTGTCGTCATGATTCACGTTTTGAACAATATCTAGAAAAGCCAAAATAGATATTAATTGAAAGCAGGAATTCCGATTCAGAAATATTATTTAATCAACGCAGAAGTAAAAGAAGATTAAGAAAATCCCATAAAACTAAAAATCTTGGAATGCTTCTTAAGTTTAAAGGAAGCTCATACAAATACTCTTTGCTAATTAACCAATAAGTTTTCCTTCGAGACGCCCCTATGTGTCATCATTTTTTTTACTTGCGCACATATCAGAAAATTTCAGGAGTTATATGTTGCCTCATTTTCCTATGGTCTCTGAGTAATCAGTAATCAGGTCTCATCAGATGTCCAGTATAAAGGATCTTTTTCATGAGAAATTATAGTTTAATGCTATCAAGACTGGCCAGTTAGCCTGACAAAGAATATGATTTCATGCTTTTCTAAAGGTTAAGCAATGATTTGGTCTCAGGGCCACACACAGTTTTGGATTCAAGGTTTGAATTCAGCCTGCCATCCACGGCGAGAGACCCATCACTACCCTGCTATTTAAGCCACAGCTTGATTCATAACTTTCCAAAAGTAATTGCGCGTAAATGAATGCAGCCAACGCAGCTGGAATTCGAACACTGCTCTCAATTTCTTATTCCGAGCTGCACAGCCTTTGCTAATTAAATGTAGCTTGAAATAAAACAAACAAGTAAAAAGATTTTTTTTTTAATTCTGTCTGCAGCTGGCGATTTCATCAGTCAGTGGACGAAGATAAGAATCAGTTGAGTTCTCAAACCACAAGCTCTGCGGAATTTCAAAACCTCACTTCACGAAACCTCTTACTTCAAATCTGATACCTTGGTATTTTGAAGAAATAAAATTGAGCTTTGGAGATATTTTAAACTGAACTTAAATCAAATTTAAATTTGAAGATATTTTAAACTGAATTTAAAACAAATTTAAATTTGAAGATATTTGAAACTGAATTGGGAAATATTTTAAAATGAATTTAAAACAAATTTAATATAATTTCACAAAGACTTTGTGTTACTCTAAACTCAATATCAATGAAAAATCATTTAAAATCACTAATTTTTTTCAGTTATTTTAAAATTTGAGTTTTTAACTTTTCTTTCCTCATCCGGACACAAGTCCCGATGCTGGATGTTCAAGCACCAAATGAAGGGCAGATTTTCAATACCGGTATCATCCTGATTCCCCCAAAAAGACATAATATGTCTATATTGAGCAAGTGTGACCGCAATTAGATAGGTTTCAGAGACACAGACAGGCAGACAGACAGACAATATTTGTTGTTTATATGTTTGAATTATCAAATAACACCACTAGAATTATTTAAGGTTTCAAAGTGTTTTTCCCTGCTCGTTATTTCTGCTGGAGCACATCCAGATTCTGCTTGCTCCGAAAGTCTATCGGGGCTCAAGTCCACCGTAGATCTGAATTGGAACGCATATATCCGATCGGTCACTAAATATAGTTGGTTCGTTTTACCAATCCAGAAAATACCTGACATTCGCTAATCTCCATTTTTTGTAAAATCCAGATTAGATTAAAAAAAAAAGTTCTGCTGCCACGTCTGGTCTGGCGCTACCTCGTCTTCATATTCTAGTCTTGATAGAATTCTAAGTTCGACGCGTTGAATTATTTTCCTTTCTACAACCACTTCCCCATAGATGAAACTTCGCAAGCCTTTCGCTACTTTACAACAACGGTTCTGATAAAATACATTCCGTAGTTATACCAGTTCAGACATTCCCAATTAAAACTCACCCGGCCAAGAAAACCGAAATAAATGATCCCCATTCCCTTCGTATGCCATTAATAATAAGGAAGTTGTATTCCAAACGCTTCTTCCCAAGAACCGCTACAGACTCCTGAGTGGATGCTCTCTGATATTTACTTCTTCTAGTCAGGGGTCAACCTTTACTCTTCTAATACATCCCAATAATAGCAATGATAGACTAAGGAACAAATAGAAGGCGTTCATCAATTTAACATGTTTCGCTTTTTTAATTAAGCTTCATCAGAAAATTAAATATGGCATATTTCCTAATTGTTTCGCTTTTTTGTCATTTAGTTAAGCAGACCTCACGTGTATTTGTCCTCTCAATTAAAGCTTGTATGTATAATTTTTCTGTGTTTGTTTATCACATATCTAGTTGGTGTCATACGAGATATGGTTGAAAATATGTGTGCGTATATGTTTGAGCGAGTAGTAGGTATTTTTTTTATTTATGCCAGTGTTCTTATGTCGATTGGGGATATTTTATGTGAGTGAAATAATTTAGGGTACACCGGTGGGATTGTAGGTAGACAGATCTTAGATTCTTTAAGTATGGATTTTATAAAAGTTGGTGTTATAATAAAGCGTATTTGTCGCGTGTTTATTGATGATACTTATCAGACTTCCTTCTAAGTATTTTCTATGTAATAAATTATTTTCAGTTCTAATTAGAGTAGCAGTTATTGTATCGAAGATATAGACTGTTTTGTTTCTGTTGTGTGTTACGAGCTAGTTGAAAGCGTTATCCAAATGCAGACCTCTTATATTCGCAGATACGGGGTTTTTAGATTTCCAGTTAATTCACCTCTGTAGCTTTTCTGACATTGCAGGTGTGCTTAAGTTCAGTGATCGTACGAAAAATTAGAATTCCAGCGTAATATGGCCGTAACCCGATGAGGAAGAAAAAGACTACCCCCCCCCCCAATGACAAAGGTAGAGAATGTAGGGATGTTATCAAGAGAAACAGAGCAAGATGCTAGATGCGAACTGGAAGCTTGAAAATTGTTATACAGGAATAATATGTCGACACTTGAGTTTGAACATAGATCGCCAGTGAGCAAACACGAGCGATCCTAATTTTGAATTAAGTAGACCACGTGACTATAGAGGAAACACATATATAGGAAGTCGCGTGACGTCTAGATTAATCTGCATTTCTACTCTATCCTATTTTACTATACGGTCTGCTATTCTCTACTCTATTCACTAAACTATTTCTCTATTCGGATTACTATTCGAGCGAGTATTATCGAGCAAGTACTATTAGTGCGAGTGATATTCGAAGGCGTCTGACATCAGTATTGTTCAACGGCGTTACTATAGTTGTATCTGCGATTACAAAGTCTCTACTACAACGGGAATTACGAAGTTACAACGATTGTTCGTTGACATCACAAAAAATGTATAGAAATTTCAGTATCTTGGAAGTGTGATAACAGACGAAGTGACATCTGACACAGATCCGAAAGTGTATTGCAATGGCAAAAGACGCCTTTCAGAAGCACAACAAAGTATCAGGAGACTGGAAGAAATAATTTACAAACAAAAGAGTGCTGAATTTATACGCAATATCAGTGATCTTATCTGGCAGCCAATACTGGGTGATTTTATTACATCGGAGACAGCGAAGAAAAACAGAAATCTAGGGCTAAAGACGAGCGTTGATAATACCATGGACGGGTCATGTGAATAACGGGGAAGAATTCCAGAAAATGAAATGATAAAGAACGCTTTATTTAGAATCAGAAAGAGGCCAATGAAATACATGGAAACATAAAGAGAAAAGAAGGTTTGGAGAATGAGACACCCATAGTGAAAGCAAACATGACATAGAGAAACAGCGAATAATATTCATTTTCACAAGCATGTTAAGTATGACAGGGAAAGATAATAAGACAAATTCATTTAGATTTACAAAGGATAGGAAGATATGGAGAGGCATGTACGGAATCGTTCTGAAGAAATATGATACATATAATTAGAACTTGTCTTTCTGATTTCCAATTCTGTTGTGTTGTCCATTACACCATTGCTATTCCCAGGCGGTCACGCATCTAAGTATTGACCAGATTCAATATTGCTTAACTTAGCTGATCGGCCAAGAACTGGCGTTTCAATATATGTCCGTAAGACGTAAGAGGGTGAAACAGGAAGTTTCATCAGTGTACGAAGGAGAGATTTCTGTTGATCTTTGAGATGGGGAGGTTAATACTGTAATGTACATTGGTTAGAACGTTTGCATTCTGATCATGAGACCCGGTTTCGAATCCCATCATGGTCGATTTGTCAGGAAGGACAAGTTATCGGACTGAAGGAGTCGATCCCAGCGCGCGACACCTTTCGATAGTGCCGGAAAACCATACCACGAGTCGACCCAAGCCTTGTGAGTGACAATTGGGAAGTCACAAGTCATCGTGGTCGAGGGCTTGAGCGTGCTGTCCTTGTTCAAATTGTTGATCACGCTAGATAAAACGCTCTTTCCCAGAAACTATAACTAAAGTTTGCTCAGCAGAGTTGCAGTATACACCATAGGTGAGCTGGGCTCTGTGAGTGTTCAATAAACTTAAATGCACCTGAACAAGCGTCTGCAATAGGGAATGGCTAGCTGCCCTAGTAAACGAGTATCCTCGAATACGTGTGGCCAGCTCGACACATATACATACATTCCCAAAGTTCTCATAGGTAATTTTCATACCATTTAAATATATTTGTTATTAATTTGATATTTCTGTTTGTAATTTTGCGACGAATCCAGCCTGTCCTTGTGTTTCCTATCGGTAAATAACTTGAGACGACGTTAAGAAATTGTCAGTACAAGTATCTATTGAAAAATCGATGAGACTCAAATCATGGCAAGAAGACGAAATATTCTTTTAATGATTGTCCAGGAATGTGGAAGCTACTTTTTGGCGAAACTATTTTTAGAAATCTGCCAGATCAACAGACGAAGTATTCTGACCTTAATGCTCTGGAGCCGGCGATGTAGAAAATATGGAAAAAATTTGTATTACACGACCAACAGGTCCACCAGAATTAATATACCATCCATCTTTGGTGCAGAAGGAATATATTTATTTTACGAAGTAATCTATTCAATGGCGAGGAAAAGGAATGAACAGCTTGCTGAAAAATTATATAATTATTAAGAAGGTATACGTTTTCGATGATGTAATTATTGGATTTATATGTGATCATGCAACATTCTAGTGCAGTTGTTACAATATGAGGTAAATGCAAATATCAATACACGTTGATGCTGAAAATTGGCCATGCTATGTTTACGAGCCACAAGAAGTCATAATCCGTTTTTACTGTACTAATTAGTTAGCAATTTTCACCTTTCTTCAGGTATGTACGATTATGTTGAGTTTAGGGCATATATCTTCATCAGTGATAAACTTCTTACTTGCATACCAGGTACGCCGTCACATTGTAATGTCTCACCATCTGCTTCATCTCGTAATAGATGAGCTGGCATCCCGTTCCCACCCCTACACCGTTGAAACTGTTAGATGTAGACGTCTCTTCTACTCCAATAGCTTCGTGTCTCGCACATCTCGCCTATGGAACTCCCTTCCCTATTACTGTTTCCCTGACAAATACAATCTCCAACGGTTTAAGTGTAGCGTCAATCGACATCTCCAGTTGCCTTGATCTATCCACTTCCCTTCTCCACATCCTTTCACCTTTCATTCCTATCTGCTCTCGCTCCAAATCTTCTGTAACCTCCTTGCCTTGATCGATCCACTGTCTTTCCCTTTCTCCACATCCTCTCCTTTACCACTCCTATCTGCTCTTCCTCCAACCCTTCTTTAACCCCTTGCGTGATAGTGGCTTTAGCCTTGCTTGGGGTGATACGCTTAAAAAAAAAAAGAAAGAAAAAGTCTTTTATTTTGAGCTATTCAGTATTTCATCAATTTTATCAATTTTCTTTCAGTGTTGCTTTAGAAGTATCCCGAACAAATTAGACGCCTACCACCAAAGTATACAGTCCTCATTGTATATCTTGTATTGTTTCTTGTACAAATTGCTTTTGGATATAGTGTTTTCATTAAAATATGTTTCAGTATTATTTTCTGTCGTAAACAGCACTGTTGACCATTTTACATTAACATGTAGTAAAGTATCTTTAGCCCAGTGTTCTTTTTTTACATCTTGTTCAGATTCTTTTGTCGGGCTGCAATTCACCGAGCCGCTGTATTTCCAGACAATGTTTCTGATTCCCATGAACAGCCAATTCTATATTAACTTTACTTTCCTCCAACTCTTGAAAAATTATTTTTAAGTCGATTACTGGCAATCACACTAACTTTTATATCTTTTGAAAGTCTGACAGATTTTACCGATCCAAAATGATCTCTCAAATAAACACGCTCTGCGTCATTTACAAGCTGTGTCTCGGTATTCCAAGTTGGTTGATTTTAAGACTGACGCATTCTTTGGGAAATTACGATGGACTTATTATTTTATAATGAGAATCTCACCATCAAGAAACTTGTCCTGGCTTTGGACTATAGAAACTCCCGGCTGAACTGTCTGCCGAGTGTCATTGATTCCAAGAAATGAAGTCATTCGCGTAAATTTCTCACAGGCTCAACTATAAACACATGAAATGTTTACCTAAAAACTTTAAGTGTAAAAATTAACCAATGTTTACCTATAAGCTCAAGTATAACCCGATGAAAGTTTACCTGTAGATACAAGTGTAAATCCAATCAATAGAATCAAATATGAACACCACGAATATTTACCAATGGACTCGGGTGTAAACCCGACCAATGTTTACCTACGATGCCAACTGTTACAATGTTCATATAACGCTGATAGTTCTGGTTAAGTAACACAGTGATGAAACACTGAAAGAACAGATTTACTTATGAGAAACGTGGATTAATAATACAGTAATAGATAACAGGGAGGTACGGTGGAGTAATGGATAGCTGAGAAATCGGAGAGCCGAGTTCGAATTCCAGTCAAATCCATTGCATTCACTTATGTGCTAACACCCTTGGGAAAGGTATGAATCCTTTTTCTCCTCCTCCAGCTATGGATAAATAGCAGGGCAGATTAGGTTCTATAAGTAAGTCTAGAAGTTGAATTAACAAAATGCCTGGAGAGGATTGGGTAGCCGAAGAAACTCCAATTCTCCAGTACACATGGTGCCCCTACGGGTCACGGGATACAAAATAGATAATACCGTAATTCAATGTGGCAATGCGTACGACTCAAACATTCGACCCAATTTGCAACGACCGTTTCTATGAGTTTCTCATAGCGATTTATTCATTAAATAACCCAGTAAAATCTAAACGGAATAGGTATTTGAGGACCATGATCGGCCATCTTCTGTATGCACTTATCAATATGAGATCGCCCACTAAAAGTCCATTGGGCATAGTATGTATTTTCTGAATGAATATTTCTAGTACATTCGAGAAGCATTGGACGATCAATGATTGAAACGGCTCCTTACACTAAAAATCTGAAACGGAGCTGAAGGCGGTAGAGACAAAATATTTGATTAGTTTATCGCCAGATTTGTCCACCTTTTCGTAAATGACCAATCGAGCTTTGATCTGTTGAGAGGATCGATAGTTTGCGCAAAAACTCAACTACACACTACTTTCGAGAGAAAGTGTCTGTTTAGTTAAACTAACATAATAATCCAATTAATGAAGAGAGCGTACGAAGACAGAGACAAACATTTACTGTTTAACTAGTTTTTCTTAATTTTATAGCTTTGTATTGGGGATACTAAAATAAAATAAAAACTCGACAAATTCAAATATCTGGGAAGTTTTTTAACAGAGGACCGAAAGTGTGATTACTGTGGTCCGAAGTCGTATTGGGTTGGTCAAAGGTGACTTCCAAACACTAAGCAGAGTATTAAGAGACAGAAAGATTTCTTTAGAAATAAATAAAAGAGTACTGGACTATGACGTGATATCTGTCCCCCTTTATGGCCAATCTCCTCAAAGATGAAGAAGAGACCTTAAGCAACATAAAATGGTTCTACAGTCCCATGCTAAGGATACCATGAACCAAACATGTGAGCAACAACGAGGTTTCAGAGAAAACAAAAACAAAAAGGAAACTTATACTTGAATAAGAAGGAGGGTCATGTAGTTTAAGAATGAGGGTCATGTAGTTTTAAGAAGGAGGGTCATGTAGTTTTAAATCAGTTCGATCTTCCATAGATGTCATATCAGTAGTATGTTTCTTTTTTTCCAAATTAGTTTGAAATTGATATTTTTGGATTTAAAATGATATTAACCAAATATGTTAGTACAATATACATATAGTTATCTGAATAACATACCCCGTGATTTTCAGTTTAGAATACCAAATCGTATTATAAATAAAACTTAAATCCACAAACTGGTTAAATAATTAAATCACTTATAATGTAATCTAAAACATTTTTTACTAATATTCACCCAAGGCCCAAGAGCCACGCAAACTATATGGTTACAATGTAGTGTTGTACGAACATTATAAAAGGCAAAAAATACAATTCAGAATGTCACTTAAGAGAGATAACCGTTAACCATAGACTTAAAAAGGTTAAGCGAGAAAGATTGTCTAGCAGACCACAGTGATCAAACTTTCCTAACAGCAGACGTAGCAGTTGATTCTGTTTAATCTTTACACTTCAGGCAGCGAATATATTTTAATAATATTTTCCTTTTGTCATGTTCTCTAACACTCAGTAACCCCTTGCGTCTTAGTGGTTTTAGTACCTTGTTTGGTGTGAAATGATTAAATATTGGAACACATATTAGGTTGAGACATACACCCTTGTGCAAATGAATTGAAACAAAGCGAATAATTCCGTTATTATTTACTCTTATGTATTTTTCCGATGAAGCAAGACCCAGTGCACATGTTAGTACTTCATATGTCCATTTCACGAAGTCGGTCCGTGCAGATGGACCACAGATTCTCGACTGGATTTAAATCAGGAGAGTTTCCGAGGCAGTCGATAGTACCATGATTTGCTCACTGGTAAGGCTTGCCATTGTGTTCGTGCAGTGTTACAATTTTCGTTCGCTTCCTTGGAGTAACGTCCATCGCCGACAATGACCGTGAGACAACTAATCGACAGTCGAGACAGTAGTGTCTAGGCGTGTTGAAAATCTGAAGCAAAAACGGATGAAGCAATATTTTTCAAGGCCAAACAAATTTTACCATAGACCCCAAATAACCTAATCTGAGGAAAAAATAGAAATCAATTAAACCTTGTCACTCCAGTTGGTTTAAAAGTGTGACTGTATAATGAAAGAAAGGAAACTAAACGGTTGTTTCAATAAATTAACAAAAGGGCGTTTGTAATTCTCACTGTATCATCTAAATAACATACATGGTAGTTTACTCCAAAGTTATAGTTAACTGTCAATATTAAGATTAGATTTGGGCTGCGCGCATATACCTTAGTTTTTGAAAGCATTGAGGGATAACAAAATCGATTTCTTATACTAATATTCATCTAATAAAAGGCCTAAAAGCCGTTCAAGGTAGAGGGTTACTGTGGTTTGTTTTATGAGCGTAATCAAATGCAAGATGCGCAGTTTATGAGGTTATGTAGAAAAGATATCAGTTAACCCTACACTTGATTTATATCTTATTATTACTTATCTTATATTCAATATTGTAGTGATTTTGAAAACGTCCAGTCGGGAGTCTGTTAAAAGCAGCAGGTCTTGGATAGGAGCTGTACGAGTGGCACTTACTTATTCGTCCACATAACCTACGAAGGAAAGGAGGACGAATTGTCTCTGTGTATGTGATATAGTTGGTCCCAGTTTCAAAGATCCAGGCTGGTTGAAATTTGGAATGCAATCAAAACACATGCCATGGAAATAGCTATAGAATAACGAAAAGGCTTGCGATGTTTCGTCTGAGGGAAAGAGGTTGTAGGGTGGAAAATACTCCATTACCCAGAAGGGATCGTAAGTTCTTTTAAACTCTGTCATGACACACAAGTGCAGACTGGACAGATTCCGCACAGATATAGCAGAAATACTCCATGTTTTTATCTGGTTATTGTAGAGACAATATCACAGGGACAGTTACTGATGCGCTACTAAGAAGCAAATATTTTTACCAATAGATCGTAAGTATGAATTCCACTTGAGGTCTGGGTGATCTTGAGACGTTCAAGATAAAGAGAATCCTTGCGAGAACACTCATCCATCATGATTCAGAGTCTGCAACGATAAATTATTAATCATACTAATCTCGCTTTTTCTTTTTTACAAATACTTTCACGGTAATTGCTCCGATGGGCTGCTTTCGCTGGTTCCCAGGCTTCATAAATTCAAGCGTCCTACGAGGCAGGCATCCCGCTCCCACCCTTTCGCTGTTGAAGCTGTTAAATGTATCCGTCTCTTCTACTCCAATAGCTTAATGTCTCGCACCTCTCGCCTGAGGAATTCCCTTCCTTATTCATGTTTCCCTGACAACTATAATCTCCAACTATTCAAATGTAACGTCAATCGACATCTCCAGTTGCCTTTATCTATCCACTATCCTTCTCCACATCCTTTCCTCTTTCACTCCTATCTGCTGTCGCTCCAAATCCTCTGTAACCCCTTGCCTTGATCTATCCACTATCCTTCTCCACATCCTTTCCTGTAACACTCCTATCTGCTCTCGCTCCAAATCTTCTGTAACCCCTTGCTTTGATCTATCCTTCTCCACATCCTTTCATCTAACACTCCTATCGGCTCTCGCTCCAAATCTTCTGTAACCCCTTGCCTTGATCTATCCACTATCCTTCTCCACATCCTTTCCTCTAACACTCCTATCTGCTCTCGCTCCAAATCTTCTGTAACCCCTTGCGTGCTAGTCGCTTCCAGCCTTGCTTGGGGTGAAAAGCTTAAAAAAATATATTATGGGAGTTCGAGAAAAGGAATATCACTATGGATCCATTTATAAATAGTGGTTATGTTGAAGGAAGCATAGGTGAGCAGCTGATACGAAATGGATTTGAAATGTTTTGTTTAATTCAAATCGTGACCTTAATTAGACTTTGATGTTGAAGTTCTAAGGTCATTAGCGGAAAGCAATCGACAGAAAAGTACTTGGGAATCAAGAAAAATGTTAAATTTATCACAATCTACCATATGTTGACATTAATTAAAATAGGGTTAGTTAGTACATCGGGATTTTGGAATCGACACACTCTTAGCGGTGGAGTAATGGTTAGCGGCTCGGATTGAGGGATCGGAGAGCAGAGTTCGAATTCCAGTCGAATCCGTCACATTCATTTACGTGCTAATACAAAGGTGTGAATCCTCTTCTTCTTCCCGTAGCTATGGGTAAATAGCAGGACAGACCGAATTCGGTAACAACTGGTCTACCGCAATTAAAATTGGCAGGAAATTCTGCGGAAAAAAAATCTGCCTCGTCAGTCATGTATCGAAAGATACATGATCGCTTACGCGTGTATCACACTCAGCGAAAAGAATAAAGCGGTTTCGTACAAAACAAAATGTCTGCCTCTTTCTGTTGCTGCCTGTTGAGAGTAAATATTTCAAGTGTACTATGAAAAAGGCTACTAATAGATAACCAGTTATAAATTCTTCGTGCTACTACAGTATAATACCTATCGTCCATTTTCTACTATAGCAAAACTAAAAAATTCATCAAATAGTGATTTTAATGTTTGTAAACTGATTTGATGTCATTAACAGAAAAACAAAAAATAATCAGTAAACAGGTCATCATTTTTCCTGAGCATTTTCCAGAAATAATGAGTGCATCGCCATTTACGGTAGGTCACAAATGCTTCGGTAGATATCATACTATATACCACCAAATTCTTTATGTGTCGGAAAACCAGTGCTGATGCTTATACAAGGCGGGGCGCTGCTTATTCAAATAAAGGTACAAAACAATATTTCAAAGGGCATGCCAGCATATAAGATTTCCATTTTTATATTTTTCAAACACAACATAGATAGAAACAGATAAAAAATAAGGCATGGAAAATATATTTCATACAATAAAATAAGCTAATGTATTTTACGCTGATCAATAACATCTCATTCATTTTAGGTTTCACTGAGAATAGAAAGAAATATTATTTTTCAAGAATTTACTAAAAGAAAATAATGTTTGTATTTTTAGAGTTCACTGAAAAGTGGCACAACAGATAGATGCCACTTGAGATGGTGCTGGAAAAATTCGAACGTACAGATAGCGCAAGTAGAAGAGTACACAACCGGGAGACGTTCGGTGGTGAAATGTTTTCTTTTACGGAGTTAAAGTATTCAGCTTTATATTTCGAGAGTGGGTCACAGGGACGAGGGTATCTTTAGGAGTGGAGCCTTATTCGTGGTTGAAAACCACTTTTTTATCTTCTATTCAGGAATTATGCGTGTTCCTCCTACGCAACATTTTCATCTCTTCTATTCTATCTACAGCAGAGCTAACCTTTTTTTGCGTCCAACTCGCCATATGATTTGCCCCTTTTGCTCTGAATCTTCTGATGTAACTGCAAAAAGAGCTAATGAAACCTTCTTCAAATCTCTAGGTAAAAGCTGTTCCCAGGTCAAATGAAACAAGTAACATTAGACTTAGTTTTTTTCTCAGTCATTTCACCTTAAGCAAGGCGATAGTGCTACTAAGATGCAAGTGGGTTACTGGACGTGAAAGACAATGGGAAGAGATGGCAATAAAAAAAACAGACTTCAGGAAGACAGGATGTGGTGATTGATACGGTGTTTATATCTGAAGATTGTAGTTGAGAGGGAAACAAGAAATCGAAAGAGAATCCCACATGAAAGAAGTGCGTGAAATGGAACTATTAGAATATAACTGGTGGTTACATCTAGATAGTTAAACAGTAAAATGATGGGACCTAATTTCCAAAGCAGTAATGCGTTTAAATTTATGCAGCCAGTATACTAAGGGTGAGAGCTCATTAGAACAACCACCATTTTTATAGAAAAGAAGTAACGACAGCAAAAATAACTTAAGTCAAGATTCAGGGTCAGGAGTGATAGCATTAGAGACCATTCTTTGGATTTTGTCAAGAATAACAAGCATGAATAAATAGCAGGAACACCAGACAAGATATAGCAGCAATATTCAGTAGATGAACGAATGGCGGATTTATAAATGTGAGTTTAACTGATGGCATGTTAGGATTTTTCTCGGTATTTTCATGGAAATTACACATAAGTGTTACAATGTCACCCATATGTGGTCAGGGCACCCACGAAGTTAAATTGGCTCTAAATGATTTTTCTGGAACTGAAGGATCGGGTGTTTTATGAACAAAAGAATCATTTAGAGCTCTTCAAAACATTCACTCGCTCTCCACGAGTATTGAAGTAAAGGAAAACTTTAAGGATCAAGTGCCATTCACTGGGTACCCGATAAATTGCTTGAAATCAATTGCTCGAAAAATAATTTCTCGAACTATCAATTGCTCGAAAGGCAGTTTGCTCGAAACCTGTGGTTAAAAAAATAGAACTACATTGTTTTTAATATTTACTTTAAGATAAAATAATACAACTTTATTGTTAACTGAACTGTTAAAATTAAAGAACGAGTACATTTATATATTAGGTTGGTGCAAAAATAATGTCGTTTTTTGACATTCAACTTCAGTCAAAAAACGACATTATTTTTGCACCAACCTAATAGCAGGTCTTTTTTTTCTTCTCGAAAAGCAGATTGCTCGAAACCTGTGGTTAAAAAAATAAAACTACATTGTTTCTATTAGGTTGGTGCTAAAATAATGTCGTTTTTTGACTGAAGTTGAACGTCAAAAAACGACATTATTTTCGCACCAACCTAATAACATTGCTTTTTTGTCATAGTTTAAAATAAAGGGTACATTTTTATTATTACTGTTATTCTTCGTGATTTAAAAAAATATAACTATTGTTGCTAATATTTACTCTATTAGTATGAAATATTATTATATTACTTCGAGCAATCTACGTTTCGAGCGATTGATTTCGAGCAATTTAGCTAGATCCCATTCAGTGGTTGAGTGTTCTGGTTGCGGGCTTATGTTATGTAGTCAGGCTGCATAGCTAGGAACCAGCCGTCTTAGTAGGTCATGAGACGTTGGTAGGAGATGTAGAGTGTCGAAATAAAAAAAACCCGACTGTTAACAGTTTACGATAGAAATATTGAGTTCTCGTCTACAGTTAATCTGTTGTGAGAGAAGACGAAACTAGTAACGAAGATGATTTAACGGTTACTTAACTACCGTCATAGACGGTGTGGAGAAAACGCCTGAGAAGGTGGTTCCCTGACAATTGTAATCTTCGTCTCTTAATGAATAACTTATCACCGTCCTGGGTATGACGATAAATTACATCTGCGTCCTGGGTAAGACGATAAACAACGTCCAGCATCAAAGCCTCTGATCAGGAGGATTTGAGGAGCGTGGACCACGTCTTAATTGCTGGTGTTCCCAGGTCCACCCTAACCTGGGGTGGTAGCACCTGTTAGGGTTCCAACTATGGGTAAATAGTTAGCCCCCAAACAGAGGTAAAAACACTATGTAAGTGTAAAAATAGGTTTTAATGCCAGAAATGCTTTGTAAAAAAAAAAAAATTATTGCCAGCAATACATTTTTGAAGAAAAAATATTACCAGAAATAAAAATTTTGTCGGGATTAAATAACCTATTGAGGTTGATTGCCGTAAAACAAACCAAACCAAACCCAAAATAAATAATCAGTATAATAGAAACAGGATTGTTTTTTTTCTCTTCTTGCATTGATATTAAATATTTTCGTTGTACTTATGCACGCAAACCAAGTTTTTTTTTCCAAGTTTTGCGCATACCGACAGAAACGAGAAACACGTTCGGTGACATTTCCAGACAGTTAAAACCTGTGCGAGGTCTCCCTTTGTATGTTTCCGAATATATTGAAGCAGTTGATCGTTTTTATGTTAAAACTATCAAACAAGGATCTTCGGTGTGGTTGGAGATTCCCTTAGTATCGTCAAATAAAATCAGTTTAAGTCTAGCACATGAGAGGCTTGCTAGCAATCGTGTTAGGGTAGGTAGTCATCGTCAGATCTGACATAACAGAAAAATAATTATGTTTATTCTAGATCGACGTGAAGTAAGTTTCCTTTTTGCAAAAAAAAAAAACAAAACAAACAGCTTGAAAATATATTTATCATTACAAGTTTAACACTAAAGAAGTAGTTACTTGGATTTTATCACGAAAGATGAACCGACCCACAGCATACGTGCGTCCCGAGAAAGAGAAAAAAAGAAAAATAGGAGAAAGAAATATGTGGAAAGAAAAAATAGAAAAAAGACAGACTGAAAAAGACTGTAGTAATAAAATAATTATCACATCTCCCCTCCCGCTTGTAACCATCCATCACAATAAAATAAGCATTATTTTTATTTTGGGCGCTAAAGCTAAGCTAGTAAAATAAAACTTCTAAAGTAGGGTTAAGGTTAGGGTTAAGGTTAGTAAAATAAAGCCCTCTTCGGTAGGGTTAGTGTTAAAGTTAGGGTTAGTAAAAGAACGCTTCTACTTAGAGTTGTTGCTATACTACAGACACAAAGAAAAACATAATGAGGATGGGGAAGAGGAATCATGGAGATATATACGAAGAAAAAAAAGAGAAAGGAAATGTGAGACTGAAAGGAAAAAATACAGAAAGTCAGCAAAATGGAAAATAAAATAAAAATAATAACAATATAATAATAATAAAAGAAAAATAAAATAATAATAATAAATAAAAATAAAATAATAATAATAATAATAATTAAAAATAAAATAATAATAATAATAATGATTAAAAATAAAATAATAATAATAATAATTAAAAATAAAATAATAATAAAAATATAAAGCAGAAGTAAAAAAGAAGGAAAATAAAAGCACTAACTAAACAGAAAAGGAAAAGAGAACGGAAGAAGAGGAAAGAGAAGAAATAATAATGAGTAAAAAAAAGTAAATCCGGAGAAAGAAAAAGAAGAAAAAGGAATAATAGAAATAGAAAAAGATGATGATAATGGAACTAAAAGAGAAAGTAGGGACGTATTTCGAAAAAAGAAAAAAAGCAGCAGATTACTTTCAAAGGTACACATTCCAACGCGTAACACGTCTAACGTTCTCAACGAGCTTATCATACATGTTACCACAATGACAGTAACTTATTTCTCTAATACGCATGCGCATATTTACTTAGTCAGACGCATGCGTGCTTACTGTCACATTCACCATAGACATACGAATATTTAAGGAACACATAGACATACGCAGAGGAGCAATCATGTCCACAGATATGCACAGACAGTTTTTAGGCGCAAATTGTTGGTTCAGGCGGGGAAAATATAAGTGATTGTAGTTCGCTTGGTTTGTCCAATTTATCGCGGCTTGGTGCTAGCAGGAATTAATTCTAGGTTTGACGAAGAGGAAAGCGTATAAAAAGGAGAAGAGAAATAACTTACAAAGTCAAGTAAAAACTAGAAATGTAAAAAAAAAAAAGGTGACGAGGAAAAATAGACGCAACGTAATAACAAGTGAAACAGGAAATAAAAAGAATCTGTGAAATGGAGTAATCATTATGAAGAGGAAATGAAGACGATGCCAAGAGAAAATTCTGCAATGACAATGGAAGAGAAAAGGATGAGGAAAATCCTGTAATAAGGGGTTCGGTAAAGAACAAGAAAACCAACGAAGAGAAAAAAAAGTAATAGAAAATAGAGGTTGGTAGAAAATAAGGAAGGATCAATAAGAAGAAAAAGAAAGGAGAAAGAGAAGAGAAAGAAATGCAAGAAAAGAAAAAAAGAACAACAAAAAAGAAGACGATGAGAACAAGAAATAGGAAAAAGAAAGGAAACGAAAGAAGAAGATGAAGAAGATGAAGAAGGGGAAGAAGAAGAAGAAGAAGAAGAAGAAGAAGGGGAAGAAAAAGAAGAAGAAGAATGGGAAGAAGAAGAAGTGGAGGAGGAGCTAGGAAGAAGAGGAAATGAGGAGGAAGAAGAATGTGAGAAGAAGTGTGTGGGAAGAAGAAGAAGAAGTAGAAGGAGGAGGAGGAGGAGTAAGAGGAGGAGAAAAACGAGAAGAAGATGAAGTTGAAGAAGGGGAAGAAGAAGGGGAAGAAGTGGAGGAGGAGATAGGAAGAAGAAGAGATAAGGAGAAAGAAGAATGTGAGAAGAAGTGTGTGGCAAGAAGAAGAAGGAGGAGGAGGAGTAAGAGGAGGGGGAGGAGGAGAAGAAGAAGAAAAAGGAGGAGAAAAACGAGAAGAAGATGAAGAAGTTGAAGCAGGGGAAGAAGAAGAAGAAGGGGAAGAAGTGGAGGAGGAGCTAGGAAGAAGAAGAGATAAGGAGAAAGAAGAATGTGAGAAGAAGTGTGTGGGAAGAAGAAGAAGAAGAAGAAGAAGAAGAAGAAGAAGAAGAAGAAGAAGAAGAAGAAGAAGAAGAAAAAACAACAACACAAAAGAAACTAGATACAGGATGCGAAAATATGAAAAGGTATCAAAAGTAAAATAAGAACTATGAAATAAAAAAGAAAAGTTAGATAAAAGCAAGAAGAATGAAGTAAGAATCAAAATAAAAATCAAAACAAAATGGCCGAAACTAGTTTGTGAAGGAAACAAAGATTAAATAAATTAAAAGATGAAATAGAAGATATGGTAGATATATTTACGTATGAAAAAGAAGAAAGGTATAAATAACAAACTGCGAAGACATATAAACGAGCAACTGAAAAGCAAAAACTAAACATGGAAGAAAACAGAAGTAAAAACATTAAATAACAAGTATAATAAAAACTTAAACAAAAATAAAGAAGAAAATGAGAAAGGAAAGAAATCAGAGATAAAAGAAAGAAAAGAGAGAGAAAGCAGAAGAAATAAGAGACAAAGTAAATCTATAAAAGTCCCTTACATATTTGTTCATTTTTATGTTTTTATTCTGTGTTTGTCTTGGGCGAATACTTTTTATTTTGTCATTTTCTGTCTTTACGTCAGCAGAATGTAGTGAGGAGAGGATCGGAAGAAAAAAAAAATTCCTCGCCTCAAACATCTTCCGCATGAAAACCGGCC
>OZ038491.1:26598612-26623612 GCA_964036315.1 Acanthosepion esculentum
TAATTTTTAAACCGAAAGAAGTTCGGAGAATGTGTATAAAATAGATACAAAAACAAAGAGAATATAATCTGGAAGAGTATTGTATTTTATACATATTTGAATGCTATCATCTTACGTTACATGACCTCCCAAATGAATCAACCGTGTAGAAATGGACTGTGTCGATTGTCAAAATGCCATCAGATTTCAATCCAAATAGTCATTCTTACTAGGGTTTTGGTCTATGATTTCTCTTACTGGTATGGCATACTCACTTACTGATTAGTCCCGTAGTATTTATATTTAATATTAGAATATTAAGCTAAGGAAATCAGTGATAGTTTACAACATCTGGGAAAATCGTCACCCTCAGTTTTGTACATACGAGGGTGAACTTAAATGTTCTCCTCTTAACATGAAGTGAATCCAAAGGAATTCTGATATTTAATCTAGTTTTGGGAATCAGGTTTCATCAAGAACTTTTCAGCATCGCCTCAGAAAATCCACACGATACGCTCTGGTTCTTCTTTTATTTTTATCCGAGTTCAAATATCGACAGATATTTGCGGATTGAAATGTACAATTATCTCGACTACGAAGAAGTTTCCCTCATTTGAACAAAGGATAATCATTTAAAGTGAAAGGGAAAGAAAAAAAAGGTAAAAAAGAAAACGTCCACGAATAAGAAGAAATATTTTTCTGTCTAATCATGAAAACGTTAGCCAACTTCCTTCTGTCCCTAGTAATATAACGTTCATAGATATTTTGCAGTGTATCTTTGCCAATTAAGGGGTAGGTCAACTATTTGAGCCCGGTGATCAGAAAATAATCACGACACGTAAAATCGATTGTTACTCAGTGCCCTGTATTTTATTGTCTTATGCTTCAGTGATTCTCGAATTCCTGGCAATTACCCGGATTTGGGTAAAAATAGGGTTATGTGTGTTTGGTAATGAAGGTCTTTTAGCTATAGCCTGAAGTCTTCACCATTTTATTGACTCCTGATGACAAAGAAACCTGGATAAAAGCTAATTTATTTTCAAAATTTTTCTGTTTTTTTTATGACAAGGCTCAAAACCCACTTAATGTAAAGTTACATAATGTGGTTATTGTGTGGACATAGGAAGGAGAAGTAAATGCACATTATTAAGAACGTACTGAGTGTGACGATAAACTGCAGAGTGGCCCGAAAGTCTTGTCACCCTGCATAATAAAATGTTCTATTTCAGATTAATGGCATTATCTCCCACAGTGTGAAAGCGCCAATGAAAGTGAATAAACTGAAACCAATACATGTGCTTTGTGTTAGTGCATTACTTGTCCCTTTATTGTTCTTATTAAGTTTTGCGAGGGGATGACAAGACTTTCGGACCACCTTACATATTCAGCAGCAAGGCCTCTGATTGGTTAGTTTTGAGGGGCGTGGAACCACCTCTTAATAGTTAGGGTCCCAGCTATAAAGCAAATACTGAACTCCCAAACTGGGTATAAATACAATATGCAATTATAAATATAGATTTATATAACAAAACTTTTCCAGTAATAGACTTTAATAGTAAAACAAGAAAAACATGCCGAATCTCCGAAGGAAATTAAATTTCGGCATTAACTGACCAATAAGGATATGATATGCCATTAAACAAACCTAACCAAACATTATTACGATACTTGCGATGGGTAACGAATGGTTAAAATTTTGCTGGTCGGGTAAGTATACTCTCGTAAGTCGTTTGTTTTATAAAGTTGCGGCATTTGGCAAGAAGCTGTCCAAATGGAATTTTCTTCATACCGCTAGGGGATGAGGATGGGGTGCTCACGTATATATGGTAGGGAGGGCCTTAGATGTAAATGTCTTAAGTGGTGCAACGAAGGAATGTAACTCGCCAGAACATTTTTCATGAACAGACTAGCGAAATCCTTGCAACTATATTTTACAAGGCCGAAAAGCCGTCGTGATAGAGCGTTGCATAAAGAAAAGAAAAGGGTTTAGAAGAACCGTTAACCGAATCCTAAACAGGAAAAAAAGGGATAAACCTCTACTCCTGTTCAAAAAATCGGGGGGGGGGCGGTAGTGTGAACCGAACGTTAGTAGAACCTAACTCTTGCTATTATACAAGGTGATTCATACATAAAATAGGTAACTTCCTATTTTATGTATGAGTGGCCAACCAGGTTTTCTGACTTAACACCCTGTGAATTTTTTTCTTTGGGGTTCGTTAAAGGAACAAGTCTACTATACCAACCTATGATGCTGGAAGAACTTGAAGGGCGAATACAAAGAGTTATGTCTTCCATGTCACATGAGTTGCTGGTGAAATCAGTTGATGCGATTCCTGGACGGCTCGAGAAGCTGGCAAAGAAATCTGGTGCCGAACCAAATTTTAAATAAAACCTCATGATAAAGACTTTCGTCACATTATCCATTTTGAATTATAATTTATAAATAAATTATAAGTATTTTAAAATGGGGAGATACTTTTCAATCACTCTGTATGTAGAGAAACCGTATCTACTCATATATATATATATATATATATATATATATATATATATATGTAGAGAGAGAGAGAGAGAGAGAGAGAGAGAGAGAAAGCGAGACTATGTTTATATATATACTCCTGTTCAAGGGATCGGGGAGGAGTTTATTTACTCCTGTTGAGAAAAGAATAAGTGATTCAACAGTAAATAAAAGTTCAGAGTTTTAGCCGGAGACGTTAGAAGTATAGAGCTGAAGTAGACTTTAAAAGGAAACCCAATCCTAAAAAGGAAGCAAGGGATAAACCTCTACTCCTCTTCAAAAGACCGGGGGGGAGTATGAACCAGATGATAGGTGAAACTATCTACTTCTAGGTAAGAAGAAAGAGCAGAGAAAAAAAGATGTGCGTTCAATACAAAAGAGATATGCTTAAAAACTAATTCAAATGACCCTCCATGTTTTCTCTCAGTTACCAACAGACGCTTCCTTTTTGAGGCCCGGTGTCGACAATATGTAGCAGGAACACAAATATCAAGCCCGGACTTGTTTTGGGAAGGACAATATAAAATCTTACTGGAATGTCTCCGATTGGGAAATTGGGAATTTTGTGGAGCGTGAAAACCACCTCTTAATTGCTGGTTTTCCCAGGTCCACCCTGACCCGTGAGAGGAACGCCTGTCAGGGGGTCGCAACTATGGGAAGATCTGAACCCCAAACGAAAACACTATGAACGCATAAGAATATAATTTATATAAAAATAATTACCAACAATTCCTATTTATAGCAAAATTTTCAACAATACACTTTTAAAGTAAAAAGACTAGCTATATATTTTATAGTAGAATTACCAATAATACATTTTATAGAAAAATGACTAACAATACATTTTATTTGTAATTGAAGGTATATAAATGAGTTCACAATATTTAGATTTCGGCATTAAATAACCCATAGAGGTTGATAAGTCGCTAAAACAAAATCAACCAATCAAAGTATAGATGGCTCTTTTAATTAGTTTCAACGCTAATTCATTTTTAATCAGTTTTCAATTACAAATTGTTCTGATCCTGATGAGCATTCGTCCCCACTTTGAAGCTCATGGCTCTGAATTTCACCCCAAACTTTCATATATTCGTGCCAAGGCTAAAGATGGAAGAACGGTCATTTGTTTATATCGTTCCCGAAAATACCTTGATAACAGATCATGCTCCATCTTTACAAGAGGCATATCAGACCAAGAATGCATCGTCTTCACTGTTCAATCTTGACAGAGTTAAAAAGCCTTTATGCGGCCTTGTGGGTGATGACTTATTTTCTACCTTGAAACCCTTTTCCCACAGACGAAAAGTTGTTAGCCTCTCACTGTTCTATCGTTATTTGACAAATGTTCCAATGAGTTTACCTTACGTAGATCCACCAGATCAAAGTTTCACAGTTAAGACCAACCATGCCATTTTCCCATTGGTAATGCATCTAATTTCACTTCATGGTGCACTGAGAAGGTATAACTTCCGCTCAGACAGCTTCTTCCTCAGAACTATTACTTTATGGATATACTCCTGAGAGGATGCTTCTCTGACCACCACAATTTGAACATCTTCAAGTTCAGAGTCATCCGATATCTATCCTACATATCCTCGTGATATGTATTTCTTACTTCTTCCTTCTTCTTCTCTTTCAACAAGCTCACTAAATAAGCATATACTTTTAGTGGTCATTTGCTCTTATATTGGGCGGACTAAAGTTAAAAAAAAATGTGATTAAAGTATAAACTACATATTGTAACCTAGAAAAGGTTACTGAATGAGGAATAACCAAAATGGAGGTTGGAAATGAAATGGTATTCTTTATAACATCAACAAAATACAATACTCACCAGCGTCGTAAAGTAGGTAAACCATTGCTACTGGTGGACTACTTATACAGAATATTATGATATTCACCTGCCTCCCCACGAGGTAGGATGGGACACAAAGCCAAATTTAATGTGGAGACATCCGTGCCCGTGGGCTCGGACAAAAATTGCCCGTAGACCTCGCATACGCGGGATCTGTATCGGGAATCTGTCTACCTCCCCGGACGAGACTCTGCCCTAGCCTCGTCCGGGTTCCTCACTGTCCGAAGGCAGAGAGTTCGACACGGAAAGAGCTTCCCACGACAGCGTAGACTGCATATTATGGTATTAACTCCTTACCCCCACTTGGACGAGGTGTGACACAAGGTCTTTTTTAGGTGGGGACCGTCTGTTGCGCTGGCCTCGTTGCGAGCACCGAACCCTCCCTCCAGTGCAATGAGAGGCCGCGGCATCGGGCAGCTGATCCCCAGGGCTGGACACATCTCAGTATAATTTTCTCAGTTGCACCTGTGTCCTTTGATAGAGAAGCCCCTGAGCGCACTCTGCCCAAAGACAGAGACGCAACTGAGAGACGATAAGCCTGCGTTAGAAATCCCTCCAAGGAGGAAATTTTACGCTGTAGACTGCGTGTTACCCCCACTTACAATAGTGTCCTACGTATTTATGAGGATTGTGACATACCCATTAGTGTTCATAGGTACGGTATACAACACTACATGATATAGTATTTAGACTAGTGACATCATTTCATTCAGGAAAGGGAAGTTGGTTCCCTGTGACATGCTAGAATATTTTTCTTGTTAGAATCCATCTTGCACATTTATAAATCTACCGTTCATCGGTGCACTAAATGCTAATATTCTGTCAGGTCTGGTTATTCTTCTATTCATCTATTTACATAATTTTAACAAAATCCAAAATTACTTTATAAATATAGTATACCTTAAAATGATGGACATAGATGTAATTTAGCGGATATCTGTGTTTGAAATAGACGCACCGCTTTTTAAAAATATTTTAAACAGTGTGTATTTCGTCTACCGGCCTGCACACACGAGAAATATTAATAAAAATGCGTGCTCCTCAGCAGGCTTCGAATCTGCATAAAAAAACACCATTTGAAACGGCGTGCTTGGCAGCAGAGAACTTCACAAACCAGCGAGGGAAAATAGACACTTATCAAACTGTGACAATCGCTGTAGCCCAAATGTTAAGTACACCGTTTAAAACAGGGGTTTTTCTCCTAAAAAGCGACGCACAGGTTAACTCTGTATGAGAGCAAAATATCCTCTCGACCGAAAGAAGTAATACACACTGTGTATAATATACAAAAAACAAAATAGATGCCATTTCAAACATGATAATCCATTAAACGTTTGAAGTAATATATATATATATATATATATATATATATATATATATATGTGTGTGTGTGTGTGTTTGTGTGTGTGCGTGTGTTTGTGTGCGCGTGTGTGTGCGTGTGTACGCGCGCGTGTGTGTGTGTGCATAAATTGTTTAGCAAAGGGAACAGAAAGTACATAAAAAGGTAAGAATTTTCTGAAAAGCAACGATAGAAACAATATTTAAATATTCCTGAAAAGACACGGCACAGACCCTTCAATATAATTCTTAGGTTCTTCTTAGGATGCTCAATAAATACATTTATTTTCACACACACACACACACACATATATATATATATGAGTGCGTGTGTGTAAGTATGTATATATATGAATTTATATATATATATATATATATATATATATATATATATATATATATATATGAAGAAATATAGTCTTAAAGTGTGCTATATTTATGGGATAAAGTGCTCAATATCAGAGATAGAGCGTGTGTAAATATAAAAGTTAACATAGAAGTCAACACTTAGAGGCGACAGTCTGTTTCATGCTAGATGCAATCATCGGGCCATATATATATATATATATATATATATATATATATATATATATATATATATATATATATGTATGCATGTATACGTGTGTGTTTGTGTATTTTTACGAAGTTCGTACAAGTCTTCAACTATTGAGGAAATATAATTTCACAATCAGATGACTACTGTCATAATTTGCTTGATTTGTAAATTAGGCATCACCTCACTGGAGACACGCTTGAAAGATTCATTTATATAAATAAAAGCTTGCGTGGACTTATTTGCATATTCTGTGCGTGTTTCTTTAATATAAACTTTCGATATTTTAATCATTTCAGTTGATATCAATTTATGCACAATTCCAAATGTTACTTGAAACTTTACATGTGGATATGCGCCATTAACGAAGTCATAAGCATATATATTAGGTCGGCTAAGATTTGTTATGATTAATGATGTTGATGAATTTTCATCATTATTGACATAAAGACCCGAAATTTCATCAAACTACAAACAACCATTCCGCCAGTGTTGATTGATGATGATGATGATGATGATATTTCATCATTCTACAAATAAAGACCTGGAACTTAATTATTATAAAACAACCATTCCACCTCGGGCACATAATGGCAGTAGTAAAAAAAAGAACAACACTAACTTGACAAGATATGTCTTCTTCTCTCCTTGCAAATCGAGAGGTGACGGTTCCAATGCTTTTCTTAGCCACGAAATTCTCGGAACAATTATATAGAAACCTGAAATTTTAAACAAACAAAATAGACAATAAACATGAGAATATTTAACATGCACAAAACCAATATTGTAAATAACATTCACGAAAAGAAATACCCGTTCTTGTGATTAATTGTAACACGTGTCTCAAAGCCTTGTCTTATGTTATTGTTGTACATTTTATTCATTCCATTTTCAGTATGAAAGAAGAAGGAATCCTCTATCAACTACTAATACATGGAACTCGGAGTAATTTACATTAACTACAACCCAACATCTACCTTGTTACAGATTCGCCAGGAGCATAATTTTAGTCCCATCCAATTGATACTTGGGCAACAATATACTTAAATGCCGCCACGGATTTTCTAAAAACCGAAAAATTAATTTTAAATCATTTGAAAATGCCTACTTTGAATATAAATTTCTGTTCTATTTGAAATATTATAGCCTAATGCTGTTCCGAATCACCAGAACTATTAATTCCCGTATATATATTTCCGTATATAAATCAAATTTTAGCCAAGCATCAACTCATTGTGCTGCCATTTTATACGAACAATATCAAAACAATTGTTTCTTAATTCTCTTTAAAATTCAGTATTTTTTCTAGACACGTGTTTCGAAGTCTATTACTAAATTTAAGACTTAATTAATTGGATTTATTAAAAAGTAATGCTTACCTTCTACTGAAAATAGAATAAAAATAACGTTTTGTTTACACACAGTAGTATGTGAGGTCATAGGAGATAGTAGAAACACAGTAATTCTACACCTGCATGAAAAAAGCGCGGGAAAAAGTAAAAATAAAACCTAACGAAATACTAAAGACCTGAAATACAATCATCAAAAATTTGTTATTTATGTGTAAAAATAAATTTTCTTTAAATAATTGTTTAAAATTATATTTAAGATGATTAAGCCGCTTCCAAAACAAAAACACAGCGTAAATGTAATTTGTTTTAGATGAATGTGTAAAGAAAAACCATCTATTCAAAGAATACATTTTAGGAACATTACATTATAAAGTATTCTTTTATGCGAATGAAATATTTTCATCGTAATTCTGAAAGTTCTTTTGATGGCGAAGGGAATAAATTATGCAGGAAATGTAAGACAACATTTGTTTTTAAAATAATCAAAACTATTGTTAGTATTATGTACCCTGTTTACATTATTCGGACTATTGTCCTCATCTTTGTTGGCATATTTGTCACAACGTTTCGGACGTTGTACGCTCCGGTCTTCTTCAGGTGGTTGGAATGTCTAACTCGTGGCCTGACGATTGTGTCTAGCATGAAACAGCCTGTCGCCTCTAAGTGTTGACTTCAACGTTCACTTTTATATTTAAACACGCTCTATCTCTGATATCGAGCACTTTATCCCATAAATATAGCACACTTTAAGACTATGTCTCTTCATATATATATATATATATATATATATATATATATATATATATATTTGTCATCCACAGCTTATCAGTGTGGCTAGATATCCGATTGCCTCTAGCTAGCATCGAAAACCGACTGAATCGGAACTTCTACCACTAAGCCGTCGGCGCATGGTAGGGATGAAGGTGAATTTTAGCATGTTTATTTTTAGATTTAGATAAACACACAGTGACTGACAGTGACTCAATTCTGTCGAAGAGTCATGCTATATTAGCTTTAATAGTCACTGTTTATAAACGCTCACTTCACACCCACAGAGATCAACCGAAATTAATTTTTCAGGAGCCAATATTTTTGTCATCCACAGACAGACTGTTTCGCTATTTCACAGCTCATCAGTGTGGCTAGACATCCGGTTGCCTCTAGCTAGGATCGAAACCCGACTGAATCGGAACTTCTACCACTAAGCCGTCGGCGCACGGCAGGGATGAAGGTGAATTTTAGCGTGTTTATTTTTAGATTTAGATAAACACACAGTGACTGACAGTGTCACTTTAACCCGTTTTGTATAACGTGTGGAATATTTTGAACGCATGTGGGAACGACCACAAGTTAATATCCATATCACTTTCCTTTTTTATAAATTCACAAAAACTACAACAAAACACATCACCGCCTATAGTAATTATGTCTACACAACCATGTATATGGACAAAAGCTGAGTATCATCTACCATGTATTCAACTGTGAAAGCAGAATAACATATTTCTATTATTTTTGATTTCGGCATTAAATGACCCATGAAGTGTTGATGTACCGTTAAACAAACAATGAAATCAATCAATCAATTTTATAGTAGCAATAAATAAGCAACTGGGCAAACATTTTTATGATATTACTCTCCAACTTTTCTCTCGCAGGTTGGATATGGCAAAAGCTCTCACTGCTCTAGCGCCGCTTCCATGAAAAGTGCTCGGACGTACTCCTTGGTTCTGCCAGGTCTAACCTTCACGGCTAGGACCTGCCGTGCCACTTACATAGTAGCAAACCACATAAATACTCTCCGTATTCTATCGATAAAAACTCGAACAGCTTCTACCAGCGAAACACTGCACTATACAATTTCCCTCATCACTATAATGTTAACCTGTTCAAGTCTAGAGTTAACCGTTATTTTCTCCTCCTATCCGTATAAACAACCCCTTAGCGTAAACCTCTACCTCGAGTAGTCCTGGGTTTTGTGCCGGGGGAACCTTACTGTAAAAATGACCAGGTTAGCAACTCCAACCTTTGACTGAATGTAACAAACGATACGAATTATTTTAACGTCAAAGTTTCTTTAATCATGAGACTTCCTATTTTTGTAGTAGAAGAGGGATGGTGAAGTAATGGATAGCGGCTCGGGTTGGAGAATCGCATAGCCGAGTTCGAATTCCAGTCGGATCCATTACATTCACTTATGTGCTTATACCCTTGGGAAAGGTATGAATTATGTGTAAATAGCAGAACATGTAACAGTAGCAGTTCTATAACCTTGGTAATAGGAGAAAGAAAAACTCTGAATTTAAAATCGGCTATCTTGCCCAAGAAATACAATTTCAACTGTGGATGCGGTACACATGGTGACGGATTAAAAAAATAAATTATTTCTGAAGTTTGATAAGTAAGAATGTAAAGAAATCGACTGAAATAATGGTGAAAAGTTTTATCATGTAATGTATTTCCATTGAAAGGGGGACAACCCTACTATGCTAGAATGATTTATTTCTCCATTTAATTCCCCCATTATGGGCATTGTTATATGCATGATATAATAACATCGATAGAGAATAGCTGAAAGGAAACAAATGACATGATTTGAGAGACAGAAACACTTTTATAATAATAACAAATACACAAAACCATATATATATATATATATATATATATATATATATGTGTGTGTGTGTGTGTGTCTGTGTGTGTGTGTGTGTGTGTGTGTGTGTCCCACGCAGAGAACATAGTGTAAGGAAAAACAAAAAGGAAGGGTCTTACATATAATATGTAAATATTCCTGTGTCCGGCGAAGTCATTTTTAGAACTTCGGGTTCAAACGTGTCGGATTCATTCTAGGCAATGGATTATTCCACGAACTGCAAAGGAAACGACACCATGGACGTGTAAGCTTCTGGGGAGGCAGATATAGCGTCTTCCCGGGCTACCAATGGCCCGGGATAAAGAAAGCAACATTTCACATTGACTGCTGTAAAACGAACTGCATTTGACTGCCGCTTACGTCACTGTATGGAGTGACATCTTTAAGCGGCCGTCATGCGATCTTTTAGCAAAAATAATTTCAAACGGATGATCATCTTACCGGATTGTGAGACCCGTTGTTTCGATTCTAATCCGAGTATTCTTTATATGATCAAAAATTATTTCATTGAAATATCGTCACAATGATTTATCACCAATTACAGTGACACGCATAAATTATTATTTTCTTTAACATTCAGTTGATGTCAGAAGATTTGTTGAGAAATCACATCCGGTTATACGTGCTAATTGCAGTTGTGTAGACAGTCGAGATGGTTCTTTTCCGTTGAATATTTATATACAGCGAAGAAATCGTTTTGTAATTAGCAGGTATTAAATTAAATACTTCCGTTTGTCGCAGATTTCTCTTTGAATTTCCACAAATTAAAATAATTTTATCACGGAAATTAGAGTTTTCAGATTTTGTTTTTCGATTAGTTATGCCGATTCAGTGAATCCGCTAATCGATTTTAAATAAAATTATTTCTAATTAGGCGGGAAAATACTTAAATTGATTAGCTTAATTAATTATCTGAGAAATGGAAAAGAGGCTGACTGCCTTCAGAATGAGTTTCATTGTGTCCTATTTTTTAATATGTGCTTATATTTTTACAAGAGGATTTGTGGATAGAATAAAGGTTATCATTCGGAAAAGTAGAATTAGCGCGTCGAGTTCAAATCCAGACCTAGTCTCTTGTGCTCGTTTTCCAAATGTTTCCCTCACCTAGATGTGACCATATATAGAGAAACCATATCTACTCCTATTATATATATATATATATATATATATATATATATATATATATATATATATATATATATATAAAAATTGAAGTCAACACTTCAGGTGGTTGGAATGTCTAACACATGGCCTGACGATTGTGTCTAGCATGAAACAGCCTGTCGCCTCTAAGTTTTGACTTCAATGTTCACTTTCATATTTACACACGCTCTATCTCTGATATTGAGCACTTTATCCCATAAATATAGCACAGATTAAAGGTATATTTCTTCATTTATATATATATATATATATAAATATTTGAATTGGACAGAGTCCGACAATTTATTTAAAGACATTTTTATATGTTTAACGTTTTTTTTATAGATACAAGTATTTCATACTGTTTATTGTAAACAGAGCATTTACTTAAATACTTGTATTTATAAAAAGAACGTTAAACATATAAAAAATGTCTTTAAATATATATATATATATATATATATGTATATATATATATATATATATATATATATATATATATATATATATATATATATATATGACGTCACACATTATGAAATGGACAAAGTCCGACAATTATTTAAAGACAAAATTTTAATGTCCGAGAAATTTTTCGGAGGACGAATATTTTCTTTGAAAATTTCTCGGACATTTAGGCCGGTAAATGTTATTTAATAATGTTTATTATAAAACAGAGCATTTACTTAAATACTTGTATCTATAAAAAGAATGTTAAACATAAAAATATATTTAATATATATATATATATATATATATATATATATATATATATATATATATATAACATGAGAAGCTACGTATACTTTCTTGATATGTATATGAAATATGGATAAAACAACTGAAAAGTTGCAAATTAAAAGAAAAAATTAATTGTTTTTTTGTGAAAGTATTTATTTATATGTTTATATATATATATATATATATATATATATATATATATATAGAGAGAGAGAGAGAGAGAGAGAGAGAGAGAAAGAAAGGGAGTCTATGTTTATATATATACTCCTGTTCAAGGGGCGGGGGTGGAGCCTATCTACTCTTATTGAGAAAAGAAAAAGTTATTGAACTCTAAATAAAAGTTCAGGGTTTTAGGTGGAGACGTTAGAAGTATAGAGCTGAAGTAGACTTTAAAAGGAAACCCAATCCTAAAAAGAAGCAATGGATAAACCTCTACTCCACTTCAAAAGACCGGGGGGGAGTATGAACCAGATGATAGGTGAACCTATCTACTTCTAGGTTCACTATTTGTAAGAAGAAAAAGCAGAGAAAAATCATGACATAAAACGTGCGTTCAATACAAAAGAGATATGCTTAAAAAAAAGGATGGAGAGGAGTGTAAACGGGATGATTGGCTAACCTATCTACTCCTGTTGAGAAAAGAAAAAGTGATTCAACAGTAAATAAAAGTTCAGAGTTTTAGGTGGAGACGTTAGAAGTATACAGCTGAAGTAGACTTTAAAAGGAAACCCAATCCTAAAAAGGAAGCAACGCATAAACCTCTACTCCTCTTCAAAAGACCGGTGGGGAGTATGAACCAGATGATAGGTGAACCTATCTACTTCTAGGTAAGAAGAAAGAGCAGAGAAAAAAAAGATGTGCGTTCAATACAAAAGAGATATGCTTAAATACTAATACAAATGGCCCTCAATGTTTTTCTCTCAGTTACCAACAGACGCTTCCTTTTCGAGGCCCGGTGTCGACAATATGTAACAGGAACACGAATATCAAGCCAGTGACCACTTACAGCTAAATCCAGACCATTCTTTTGTGCCCATTTTTGCATCATTGCCCTGGAGAAAAGTATAAATTTCAAATACCTCACACACCGAGCTATGACCTTAATAGCAGGATACACTTACGGTTGGGTGGCAAACAGTCTATGAAAAAGACAAATCTGAATTCAATTCAATGTAGCAGGCATTGTGCAACCATTCCGATATATGTTCCCCAAGAAATCATGGTTCTCTATAAATATTTCAGAAAACGGACTTATGGAGAGCCATGATCATGTATGGCATTTTCAAAAATTATGTAAGTAGACATAAAGAGTAGAGTGACTGAGAACACGTAAAGCAGTAGATTTAGAATGCGGATTTGTAAAGTAGGAAGATTTGTAACATTCAATCAACTCGCATTTTTACTGATTTGGGACTATGAGCTATATTAAACTGAACCTAGAAAAATATATGTAGGTTTTATTATTCGTAGGATCAGTTAATATTTGAATACTCTTGTGTTTTGTTTATAATTCTGTAAGCACCATTTAGGCATTATCCGACGAATACTGCACATTATTTAACTAGAACTAGTCTGAAAATGAACATAGTATATATATATATATATATATATATATATATATATATATATATATATATATATATATATATATATATATATATATATATATCAATTGCATAAGAGGAAATATCTTCGTTTTTATCATTCCCCAAGACCCATTATAGACATTAATACATACATGATATACTAACAACTTAACACGATGAATGGAAGGACACGAATAACGTAAGATAGGCATTCCAAAAATGAGTGAAAGCATTTTTATACAACATTGAAGTATAAAATATAGGTAAAATATATAGTAAAATGATATATATATATATATATATATTTATATGTGTGTGTGTGTATTAATTATATAACACAGAAATCAAAAATTACCTCATGAATATAGGCTATTTCAACTAACGCCGAATGCGTCAGCCTTATTTAACTCGAAATAGTCTATACTCATGAGGTAATTTTAGATTTCTCTGTTATGTAATTTATATGCCCTGTTATAATAAATACATCGATCTCTTTATGTGGATCAGTTTTAATATTTTATATTATTACGATCCACTTGGATTATATACCTACGGATTTATTACCTGTACTGCGTTGTATAAGGGCAAGAAGTGAAGTTACTGACGGCTATACTGGAAAGATAATGGCTAAATCTACATTTGAAGAGGACCATATTTAGTTAGTGAATAATATTTCAGTGTTAAGTTGGGGAAATTAAAAGTATAGTCCAGAAGTAGATTTTAAAAGGAACTAGAAACTTAATCTTAAACAGGAAACAAGGGGTAAATATCTACTCCTGGTCATAAGACCAGGGAGGAATGTGAACCGGCTGATAGTCCAACCTATCTGCTCCGATTATATATATATATATATATATATATATATATATATATATATATATATATATATATATAGGGGGTGTTTGTGTGTGTGTATGTATATATGAAAAATGTAAGGCAAAGAGGAAAACGTTTTCTTGTGACGCTTTTCGTCCTTTAAGACTTCATCGGGCCAAATTTGTTATGTTGGTGGGACTACACATGAGTCCCAACGAGGGATGCTGGGAAGTTAAAATTTACCCGATTCCATTTAGATTTGTTTTATTTCCATCACATTTGTTAGTAAATGGACAAAAAAGAATCTAAATTAAATCGGCAATAATAATAATAATAATAATAATAATAATAATAATAATGATAATAAATCATTTTAAATTACTAGTATCCCGTGTTCGTGCGTTTTTGAAGTCACACCAACACAACAAATTTAGTCCTAAATGACGAAACGCATCACAAGAACAGATTTTCCCCAATATTGTTGTTGAAATAAAAAATATATATCATTATCACATATACACATATATGAACCTGGGCAGATAGATAGATAGATAGATAGATAGATAGATAGATAGATAGATAGGAACAGAATGAGATAGATAGATAGATAGATAGATAGATAGGAACAGAATGAGATAGATAGATAGATAGGAACAGAATGAGATAGATAGATAGATAGATAGATAGATAGATAGGAACAGAATGAGATAGATAGATAGGTAGGAACATAATGTGATAGATAGATAGATAGATAGATAGATAGATAGATAGATTGATAGATGGATGGATAGATAGGAACAGAATGAGATAGATAGGAACAGAATGAAATAGATAGATAGATAGATAGATAGATAGATAGATAGATAGATAGATAGATAGATAGATAGATAAGCAATTGATATCTGTCATCCAGTTTACATAAAATGGTGGGCAAGTAGACTGGCCGTTTACACTGGGGAGATTAACGCGGCATAATTTTCCTCGTTCCAGCTTAGCTCCCATTTGTCATTTCGATGCACGAAAATAAGCCTAATAAATAGTTAAATAGAAATATTAGACAAGTCATAAAACTCGAAGAAGCACAAAAGAACGTCCCTTGATGAGTGGAAAATAGAAGACATCAAAGAACATCAGCATTTTGAAATAGAAATTGAACAATCTGCCTAATTAACACCGTTCCATTACGGGAAATCGTAGGCCAATTAATATTCGGTCTGAAGATTTACATACGAGTGGCCGTGAATCGACTTCAGGCTGATAGGCAAATATTGATAAATAGTTGATAGATTATCGATGCTTACGGAAATGAAGGCCGAATCTCGTTAGTAGTAGAAATGGACAAGGGTAATACGATAGCAGGGAGGAAAAGATGTTAAAGGCCAACACCCTTATTATGGACATGATGTTTATGGACATACTAGTAGCAAGTGAGTAATGCAGCTCCACATATAGAATTATGGATTTCTGTCTCATGCCTTATGACAGAAAACATAATGAGATGGATCGATTAAATTCTAACTCTATGCATGATTAGTAATTTTTGCTTTTGCTTTATTGCCTTGAGCCATGTCCAATAAACTTGTGATCCATATGATAATGCCAGAAAGTGTGTTGTTCAAAAATAAACACTCCTTTAAAAAGACATGTTTCCTCAATGTTGTCGTTGTTTTTAAAATAGGGAGTCCAACTTGGCATAAGGCATCTGTGCTGCTGAGATATCAGGAAGAACGAACGGGACCTCGGGTAGGTATAATGGTTAGCAAGCTTGTCTCGCTAGAACAATTACTACTGAGGAGTGAGTTCGATCCTCACTGTGTGCCTCCTACTTTCGGCTTTGGGCCACATCTAAGCTAGGTTTGGATAATCACTATCAGGATGAATGAAGTGATTCCATTAACCGATATATGATAAGAAATGGCAATATCACAGCTTTTAATGACATCGTGAGGTGCATGGTTAGAATGCGGAAATATCTTCGTTTTTACCATTCCCCAAGACCCATTATAGACATTAATACATACACGATACACTAACAGCTTAGCACGATGAATGGACGGACGCGAATAACCCAAGATACGCATTCCAAAAACGAGTGAAAGCATTTTTTATGCAACATTGAAGTATAAAATATAGGTCATAGTAAGATGATATATATATATATATATATATATATATATATATATATATATATATATATATATATATATATATATATATATATTTAATGGTTTTGTAAAATGGTTTTGTCTATATGATAAAATTATAATAAATAAATAATATATATAGGGTAGAATAGATTACATCACAGAAACTTCTTTCGATTTTATTAAAAATCTAGAATAGTAGTCGGCATGAGACACCAATGCCGTAAGATTAAAATACGAAAAGGCTATTTCACTTAATGGTCAGTTGTCACTGAATTAGTACTGAACCATTTTTGGGTACAAAAACCTTAAAAAAAATGAATATAGAAATGAATAAATAGAAAAAAACAAGTTGCAATTAGTATCTGTCTATATTTCTGAGATGAGGTATTATGTACACTATTTACATTATTCGGACTATTGTCCTCATCTTTGTTGCCATATTTATTACAACGTTTCGGCCTTTCAGTATCTGTCTATATTTCTGAGATGAGGCATTATGTACAATATTTACATTATTTGGACTATTGTCCTCATCTTTGTCGCCATATTTATTACAACGTTTCGGCCTTTCAGTATCTGTCTATATTTCTGAGATGAAGTATTAATTACACTATTTACATTATTTGGACTATTGTCCTCATCTTTGTCGCCATATTTATTACAAAGTTTTCGCCTTTCAGTATCTGTCTATATTTCTGAGATGAGGTAGTATGTACACTATTTACATTATTCGGACTATTGTCCTCAGCTTTGTCGCCATATTTATTACAGCGTTTCGGCCTTTCAGTATCTGTCTATATTTCTGAGATGAGGTATTATGTACACTATTTACATTATTCGGACTATTGTTCTCAGCTTTGTCGCCATATTTATTACAACGCTTCGGCCGATGTACGCTCCGGCCTTGTTCAGGTGGTCCTCAAGGACACATCGCACAGTGGATAAATGTGTTAGTTAGATCCAGTGACAGGACCCAAAGAGTGTGAATTCAATACCCGGTTAAGGTAGTGAAGAACTTGGAGCGGGGAATTAACAGGAGATAACTGATAACTGACATTCATTAAACATGGCACGTGGAACGAGAAAAATCTACCCCAGTGAGTGAAATAAAGGGTTCAGTTCAACATTTCAACCACCCGAAGAAGGCCGGAGCGTACAACGGCTGAAACGTTGTAATAAATATGGCGACAAACATGAGGACAATAGTCCGAATAATGTAAGTTGCAATTAGTTAAATTATAATTATTATAACAATATAACTGAAACACAAATCAAGCGTCATATGATTCACTGGGGACACGATTTATTGGAAATACATTAATTTATCTGGTGGCACTAAATGATAAGGCGATACATGGGAAAATAATTTTCCAAATTGTCTTCGCTATTTGCTATTAAAATATAAACTACAATTACCCAGATATATACTTCACCTCCGTCATGTCAAGTATAACATTCGGGAATGAATTCTAATTTATAATATTGCCAGGTAATTGTGACAGCTCGTCTTACTTAATCAGAGATGATTCGTGGGATACTGTTGGCAGACACTGTGTAAAGATATCCAAATACAGAACGTATATGTATTCTGTTATATTTATCACCTGTCACCAAATAACAAATAGTAAATCGTGTTTACAGTGTTAATTTGTAAATAAGTAAAATCTATGGCGTGATATGATCGCCTGTATCATGTCAAAGTCATTTATCATCTCATATTCGAAATGTTTGGAGATAAAATCGTTTTAGATTGAATTATCCATGATAAAATATTTCGTAACAGGAACTATGGTGGTGTGATTCGTCAGAATTCTACAAGTGAATATTTATAAAGAAAAAAGAGAATATATCTGCATGCATGGAGAAGAGTAGACAATGATATATTTATTTTTTAGAAGTATATATTATTGGATGTACAAATGGTTAACGTCTGCCATAATAATACTGACGTAAAGACTTCTTCTATTAGATCACCAAGGTCCCTATACTAAATATGGCCGCCGGTTTTTGTAATCAATAAAGTGTCGTGTACGACTAATTGTGATGAGGAAATTCAACTGAAAATTTTCCCTTAATTCTTTGATGAATAAAATTGAACGAAATATTTTATTTTATTAAAATTTCTTTGTCAAAGATAAAGATAAAGTTTCGGTTGATGTTATTCATACCCTTTGAAGGCAGTTTTTTTTCCTTCTTGCAATTAAAACCAGTATCATCTACCACCTTTATCGCGACTTCTATCTGATTTTGATTCCTAAATAGAAACTATGATCTGGAATTGGAACGAGAGCAACAAAGGCACCTCCCCAGAATCCATTATAAACTTTCAAAATGTGGATTTAGTAAATAGTAAACATTTCCGAGATCTCGGAATTTAAATCAGTTAGAACAAATTAAATTCAGGAAGAAAGGAAATTGAATATAGAATATGTTGTACCAGGGATATTTTCGCACAATACAGCAAATTACTCATTCTTTATTTGTGTCACTTCGGAACGTAGACGATCATGGCTATCCACAACTTCCTGTCCCTTGTAGAACTTAATAAACTTTGTCTTTCTGTTATTTCTCCCAAACCCTGTTCCGCCATCCATTTACTCAAACTCATTAACCCTTTGAGCCCCTGACGACTGCTTTACTGGTGGTAGAGGAAAATGATGTAACGCCCAGTCACCGGTTGAACAGCGGTAGGGAAAAATGACATAATACCCAGACACTGGTTGAACAGTGGTAGAGAAAAATGACGTAATGCCCAGATACCGGTTAAACGGTGGGTAAACACTTGTAACTATTTTAATATCTACCGTGAAACATTCGATACCAATTATCGAATTTTGAGCTCAGGCAGAATTGTTCAGGAACGCAGAGCTCAAAAGATTAAGTACGTTATGCGTTGTTTTCCTCTGTCTCTAGTGCCCTCTATCAGACCCGTGAGTATCCGATTCACCAAGCCGTCCTTCCTCGTGATATGTCAGTACAACCTCAATTGTCTATTCACGATGTTAAGTATTAGTTTCCTTTTAGTTTCCATTTTCTCCAAAATTTCGTCGTTACTCACACGTTCGATCTACTGTATCCTCAGCATCCTTCTGTAGAATCTCATTTCTGTTGCTTCAAGACTTCTCTTCATCATTGAGGAGATCGTCCAGCAGTCACAGGAGGACAAATATCACATTGTAGTTTAGTACTCTTTTCCTTCTTTTTAGCGTACTCTGTTTAGAGTGTCTTTTGGAATGCTTCCTTGTTTATTCAAATACACCGTTGGCTCTCAGTGTCGCTCTTACCGAAACGCGAAACTAAAACATCATCCTCACCATTTGAGTCATGTTCTGAAATAGCCTTGTCAAGCTGAAACTTTCATATATAAATCCGTTCAGAAATATCTAAACTGTCATATATACAACCGCTTCCCAAGCTTAATGTTGACAAAAGGCTTTGGGCGAGTGAAGCCTGAGGAGTTTAGCAAAGATCATTCTTCTTTGAACATTTTGAACTGACGCTAGAGAATCACAAGAACTGTAGCAAATAACAGAAGCCGTGTCACCTGAGGACTACCAACAGCAGCAACAAATAAAATGGATAGCACATGTAAATCCAACAGAAAATAATGACATAATCAGATGTTAACATTTCACACTACTTCAAATAAAAAAGTCAGGAAGGAAACCACATAAATACTGCAAACAGCGATAATAGCTGTTATAGTTGAGAAATCCATTTTCCTGAAAGACCTTTTTAAAAGAAGGATTTTATAACTCCCAACCGGTCAATGAATTCCAAATGTTTCCTTGTAGGGAAACGGCTAATATTCCCAATATCATTAACATGCCAGGGGTGAATATTTTAAGTAACACACACACACACACACACACACACACACACACACACACACACACACACACACACACACACACTCACACACACACTCACACACACACACACACACACACACACATTCAAACATATATCGTTAAATATAACAGACAATGAATGTCTATTATGTTTGATCATGAGCCGTTCTAAATTTCGTATAGTTGCTTTAATTTCGGGAGGAAATAAACACAAAGATTGTCCAATATTTGGATATTTTTCATTATGTTGTTCCTTGATCTAAGTTTTCGGCTCACATGAGCCATCATCAGAGTGGTTATATGGACATTTCAACAAAGATATTCACCATCAAAGATGATATTCTGTTATGTTGACAAAGAAGAATGCTATGAGACGATAACGGTCGCGGAATAGCTGACGCAGCTCGTAAATTCGTGATACGCTTCTATGACGTCGTACCACGTGAGAGAAAACAATCTTTACAACAGAACCATGTGTGTGTGTATGCGTGTAAATATATTTCTATCCATATGTTTTTAAGAGGACTTTCTTTACAATGCAGACAAGCAAAATGCTGGGCAAGCAAAATTTTGTTATGATCTCGACGTTAGACTCCATTAAAAACTTTTAGTTTTAATGACAGTCATTCAAAAATGTCTTTTGATTGAATAGAAACAGATCTTAGATCAGAGTGTAATTTTAAAAATGGCTGACTTTATACCATGCGGAGTTAATGTTGTTTACAGTATTTGCAGTTTTTATTGTTACAACTTTTCGGGTATTACTCTCTCCGACTTTCTTCGGGTGACTGTATATCAGGGAAGCTTTCAAGAAATTTGTTTTCATTCCTTTATTCAATCTACTGGTGTAGATTCTTTTTATTCCGTCGTCCATTTCTAGGGATATTTTGTTTTGGATTATTATTATTTTTTTTAATACGGTACAGATGTCCCGTCCTGTTCTCTGAAGACACCACATTCACTAATCAATTAACCAAAGCTCTACACTTTTAGATCATTGATGGTCGACAGAAACAGGAAGGCCAGTGATCATAATCGCGGGAAGATTGTGATACTAACAACAAAGGTGAAAACATTTGTTCAACTGTAAATAATGTAAATATAAGTTCATATTTAATTTGTCAAAACTTGTTTAATGGCTTATGGAGACTTCAAGGGTAATTGGCCCCCGTTCGATGGCGTTCTTTCGGAGGATTGGCGCGATTGCGTCTCGATTAAGGGACGAGCCTCGCGAAACGGAGTGGCTTTTGCATCGTGTCTCACTGGCGATGGTTCGAGGTAATGCTTTCTCCATCACTGCGGTTGGCAGAGAATAGAAAAAAATCTTTATAGTTACTTTGTTCTGGAATTGTCATCAATGGTCATCTGAACTTGCTTTGTTTCGATAATGTCGCAAATATTCTTTTTAACGTAAGAGTCCACACCCATAAATGTATAATAAAATAAAACACACACACATACGTCAGTTTATGGATTCTAAATTGGGACATAGAAGAAATCAAGCCACGTTTTCAGCGTACACTGGCGGGAAAATATTTGGGGAAAAAATACATAAAATTACCTATATTTTATTAATTTGTTTTTATCATTATTCCTTTATCAATACCAAGGTGGGCCAAAAGTTTTGGATACCAGTGTATTATGTTTCGCATTTTAAGAAAGATACAAATGTAACGAGAAGTCAAGTGACGTCTATATAAAAGATAACATGGGAGATTGAATTATCAACGGTAGTCTGTTAAGCTTGCTCTTGGCGTTTTGCACATAACACCTCGTGGTCGAGTTGTACATGTGCGGTGGAGAGAATGCCATTTCGCACAATCACCATTCTTCCTTCTCCTGAAGAACAACAGTAATAAGTCACTGTCTATATTTTTTGCCTTTCAATTTTATGGCGTGGTAAGATTATATATATATATATATATATATATATATATATATAAAAGGCAGGATGTGTGTGTGTGTGTGTGTGTGTGTGTGTGTGTGTGTGTGTGTGTGTGTGTGTGTGTGTGTGTGTGTGTGTGTGTGTGACGAATGCACGGCCGCAATTTTCGACGGATTTGCACCAAAATTTACATGCACATGCTCCAAGTTAGCGAATAGGCGACTTTGCATTTCCCAACTCCCATCGATAGTGGAAATAATTGATTTTTTCATGCTTCTACAGCAGTTTTCATGTAGTTTGCGGCCATTTCCTACTGGCCAGAGTGAGAGCCTATAGCTGGCTGCCACGAATAGGCAAGAAGATTCTATAAGCCAGCATCAGAGCCAACAGCTGACTGGCACGAATGTTAACTAGCATGCTAACATGCAAAAAAAATCGATAGCTGCATTCGTCACAAGTGGGAAACATTTAAATCTGCATGGTACTTTACTCCAATTGGATCATTCGCTTGCTTAAACTCAACGTTGATTCTGATTCTGCAGAACTGGGTTGGGTGTGAAAAAGTATTTGTTGTTAATATTCTATTTTCATGCGATTTTTCCAGTTACGGGTCCTTTTTTAAAGCTGATCGTTTTGTGTTCATTTTGTTTAGTTCTTTTTTCGTAACAGATTTAATGTTTAGTATAGAGCATAGAAAAAATTCGCAGTGTGAGATAGGCAAGAAGTAATGCATGTATCAACATCAGCACGGCACTCTTTTAAAGGCAAGGAAGGGCAAAAATATTTTAAGTCGAGTGATAGCAATTGCTGTATGAGTTGTACGATTTTTGAATCAAGCACGGGCAACGCCGGGCTATGCTGCTAGTATATATATATAGTGTATTGGGCAGCAGATCATTATTTAAACATATATTGTTAAATATAGCAGACAATGAATTTCTATTATGTTTGATCATGAGCCGTTCTAAACGCCGTATATTTGCTTTAATTTCGGGTAAAAGTAAAGACAAAAACTGTCCAATATTTTGATATTTTTTATTACGCTGTTCCTTGATCTAATATATATATATATATATATATATATATATATATATATATATATATATATATATATGTATATATATATATATATATATATATATATATATATATATATATATGTATATATACATATATACATATATATATATATATATATATATGTACATATATATATATATAAATCGGCTTCTATACATATATATCTATATCTATCTATCTATCTATCTATCTATCTATATATATATATATATATATATGTATATATATATATATATATATATATATATATATATATATATATATATATATATATATATATATATGGAAGCCGATATACAAAAAAGCGAGAAACGTAAAAAAGAGGCCAAATGAAAAAAAAACAATAAATATGTTACGTCTGTGTATGTTTATGTTTGTAGGTGTATGCCTGTGTGCTAGTTCATACATGTGTGTGTATGTGCCATTTTGTGTATGATTATTCCTGTGCATGTGGATGGGTGTCTCTGTATGTGTGTCTGTGTGTGTATGTATGTGTGTGTGTGTTTATGCATGTGCGTATCTGTGAGTGTGTTTATGCATGTGCGTGTCTGTGTGTGTGTTTGTGTGCGTGTCTCTGTGTGTATATTTATGCATGTGTCTGTGCTTGTGTGTGTGTCTGTCTTTGGGTGTGTATGTATGTGTATGTGTGTTTATACATGTGTGTGTCTGTGTGTGTGTTTGTGTCTGTGTCTGTGTTTATGTGTTTGTATGCGTGTCTGTGTGTGTATATTTATGCATTTGTCTGCTTGTGTCTGTCTTTGTGTGTGTGTCTGTATGTGTATATATTTATACATGTGTCTGTATTTGTCGCTGTGTGTGTTTGTGCATGCGTACAATCATGGATATATCTGTGTGTATGTCTTTTGTCTGTGTATATCTCTGTGTGTATGTGTGTGCATATCTGTGTGTGTGCGTGTATGTCTGTGTTTTGACCGATGAAAAAGAAAACGGTATGTTTTAAAGATAGACAATTATTACGAGAAGCCGAAATCTGTACACAATTAGAACAGAAAATATCACACCCGCTCAATGAAGGGAGGGAAGATGTCTGTTGTTTTCCGACAACAAATTGCAAATGTTCTTTTTTTTTTGTTAGGAACAACGGCGCCCTATATATTTACTTGGAAATTTATGTATGCATTAGTGTTTGAGCGAATTCATGTTTTTCAGCATGAGTCATAAACAGGGTGTTTCTTCTCTCGTGTCCGTTCTACGAAATCTCGCGAGAGAGTAATTCTATAATCTGGTAAATTACTTATGCAAGACGATCTAGTAATGGACACCGTGTTAATATAAAACTAATGGCCAATCGGCCTTCATTTTCAATGAAAGAGGAGATATTTCATTCCATGGTGCCATCAATCTCTGGAAACTCATCGTTTGCAATTCCCTACTCGAATATTTAAAGGAATTTAACGCGTTCAAAAAATAACTGCCCAAAGAATGAATTCCTAATACTTATATTTAGGCAGGTAGAATCCGAGGCACCCCACACAATAA
>OZ038491.1:26641112-26673612 GCA_964036315.1 Acanthosepion esculentum
ACTCCACTGAACAATCAGCCTAATGAGTCCCATAACAAACCTCATCATCCGAATTCTGATGAAGAGAGGGCGTAGCTGAGTCAGGACAGAGATAGAAGAAGAACAGTGCTATTTCGTCAGAACCACCGGAACAGAAACGTAATATTATATATCTTTTCTACTTTCAAAATGGCTGCAAATCCAAACAGTGATACTGCACGAAACCGTGTCGCAGTCAACTTATATGGGATGCATGTGTTGGTATATATACATACGATACGTATAATATGGGTATTGCAATATATGAACGCATTTAATATATATATATATATATATATATATATATATATATATATATATATATATATATATATATATATATATATATGCTGAACCTGACGATCTGCCTAAGTGAAACCTTGGTAGGTTTGTCTGGCTCATTAGTTTTGATTAGGTTTGCTCTACGTTTGTGTCGAGCTCTTTAGTTAGTTGTTTACTCGTATCGGGGTTTTTTCTTTGGGCCTTGAACCTGTATCTGTGCGATTAGTTTCGACAGACTTTCATGTTCCTGGCTCTTTTTTTTTAAACCTTTTTTTCTCTTCGAGATTGATTTGGCTATTGTTAAATCAATAATTCGACGGTTTTTCGACACGAGTATAGTTACCTATATTTATCTATCTATCTATATATATATATATATATATATATATATATATATATATATATATATATATATATATATATATATATAAATATATATATATATATATATATAGAGAGAGAGAGAGAGAGAGAGATAATATTAGTGGAAAATATACACATACATATGTAATCATATATCTAAAATATATAACTAAATATACATACATACACATACATATGTGTATAAAAATAATTCCAAGAGGATAGAATCCAGGTAGAACTCAATGACCAGGAGAGAGTAAGGATATAATAAAAAGACTTAAACACTAATATTTCATGGTCATAATTTATTCCATTGGAATCGTGAAAACGATCCAATTCATCAGACCTACAAATTCAAAAAGAAAACAGAAAAAACAACTCCGGGAAAAAAAAAAAAAAAATTAGTGAGAGTGTATGTATTAGATTGTGGGACGAACGCTAGAGCAAATGAGATCTATAGAGAGGGGTAACATATATATATATATATATATATATATATATATATATATATATACGCTTTTTTATTTTGGGATATTACATCGAAAACATGTTGAAATCAATACACAATTGCAGTTGTGTTTCGATACGCCTGCAACAAATCTCATGAGGCGATTGTAAATTATATTAATTTAAAATGACCTGATGAGATTCGCTGTATGATCATCGAAACATGACTGCAATTGTGTAGTGATTTTGACATGATTTCAATGTAATATCCTAAAAATAAAAAAATAATACTCTTTTCCAAGCCCTCATTTAAATTAAATGTTACGAACGTTGGAATTGTACTATATTCTTTCTCAACTTACCTTTATTTGGGTTAACTTATTTTCCTTGTCTTAAACAACAACATTGAAGTCACCTCTTCGTGGTGACTTCAATGTTCACATTTATATTTACATACGCTCTATCTCTGATATTGAGCACTTTATCCCATAAATGTAGCACACCGTAAGAGTAAATTTCTTCATATATATATATATATATATGACGATATAAAAGTCTGAATTATATGACCAGAATGATAGAGCATAAGTAGATAAATAGAAAGATATTTTGTGTGAACAGACAACAATTAATAGATTTTAAGAAGTTTAAATCAATTTTCCTCGATTCTTTATACGGACACACATACCTGCTGGGCAATACAAACTTCAAACGTTTTAGTCGTTTAACGCCTTGTAATCACGTCACTATTTTCAGAACTTTTCTTATATCCTTTCTTTGTTTAATTATATCATTACTAATTTCTTTCTTGCGGCTGAAACCTAGCAAGTATACTTCCATATAAATACGTACACACACACACACACACACACACATACATACATACATATATATATATATATATATATATATATATATATATATATATATATATATACACACACTCGGTTAACCGCAGTGCGGTCTTAGTATATTCGGTTAGAAGTAGTATTGCTCTGATCCTTAATTCACTAATTTTATATTTAATTGATAATATATTCTTTCTTCCCGTCTCCCAGATTTTAAATATATTTCACGAGAGAAAGAAATATAATTTTCAGATTATATATATATATATATATATATATATATATATATATATATATATATATATTATAATTTTATCATATAGACAAAACCATTTTACTCACAACAAAGATGTAACTTGGTTTCAGTGCATTTTAACTGCACATCTACGGGTGAGGGTTAACCATTTCCGACCCTCACCCGTAGATGTGCAGTTAAAATGCACTGAAACCAAGTTGCATCTTTGTAGTGAGTAAAATGGTTTTGTCTATATGATAAAATTATAATGAATAAATAATTATCGCTCTACTACCTGTATCGAGCTCTTTTTTGAATTAACGCTGCGAACGTTGGAATTTATATATTACTTTCGTTCTCATCGCATCGGATATATATATATATATATATATATGTATATATATATATATATATATATATATATATATATATATATATATATATCTTTTTTTCACCTTTTTCTCTTTGTCATTCCTATTTCCCTTTTCTTGTGAAAGGACTTATTAAATAGGTCAGATGCCTGGCACTTTACCCCATCGCTTCCTTCTTTTTATCGTTTCTCACACGCTTAGTCCATGATATCCTTAGCATCCTTCTGTAGAACCACATCTCCGTTGCCTCGAGTCTCTTCTTCATCTTTGAGAAAATCGTCCAATATTCGCTGCCGTAAAGAACAGATGGCACGTAACAGTTCGGTATTCTTTTCTTTGTTCGCAAAGTACTCCTCCTGACTCGCAATACTCTGCTCAGCTTTTGCAATGTGTCCCAATACGTTACGGATCTCAGCGCCGGGCTTACCGACGCTACCCAGATATTTAAACTTCCTATGTCTCCTTTCCTTGTCTAATTTCTATCATATCTTTCCTCCTCCTCCCCATTCTCTCTTTAACCTTACATCAGCTAAAAACTTCCCCTAAATAACTTGTATAAAAATAATATGTCAATTTTTAAACCATTTCCTTTTATGATTGGAAATGTGATCTGAGGAACCAGGAAAAAAATACCTTTCCTGGGGAAATAAAATATAATCATTGGACCCTTAAGGTTGCCGTTTTTTTTAATTAAACTTCCCCTGATCAAAGCAGATGTCTTCGTATCTGTAAGGATTTATCTAGGAACAAATATAACAGAGGTAAAAACTGTTATTTTTTCAGAATTTTGAAATTTAAGAGCGCTCATAAATATGAATCAAACTTACTGGATTACAAGTTAAACTATGGAGGATGCTAAGTGACATAATTTTATGTCTATTAAACGGAATTTATTGTCGTTATATCTATTGTCTTTTTACAGATATATTCTGAGTTATATCTGAACTTTTTCGCACACACTCATATATATATAAATATATATATATATATATATATATGAATATATATATATATATGAATATATATATATATATATATATATATATATATATATATATATAGATATATATGTGTGTGTGTGTGTGTGTGTGTTTGTGTGTGTGTGTGTGTGTGTGTGTGTTTATGTTTGGAACGGGTGGGAGTAGCCAGTGAGTATTGAACTCGTTACTCATTCGTAATTGATATATCGAGATAAGCTTGTTAACCATTGCACCATGTCGAAGTCAGTATGTCTATATTTGCGTGTTTACTAAGGGACACAATTGTCTGTCTAGCACATGTTCCCAAGTTCAGGAAAGCCAGTTAACTCCTTCATTTTTCAGACTGTAATATATTCCAAGATGTCAATATAGATTTTGGCTCGGCCCATATGTTGCAAGAAGAAACGTAGCACTCAGAGAAGACAGGTGCTTCGACGTATTGAAGTCGAGGAACACATCAGATATGCGTCTCATTGGATGTCAGTGACTAACAGCGAGAATCCAACACGTGATCGACCCAGCTGTACCTTGTGGATGAGTGGGTAAATAGCTGAGACAGATATGGCACACACACACACGCACACGCGCAGCCCCCCCCCTATATATATATATATATATATATGTGTGTATGTGTGTGTGTGTGTGTGTGTGTGTGTGTGTGATAGAAATTAGGAGGATTTGAAATAATCATAATTAAGTAATTCATCGAGTCTACACGAATGCTCAACAGAATGCAATGTTTCGTCCTATATTTGGGACTCATCAGCGGTGCACATCAACTCCCGGACCGTCACGATACGACGCAAGCGTCATACCAACTGTACCAAATATAGGACGAAACGGCTGTCTCGTATTTCTGCATTCTGTTGAGAATTCTTCTAGACTCGATGATTTATATATATATATATATATATATATATATATATATATATATGAACATACTTGTCGACAACACTAATATAATAGCATCATCCACATGCAAAAAAGGCTAAAAAATAATGCAAGCCTTATTAATAAAAACAAACCAACACTTAATAATATTAACTTTGAACATGGGCATAATATCTTGAAACAAAAAATGAAACATTTTATAAAACATACATATAACAAATTATTTCTAATTCAAACAGTTAAAATATAATCGTTGAAAATGGCTAAATGTATAGCCGAAAGCGCTCGGATAAAAAGAACATTCGGATAGTTTTTATATAATTTATCATCTGAAAAGTAAAACATTATTAGATCACATGAGAAAATAAATATAAAAAAACTAAATAAAAGCACCTTGTCAGTCGTTTTTAATGAAATGTGCATGAAAGAAGGATTGCTGACTAAATACACAAATATATCTATATACATTTAACGACCTTTCGTTGAACATGTGTGTTTATAAGCAGTAATTTGGACTTTGCTAACTGGAACGTTCTCTATTGGCTGAATTGCTAAACAGCTCATCAGCCCGAATGACGGTTTGCGTATGGGATAATGGTTCGATTCCTATGGGGAATGCATCTTCTCTACGAAATTTCACGAACTTTCAGGCCGGCAAATATAATTAATACTGATAAATGTAATTAATAATGTATAAAAAGAAAATACATTAAAATATATATGTATGTATATAAAAATCGACATTGAGGTCAGCACCCAGTGGCGACAGTCTTTTTCATACTTTAGCAAAATCTTCAGATGGCCTGAAGATATTTCTTTTTTAGACTTAGTATTTACAAAAAGTGTTCCGTGTGACTTTTTCTTTCCCCCAAAGCCAAGGGGGTTCATCAATTCGACCCGTTTTGAAGCCGTGGACGCTATCAAGAGGACCGTAACGACGGAGCTGAGGGTCATCCAAGAAGAATCCTTCCAGCAGTGCATAGAAGTGTGGCAGAGAAGCATGGAAAAAGTACGTTAGACTCTAGGGGTGGGGGATTAGTCTGAAGGAAAACCATCTAGTTTGTTGTTTGGAATTGAAATAAATTGTTTGTGACACCAGTCGCGTTACTTTTCAGACAAACCTCAAATGTAATTTGAAATTTTTAGCTTGTTCGACTGGAATAAGACAAATGTTGTTAATATTCTGAAAGCAAATACATCTTTTTTTATTTATAGGCATCCGGTTTCGATAAAATGTATTAATAGTATTGCTATTATCTCAGTGAACTGTGTTATGATAGCTTAATTTCGAGAGAAACATTCTGATCATGTTGTCTTTATTGGTATTGGTAGAAACACCATTTTTTGATATAAATTGAAAATTGAAAACAACCCTCAATAAAATTAGTTAGGAATATTCCACAAACATTTAAAAATGTGTACAAAAGATGGTGTTTAAATGTTACCGCTTGTCATTAATAGTTTTTTCCTTTATCTAGCAACTACTCAAGTCCGTATTTTTTCTACAACATAGCTAGTTACCCCTCCCCTTTAAACGGTGTCCGTCACCCAAGCCATGACACAACGTTCCTGACTCCACATATAAAAATGGTAATTTTCGGATGAACACAACAACTTTTGACCTTCACATCCATGAACACCAAATACTTACTCCGCAATTAACAATACCCTGATGATGACATTATGACATGTCGAAAGTACAGTGTTACAGAACATGTCCAAATTATTTAACAAAACCTGTCTTAATGAAAGTATGCCGTCGAATTATACGCAGATATATATATATATATATATATATATATATATATATATATATATATATATATATATATATATATATATATATATATATATGCGTATAATAATATATACTATTTACTATTGTCCTCATCTTTGTCGCCATATTTATTACAACGTTTCGGCCGTTGTACGCTTCGAACTGAACCCTTTATTTCGCTCACTGGGGTAGACTGTTCTAGTTTCACGTCTTTTGGATGTCAGTTATCAGTTATCTCCTGTTAATTTCCCTCTCTAAGTTCTCCACTGCCTTAACCTAGTATTGAACTCACACTCTTTGGGTCCTGTCACTGGATCTAACTAACGCCGTTATCCACCCTGCCATGTCTCCTTGAGGAATTCTGTGCATGCATTTCTGGGTATTATAAACCTATATATATATATTAACTGCCACTTCATTTCGAGCAAATATGGTCATTAAAGATGTCGTGTTTTTGTCCTGCTACGGTCTTACATTGTCTTCCGCAGATGTGGCAACGTTGGTCGTCTTTTTCAGTATTTGTTATATAAATGCCGCATAATGACTAATTCCTACTTGTATTTGTCTCTGGTGTTGTGTTGAGTTTTTAAGCCTATTCAACTCGGACAGACGCGACCCCATTCAATATACTTTAGACCAAATTTTGTAGCAACATTTTAGGGAAATAACATTCAAGACCCATACGAATATCTCTTTTCTGTTTTTAGCACGCATCATGATCCTACTCAAGGTCGCTCTCACCATTGAGCGTTGCTTTTCCCAACCATTTTGCATGATACTGGCCTTCATCAGTGCGCATTTGATACAAAATGTATAGCTTAGAATTCGCTTTCTGCTGCCCGTTGTTTTTCTATGCACTCTTTACTGTATAGAAACAACTTAGAGATTCAATTGCCCTTCATCATGACCACATAACAATTCTATTCTGACCGGTGCTGAAGGACGAGAGACAATATACGCGTAGACTGACTGAATTCCGGGATATCAACTTTACACACACACATACACATACATATTTTTTCAAACAAGTTTCATTGAATGATATAGACATACTATATCTATTTTTATATCAGTCTTTTCTAGTTCTCCAATCAGTTTCTTGAAGTTAAGATGAAATTCAACAAGGAAGGCGCCATTGTTTTTCCTACCCAAGTACTTTGCAGCTGGGATCTTTTTAATGTACAAAAAAAAAAAAAACAGATTCTTTTCATGTACAGACACACACACAATCGATATATATATATATATATATATATATATATATATATATATATATATATATATTACAGGTATGCACATATGTGCAGATGTGCACATACACATACACAATGAAAAAAAAAAGAAAAAACTTTCACCAATGAAAAGTGCATACATAATAAAGATAAATCGAAACGTATATGCAGTCAATTGCTGATATCCTCTGATGAAGAGATGGAGTGATTCCTAGAGGGTCTGTTTTTCAAGAAACTCTGTATTCGGTATGCTGAAGTTAACATCAATCAGCTAAGTGTCAAACATTTTACTTGCATTAATTTTATCACATATATATATATATATATATTTGTGTATTTAGGCAGCAATCCTTCTTTCAAGTACATTTCATTAAAACAAAAAAAATGAATCACTTTATAAAACACACACAAACTATTTCTAATTCTAACAGTTGAAATACAATCCTTGATAATGGCTAAAAGTATAGCCGAAAGCGCTCGGAAAAGAACATTCGGACAATTTTTATATAATTTATCTTCTGAAAAGAAAAACTTTATTAGATCGCACGAGAAATTATATAAAAAACTAAATAAAAGCACCTTGTCAGTCGTTTTTAATGAATATATATATATATATATATATATATATATATATATATATATATATATATATATATATATATATATATATATATATAAGAGAGAAAATACATATATGTGTGCGTCCGTGTGTATATGTATGTATAATTAAGCGGTATATCTTCATTCAAGCCCATTTCATTGAAGGATATAGATATACTATGTCTATTTTTATACCATTCCTTTCTAGTTCTTCAATCAGTTTCTTGAAGTTAAGATGGAATTCAACAAAGAACGTGTCATTGTTTTTCCGACCCGGGCACTTCGGGATCTCCTCTGAGATGATGATCAGGAGTGAATTACAAAGACAATTTTATTGTTACTCTGATCATTGTGATTTTAAAAAACTTTCGTGGGCATGCTCTGTTATAATTACTTTAAGGCTTTCAATTTATCCATTGTAGCTATGGAGTCCTTTTGCAAAACAAGCGTCCCAATATAAGGGAGCTAACCAGAAACTGGTAGAAATGCAAATCGCATTAAATGTTTGTTAAACGCACTTCAACACATTGCTACTACACTCGTAATAAATTTTGTTGAAGTTCTCACCAGTATAAAATTATTAACCAATTATTTTATCGGTTTCTGAACAGCATGTGACAGTAAAAAGAATTTTCTCTTAACAATCCAAGGTAGGTAAGTATCATCACTCTCTGTTTACTTTTGAATGGATGCAAACCATATATCTCTTCAGTGAGCAACAAACTATTACCTTTGTCTTAAACATTTCTGAAAATTATTTTGTCTCAGATCATTTAATCTGTTGTATAAACATTTCATCTTTATGGCAGAATGTTAAAACTACAGACTTTAAGAATTCTTATTTATTTTTCTCTCATATATATATATATATATATATATATATATATATATATATATATATATATATATATATAAGATTGAATTTTTTTGTGAAAGTATTTATTTATATTTTTTATATATATATATTTGATATTTCAGATCGGCCCCGATCTTTCTTCAGAAATGGCTGTTTTCAGAAGTTTGTTTACATTAAGTAGCGTCCGTCGCGAGATGCGGACGTCACGTGATATGGAATGCAACTGTGTTTGAATATTTCTAACGTAAATCTAACTGTAGTAATAATTTAGATGTTGTTTAAAAAAAATTTTTTTAACTATATCTAGCAAAATTTTTTTGTTTAACTATTGAAATATTTATAAAGATTTAAAATACCAAAGTCTGTATTTAACCGTAGTTTATATGTATTTAATTTTAAAATCCAGTATTTTTCTTTTTTTCTGCGTGTGTATGTGGAACTGAAATCAGAATCTATCAATAGACATTTACAGTTTTCTAATGAGAGTGCTGGTTGATTAAAAATGTTCAGCTATGGGGGAATAAGGATTGTTTTGACGTATGGTTAGTTTATGGTTGTTGAAGCGAAATCTAAAGTATACGTGGCTTCTCATTACGATATATATATATATATATATATATATATATATATATATATATATATATATATATATATAAATATAGGTAACTATACTCGTGTCGAAAAACCTTCGAACTCTTGATTTAACAACAGCCAAATCAATCACGAAGGAAAAGAAGGTTTTAAAAAAAGAAAGAGCCAGGAACATGAAAGTCTGTCGAAAATAATCGCACAGATACAGGTTCAAGGCCCAAAGAAAAAACCCCGATACGAGTAAACAACTAACTAAAGAGCTCAATACAAGCGTAGAGCAAACCTAGTCAAACCTAATGAGCCAGACACACCTACCAAGGTTTCACTTAGGCAGATCGTCTGACGATCTGCCTAAGTGAAACCTTGGTAGGTGTGTCTGGCTCATTAGGTTTGACTATATATATATATATATATATATATATATATATATATATATGAGAGAGAGTGAGAGAAAAATAGATATGTGTGTGTGTATGTCTAATTAAGCAGTCTATCTTCATTCAAACCCATTCCATTGAATACTATAAACATTATGTCTATTTGTGTTTTTAATAATAATGCTTTCTTGTCCTCTAATCAGTTTCTTGATGTCAAGATTCATCAAAGAAGCCGCCATAGTTTGTTCCTACCCAAGTACTTTCAACAATCTCGTCTGAGATGATCCTCCGGGGTGAATTACAAAGACAATCTTACTGTAACTCTGATCATTGTGATGATGATGATTTTGAAAAACACGCGTGAATGCGCTTTGTTCTAGCTACTTTAAACTTACAATTTATCCGTTGTAGCTATGGATTTTTTTTTCAAAACAAGCATCCCAAAATAAGGGAGCTAACCAGAACTTGGTAGAAATGCAAAATGACATTAAATATTTGTTGAATGCACTTCAACACGTTGCTGCTACTAGTGTTTTTAGTGATGAGGAAGAGTTATTGCGTATGATTAAGTTGGTCGTGTTAAATTTAGTATATGTAAATAGTTTCATTCTTACTGGGATCAGTATATATACATACGCACGCACACGCACGCACGCACACACACACACACACATATATATATGTATTATAAATTAACTGATTTAAAACTATGATTCCTTCGCTACACAGGAATTACCATGTTTCAAATTCCGAAGCTAAAAACTTCAAATTTAATTATATAATTAAATTAAAAGCCTTAGTTCTGTTTCATTTTCAAGCGAACTTTGGAATATTTATGTTCTGTAAATTTACATTGAACACTGTTTTGTAAAAATAAAAATATCAGTAAGAACACAGGATTATATATCTTACTGCTCTTTCTTTTTTTACTATAATATATATATATATATATATATATATATATATATATATATATATATATATATATATATATTAAAAATAAGGAAGATGAAACAATTACGCTATCATGTTTTCTACCATTAGAGTCTTGCCACGCGGTAAAACCATGGTAGCGTAAATGGTTCATCTTCGTATTTTTATAATATCTAATATTTAAAAGCACGTTGTTTTTTGGGGTTGGGTATCGTACATTTTTTAATATAACCGTCCCTGGTCTGAATCAGCTTTGACCAACAAGTGTGCTAATATATATATATATATATATATATATATATATATATATATATATGTATATATAAATAAAAAGGAAAGAACAGTAAGATATAAAATCCGGTGTTCTTATAGATATTTTTATTTTTACACAATAGTGCTCTATGTAAATTTAAATTTACAGAGCATTAATATTATAAATTAATAGATTTAAAATATGGTTTTACCGCTACACAGTGATGACCATGTTTCAGAAATGGAAGCTAAAGCCCCTGAATTTAATTTTGTTATTAAACCAAAGACATTAGTTCCATTTCCTCATCAAGCGAATTTTGGAGTAACTTACTTTTTAAAATTTACGGTTGTTAACGGCACAGGAAACATTCATAGTTTGAGGGTTTCCAAGGTTACCGATAAATCCATTCATCTAGACAAGGGGTGGTAGAGGGTTCAATTTTTAATTTTCGTTGTCTCAGTTAATAGTTACATTTGAAAGCGGGGTTATGTTTAGGGATGGGTAGGGATGTATCTTTTAACAAATTCTGACATCCGCTAAATTCATGTCATCTGGGTTTATTTCTAACGGCAAAAATTCTTATGGTATTATTTCTATTTGTATATTTAAAGATTTTGAGGGACTGTTTAGGTTAGAATATGTTTTATCCACCTTTCTAAAAAGTTATTTTTAATATTTAATATACTATACTCCTAGTTAAAAACCAAGTAAATGTATTAGGATTACTTACAGTATTTAAAATTATTTATTCTTATCGAGTATAAGTAAATATTATTTTATTTTATTTTATTTTATGTAAACTTTATGACAATGACGGCAAATGGTTAAATTATTTCACTAATTCAATAAACTTAGTATTATAAATGTATATATGTATGTATAAAGGACATTTAATGTTCAATATTATATTCTAACTTATTAATTTCACATGACTTTCGGTGTTCACTTGGATTCTTTCCAGTGTTTGAATTGCTTTGAGAGAGGTGTTATGGTTAGAGTACGTTTTATTTAATTACAATTTTAAAAGATATTTAGGTTAGAATCTGTTTTATTTAATTTCGATTTTAAAACATTTTTAAAAATTCTACTTTCAAATTTAACTTTTTAATTTTAATCGGCTATATTTCTTTATAAACCAAGTAAATGTAATATAATTATCTACATTATTTAAAATTATTTATACCCATCAAATATGAGTATGTATAATAATCAGGTAATTTTTTTTTTTTTTTTTTTTTTTTTTTATAGATTATTTAAAGATTATTTAAAGAAAACTTTTGGCAATGACGACAAAAAATAGCTATTTCATTTCTCTGATTCAGTAAATTTTTATTTTTTATAAACTTAGTAATATATAGTTTCTCATGTATGCATAAAGGACATGGGTCATTTAATGACCTACATATTCTAGCTCTTCTTATTAACTTCCATTTCACTGTAAGTGTTTTATTGGATTCTTTTAGGTGCCAAAAGTACTTCGAAAGAGATGTTTGACTTTTATACTTATTTATCCTAAACGAGGATTGATGTTGGTAGAACCTCTTTTTGAACTCATGGCTAGTGCAACCTATATAAATTTTTATGTTCTCAGGGTTTTCAACAGAAGATATATTACATTGGTATACTACTGATTCTATGCAACATTTATTTTGTAAAGGACAGTTTTGAGGGTTTCTACAATTACATAATTTTTGTTCACCCTCATTAGTTGTTGTTTGTATTTTTCCCTTGTCTACAATTTTTTGGTTCTGGTATAAGTGTTTATTTAAGATATTAGTATTATGTTTCTTAATTATCTTTTCTAGGTTATCAGTACAGCTATAACTTAATTTTAGTGTATTTCTATTGAAAATGGTACTAAGTTTACTTCCACCGGGAAAATGCTTGAGTATTAATTCAAGGAATTTTTGTCCCAATTTGTTTTTTACCATTTGGTTGTATGGGGGTGTATACCAAATTATTTTCCTGCTTCTGTTTTTCCTATGTTTACCGTTTTCATTTTTAATATAAGTTAGTTTTAGGTTTTTGTAGCCACTATCTTTTAGAGCTTTATTATAGAAATTAATATGTTCGTCGAAAATCTTGTCATTTGCTGAATTTGTACTAATTCTTTTTCGGATAGATAAAGGTATATGTTTAATTATAGATGAGGGGTGATTTGATTTAGGGTGTATATATACAGGATTCGTATTGAGTTTTTTATAAGGTGTGTATGTATTGTTCTTTAAATCTAATGTTATATCAAGGAAGTTAACTTTTTTAATTTTAGTGTTAACGGTAATTTTTAAACCCATGCTTTTAAATTCTTTATATAATGCCTTTCTAATTTTGTCTATTCTGAAGTTAGTAGAATTCCTAATAACCATGAGACCGTCGTCCCTGTATAGACCAATGTCAGTTGAATCAATATCACGATGCGCTGTTAGGTTGTATAAAATAAAAAGACCAATAAGATCAGAAGACTCAGCTGAGTCTAGTGATCCCATTGTGATGTCAAAGTGGTCATATGAATTTTTTACCCATTGCTCACCATTATGGATCAGTACCGATTTCTTCGCATTTACTTGGTTTTTAACTAGGAGTATAGTATATTAAATATTAAAAATAACTTTTTAGAAAGGTGGATAAAACATATTCTAACCTAAACAGTCCCTCAAAATCTTTAAATATACAAATAGAAATAATACCATAAGAATTTTTGCCGTTAGAAATAAACCCAGATGACATGAATTTAGCGGATGTCAGAATTTGTTAAAAGATACATCCCTACCCATCCCTAAACATAACCCCGCTTTCAAATGTAACTATTAACTGAGACAACGAAAATTAAAAATTGAACCCTCTACCACCCCTTGTCTAGATGAATGGATTTATCGGTAACCTTGGAAACCCTCAAACTATGAATCTTTCCTGTGCCGTTAACAACCGTAAATTTTAAAAAGTAAGTTACTCCAAAATTCGCTTGATGAGGAAATGGAACTAATGTCTTTGGTTTAATAACAAAATTAAATTCAGGGGCTTTAGCTTCCATTTCTGAAACATGGTCATCACTGTGTAGCGGTAAAACCATATTTTAAATCTATTAATTTATAATATTAATGCTCTGTAAATTTAAATTTACATAGAGCACTATTGTGTAAAAATAAAAATATCTATAAGAACACCGGATTTTATATCTTACTGTTCTTTCCTTTTTATTTATATATACATACATTGGCTCCTAATCAAAGTCGAGCACTTTAAATCTTTATTTTTATCAGGAAAATATGGAGAAAATAAATTTCGGAATTTCTCTGAAAAACATTCCTAATACAAACAAAAAGGAATATTTCGTTGCATTAATGCAAAAGACGGAGGAACTCATACGAAGGATGAGATGGAAGGCCTACTTCTTCCTTCAACGGAATGATTTACAAAATAAAAACAAGGAGGTTTACGGTTTTAAAAGCAAGAAAGCAGCACCATTTGTTCATAGTTTGTCGGCTTTTGAAAATGACCTCTTGGATATGATAAACAGCATAAACTTCAGGGAGAAAAAATGCCACTTCCAGAAACACCAAGATAGAATAGTGAAAGTAATAAACACTTCTGATAAAATTTTAATAAAGTCAGACAAAACTGGAAACTTTTATAAGGCAACCACGAAAGACTATAATGATCTATTCAATAAGGACTTACATAAGAACTACAAAAAAGCAAATAATAGTAACCTAAATATGGTCCAGAATATCAATAATAGTAGTAAAAAAATCACTGATAAACTGAAGATCAGTGACAGAGTAGGTAAATTATCTGAAAAAGAGAGCTACATAACCTTAAAAGACCACAAACCAGATTTCGAGGCTAATCCAACTACAAGGATAATTAATCCTACAAGACCAGATATAGGAAAAATTAGTAAAATGATCCTTGAAAGGATAAATAAACAAATCAAAGATAAAATAGGCCTCAAACTTTGGATAAATACCGAAGACGTGATAAACTGGTTCACCTGTATAAAAGCAAAAAACAACTGTACACTAATGCAGTTCGATATTGAAAATTATTACCCATCAATATCTAAAGAACTGTTCTTGAATGCGTTGGACTTTGCCACCCAGTACACGGATATTACTGAGGATGAAAAGAACATTATACTAAATGCGAAGAAATCGGTACTGATCCATAATGGTGAGCAATGGGTAAAAAATTCATATGACCACTTTGACATCACAATGGGATCACTAGACTCAGCTGAGTCTTCTGATCTTATTGGTCTTTTTATTTTATACAACCTAACAGCGCATCGTGATATTGATTCAACTGACATTGGTCTATACAGGGACGACGGTCTCATGGTTATTAGGAATTCTACTAACTTCAGAATAGACAAAATTAGAAAGGCATTATATAAAGAATTTAAAAGCATGGGTTTAAAAATTACCGTTAACACTAAAATTAAAAAAGTTAACTTCCTTGATATAACATTAGATTTAAAGAACAATACATACACACCTTATAAAAAACTCAATACGAATCCTGTATATATATACACCCTAAATCAAATCACCCCTCATCTATAATTAAACATATACCTTTATCTATCCGAAAAAGAATTAGTACAAATTCAGCAAATGACAAGATTTTCGACGAACATATTAATTTCTATAATAAAGCTCTAAAAGATAGTGGCTACAAAAACCTAAAACTAACTTATATTAAAAATGAAAACGGTAAACATAGGAAAAACAGAAGCAGGAAAATAATTTGGTATACACCCCCATACAACCAAATGGTAAAAAACAAATTGGGACAAAAATTCCTTGAATTAATACTCAAGCATTTTCCCGGTGGAAGTAAACTTAGTACCATTTTCAATAGAAATACACTAAAATTAAGTTATAGCTGTACTGATAACCTAGAAAAGATAATTAAGAAACATAATACTAATATCTTAAATAAACACTTATACCAGAACCAAAAAATTGTAGACAAGGGAAAAATACAAACAACAACTAATGAGGGTGAACAAAAATTATGTAATTGTAGAAACCCTCAAAACTGTCCTTTACAAAATAAATGTTGCATAGAATCAGTAGTATACCAATGTAATATATCTTCTGTTGAAAACCCTGAGAACATAAAAATTTATATAGGTTGCACTAGCCATGAGTTCAAAAAGAGGTTCTACCAACATCAATCCTCGTTTAGGATAAATAAGTATAAAAGTCAAACATCTCTTTCGAAGTACTTTTGGCACCTAAAAGAATCCAATAAAACACCTACAGTGAAATGGAAGTTAATAAGAAGAGCTAGAATATGTAGGTCATTAAATGACCCATGTCCTTTATGCATACATGAGAAACTATATATTACTAAGTTTATAAAAAATAAAAATTTACTGAATCAGAGAAATGAAATAGCTATTTTTTGTCGTCATTGCCAAAAGTTTTCTTTAAATAATCTTTAAATAATCTATAAAAAAAAAAAAAAAAAAAAAAAAAAATTACCTGATTATTATACATACTCATATTTGATGGGTATAAATAATTTTAAATAATGTAGATAATTATATTACATTTACTTGGTTTATAAAGAAATATAGCCGATTAAAATTAAAAAGTTAAATTTGAAAGTAGAATTTTTAAAAATGTTTTAAAATCGAAATTAAATAAAACAGATTCTAACCTAAATATCTTTTAAAATTGTAATTAAATAAAACGTACTCTAACCATAACACCTCTCTCAAAGCAATTCAAACACTGGAAAGAATCCAAGTGAACACCGAAAGTCATGTGAAATTAATAAGTTAGAATATAATATTGAACATTAAATGTCCTTTATACATACATATATACATTTATAATACTAAGTTTATTGAATTAGTGAAATAATTTAACCACCTTTGCCGTCATTGTCATAAAGTTTACATAAAATAAAATAAAATAAAATAATATTTACTTATACTCGATAAGAATAAATAATTTTAAATACTGTAAGTAATCCTAATACATTTACTTGGTTTTTAACTAGGAGTATAGTATATTAAATATTAAAAATAACTTTTTAGAAAGGTGGATAAAACATATTCTAACCTAAACAGTCCCTCAAAATCTTTAAATATACAAATAGAAATAATACCATAAGAATTTTTGCCGTTAGAAATAAACCCAGATGACATGAATTTAGCGGATGTCAGAATTTGTTAAAAGATACATCCCTACCCATCCCTAAACATAACCCCGCTTTCAAATGTAACTATTAACTGAGACAACGAAAATTAAAAATTGAACCCTCTACCACCCCTTGTCTAGATGAATGGATTTATCGGTAACCTTGGAAACCCTCAAACTATGAATGTTTCCTGTGCCGTTAACAACCGTAAATTTTAAAAAGTAAGTTACTCCAAAATTCGCTTGATGAGGAAATGGAACTAATGTCTTTGGTTTAATAACAAAATTAAATTCAGGGGCTTTAGCTTCCATTTCTGAAACATGGTCATCACTGTGTAGCGGTAAAACCATATTTTAAATCTATTAATTTATAATATATATATATATATATATATATATATATATATATATATATATATATATATATATGAAGAAATATAGTTTTAAGGTGTGCTATATTTATGGGATAAAGTGCTAAATATCAGAAATAGTGCGTATGTAAATATATATATAAAAGTGAACATTGAAGTCGACACTCAGAGGCGACAGGCTGTTTCATGCTGGACGCAATCGTTAGGCCGCCTGACGATTGCGCCTCTGAGTGTTGACTTCAATGTTCACTTTTATATTTATATGTGTGTTTGTTTGTGTAGAGATAGATAGATAGATAGATAGATAGATAGATAGATTGAAACTGGGATAAAAAAGGTCAAACCTGAACTTTGATATTTTGAAACTTAGATTTTACTTTTCATCAAAATTATATGAATACACAGTCATTTCAGGTTTTAAACTTAAGCGTTTTGCTTTAATTATTTATTATTTGATATTCCATATGTTTTATCATTGTGTGTACTCTCTTCATCTACTTCATGTCATTTCTGGTCGCCAGACTAGTCATATTATGTCCAAAGTAAGCAGTTGATTCCCACTTCGGTTTGATAGAAACACACATCTCACACGTTATCAGCTCAGCTCGCTTGATAAAGGTTTGTGTGTTTGCCAACTCAATGTGATTGGCAAAAAATATTTTTAAAAGCTTCTATTATATCAATCTTTGAGGTTTGTTTATTTTACCTGCCTTAAGAAAAACTCGTTGAAATCCCAGCTTTTTATCTGCGTTCGATCACCAACCCTGGCGTCTGTAGGATGTATACATGCCTCTCTGCTGGTTTGCTTCATTTCTTAATGTAAGTCTCTCATTTGCGATAAATCCAGTCCATATCTCTCACTCCACGTTCCCTCTTTTTGTCATTTAATCGATAGAATCTTCATTGTGGTTTCCTGAAATATTTTTTTGCGCCGTTTTCTTTGGACATTAAAAATTTGTCATTTATGACAAGTTGGCCAAGAGATTATTTCCAAATTGAGATTAGATTTTTCTAGATTTCTTTTTTTTTTCTATTGTAAGTGAAACACTTTTAAAAACTTCGATGTTTAGGATTTTTATGGCGAAAGCTTAAAGGAATGGTTAAATTCGCGCCAGTGGCTACTTTCACCACTACTTTCACGACACAAATTCTTCATCTTCGTCTTGTTATATCAATTCGTATTTTGTTTTGTTTATATCTATAATCATCGGATCTTAGTTCTTTATATTTGCCTTAAAAACAATTTTAGTTTTCGAATTTATTTTTTTTGTATTATCATTAATCTCATTCGGATTTTGTTTTCTTTTCGTTCTTCACATTTCATTTGGTTGACACTTGTTCTTCTCCCTCTTCGTTTCTTTCTACTACATTTCGATTTCTTCTGGAATATTCTTATTAATGGTATTTCTTCACTTACATTTCTTTCATTTTTTCCCATTTTACCATTCACTCTTTCTCCCTCTTTCTTTTTTTATTAGATTTCTCTACTTTTGGTTTTCATAATTTATTTTTTCTTGTTTACCAAAACCATTTCTTTTTCTTCGTCTTCTCCTTATTCTTCTACTACTTTTTCTCCTCCCCTCTTTTTCTTCTCCTCCTCCTCCTCCTTCTTATTTTCATCCTTTTCCTTCTCCTCTTCTTCTTCCTCCTCTTCCTCCTCCCCCTCCTTCTTCTTCTTCTCCTCCTCCTCCTAATTTTTCTCCTCCCCTCTTTCATCTCTTCCTCCTTCTTCTCCTCTTGCTTATTCTCTTCTTCTTTTTTTCCTCCCCTTTTCTTCTTCTTCTTCTTCTTCTTCTTCTTCTTCTTCTTCTTCTTATTATTATTATTATTATTATTATTATTATTATTATTATTATTATTATTATTATTCGTATTCTCCTTCTTCTTCTTCTTCAGCATTTTAATTTACCTATTTCTTTTAATGCTTTTTGTCTTTCTCTTAAACTCCCTCTTTGTTTCTGTCCTGCACTGTTTCTTTCCTTTTGAGGTAACATGTTTTTCTTTCTTTCTTTCTTTCTTTCTTTTTAATATTGCATTCATATTTTCCATTATCGCTGGAGTTGCTATATGATTTTGAGGTTGCTAATGATTATAACAATGCCAATTTAAAATGTCTTTTTAGCTTTTCCATTTGCGTATTTTTATTACCATTTCTTGTAGCTGTTTATTTTTTTGTCGTTATTCTCCGGCAAACTTGTCATTAATTCAGTGACAGTAAGTGTTTCTAATACTTAGCTTTTATCGTATTTTTTAAATATAATGGATATTTGGAGAAATAAATCCTTAAAAAGGTTCAACAGGTCGTCAGCAATGCAACAAAAATTCCTACGGTATCTTCCTTGTTTCTGTCGCTTTACTAGTGGCAGAAAAAGAAACACAAAGAAAATAGTTCAAAATTAAGGACATATCTTTTGGCAAAAGAGAAAAGCGTAATTCACTTTGTATTCCATTTATATCTATCTCAACTTTTCTCTACCCCAAACATTTGACTCTCTTCTTTTCCCTTTGAATTCCTGCTTCTCCTTTTCTTCTTCACTATTCATTTTGCCAATCCAACGCTTTCCTGACTTGCTTATTGGAATCTCGAAAAAAATATAAGAATAATTCTATCCCTGCAAGTTTAAACGGTTTAAGAAAAGCAGTCTTGTTTTAAATAGAACTGTAGTTTAGAGAACATCTTCACTTTTATTTAATCAGACGACGCGGGTGATCGATTTTGCTCTCAACAAGATCTTCAATTCAATGATATTAGTGATTTATCTTAATTCTATTTTAAGCTGTTTTTCTTTCCTTTTTATTAAGTGATTTTTATCCACTTCCAAATAATGCTCACAGCATTGGATTTTACAAGTATGAAATTAGCATAGTGAAGCAGTCTTAAAGATAATGCTGGAAGGTTTTTCCTTAGGGTATGTTACTCACTGAATTCTCCAAGGATAGGTCCGAAGTTTATCTAGTCTTTTCTGCAAAGATTTATTCTTATTTGAACGCAGAATATCTAATGAAGTTTCAATAATCAATGTACACATGTTCTTTACTTTATTCCAGATTTTTTTTCTTTGTTTTCCTGATAATATTTTTATTTTTTAAATATTTTATTCGTTTATAATTTTATTTTAATTTTTTCTTTGGTTCCATAATTCTTTTGACGATTTCTTTGTTTTTTTTTTGTTAACGGCTTTTTTATTCTATTCTGGCAACCCATTTTCTTCTTTTTCCAATTATTTCTTTTTATTTGATTATTTCTGTCGTTGATTTTATTCTTTCTGTCCGTCTCTTTCTTTCTTTCTTTCTATCTTCATTTCTTTCTTTCTTTCTTCATTTCCTTCTTTCTTCATTTCTTTCTTTCTACATTTCTATCTTTCTTTCTTTCTTTCTTTCTTCATTACTATCTTTCTTCCTTCCTTCCTTCCTTCCTTCCTTCCTTTCTTTCTTTCTTTCTTCATTTCCTTCTTTCTGTCTTTATGTCTTTCTTTCTTTCTTCATTTCTTTCTATCTTTCTTTCTTTCTTTCTTTCTTTCTTCATTTCTATCTTTCTTCCTTCCTTTCTTTCTTTCTTTCTACATTTCTATTTTCTATCTTTCTTTCTTTCTTCATTTCTTTCTTTCTTCATTTCTTTCTTTCTTTCTTCATTTCTTTCTTTCTTTCTTTCTTCATGTCTTTCTTTATTTCTTTCTTCATTTCTTTCTTTCTTCATTTCTTTCTTTCTTCATTTCTTTCTTTCTTTCTTCATTTCTTTCTTTCTTCATTTCTTTCCTTTTTTTATTCAATATTTCTCTTCTTTTTTGTTGGTTTTTACCTTTTAAAAATGCCTTTATTCTGTTTTTCTTTTTCGCTTAATCTTTTTCTCGTTTAAACTTCCGTTTCTCCCTTTCCTTCTTATTTCTTCCACCCTCTCTCAATAATCCTTCACTAGACAAAGCTACTTTTAGTAAATATTTTGCAATTTTAGTATATTTTGCAGGATTTTCAATCAAAACTTCGCTTTTCTCGCAGCATCTCGTGTCTAACCGGCTTATATCGATATGAGACTAGCGATTAAATCTCTGATTTCAAATTCACCTATGCAAAAATGGACGCATTTTTTTCCTTGGCTCGTTCTGCATCTTATTTACGGATTTCTCCCTTTCCACTTCTGTGATTTCAACTTATTTCTATTCCTTTTAAAATTCTTACTTTATATCCGAGCGCCTTTCAACAAATTTGCCCCAGGAGAAGAAATTATTTTCTTAAATCCATGCCTGTAGATAGCACAATGCTTCAAAAAGTTTGTTAGTGCTATATAATGCGAAATTGAGCGAAATAAAAATTTGGAAGATTGTACTGCGCCAAATTTGCAATTGGAGCTGGGAAAACAAAAGTCTAGTAAAATGAGAAGAAAACAAAAACGTCAAAGTAACTTTTTATTACTAAATGGTACCTAGACTTTATGAATTTCAGCGCAGTACTAGATTGGCAACCAGGTCTCATCATTTTATAGTTGAATTGGCTAGATGTACCTGTAAGTTCTATGCGGACAGTTTCCGTTCTCGCACTTCTCGCTTGGGGAAGTCCCTTCAAAAATTTACATGCAATGTCAAAAGTTAGCTTCTTCTCCCCTCACCTTTAATTTTTGTCATGTTCTCTAACACTCAGAAACTGCTTAAATCCTAATGGTTTTATTGCCTTGCTTGGGGTGAAATTATTTTTAAAAAATAGCCTATATTAGATTGTAAGAAGAAGTCTTTTTGCGAATGAATATTGTATTAAGAATTATTTGGAGATAATAATGACATTCAGATACAAGACCTACTATTTAACCCATAGTTGGAGGGGAGAGGTGTATTCATACCTTTCCAAGAGTATTTGCGCGTAAGTGAATGCAACAAACACGAGCGGATTTCGAAGACGGTTATCCGATATCACATTCAGAATCGTAATCCATTACTCAGCCTAAGCTTACGACACCTGGTTTTCGCAAGCGGTTACCCATCTAGGTACTGACCAAGTCCAGTATTGCTTAACGTCGTTGATCGGCCGAGAATCCTTGTTTCAATGTGAACATCTTGAAGGTTAAAAGTTAATCGATTTTAATATAAAGTAGATAAAAAAAATTCCTTTTAAAATCTGATAGTGTAAACTCACAGACTTTAGTACATTGTTCAGTTAGTCATACATTAAGAAAAAAATCAGGTCCGCGGTTGAGCCGCGGTTGAGCCGCGGTTGAGCCGCGGTTCGTCGCCCGAGACGCAGAGATAAAAAAAAATAGCTAAATATTCTTCTCTTGCTGATAGATTTTTTTTTACTCCTGTAGCAGTGGAGACTTCGGGGGTTATTGGCCCTCATTCGATGGCGTTCCTTCGGAGGATTGGCGCGATTGCGTCTCGATTAAGGAACGAGCCTCGCGAAACGGAGTGGCTCTTGCAGCGTGTGTTACTGGCGATGGTTCGAGGTAATGCTTTCTCCATCATAGCGGCTGGCAGAGGATAGAAAAAAATTGTTTATAGTTACGTTGTTCTGGAATTGTCATCATTGGTCGACTGAACTTGCTTTGTTTCAATGACATTTGTTTTGTTATTATTAGTTACTTTCTTCAAGAAAAAAACTGAAATTTTCTGCTGTTACGTCACAAAATGTAATTGAATAGGATTTTTTTGCTGTTATCAACACGTAAAGTTGAGTGTCATTTCCTGTTCATGTGGAAACTTAAATAAAATTTCAATAAAACCTTAAAAAATATAGATTTAATTCTTTCTAATCCTTTTTACAAATTATTTCTATCGCAAATGCAAATAAAGTTATAATATTTTTAAAGTGCACACGAACTTTATGGACACCCTGTATTATAATTTCGACTGTTTCCTTCTGAGACTAAATATAGGTGACCTTTTTTCCATTTTCTTCGGATTTTCCACGTTACTCCCAGATTCAGTTCCTTTTCAGGTGGTTGGAATGTCGAACAGAACCCTTTATTTCGCTCACTGGGCTAGACTGTTCTAGTTCCACGTGCCATGTTTAATGGATGTCAGTTATCTCTAGTTAATTCATCTGTTACCTTAAGGAGGTTGGCCTGTCTCCTCTTTATAATTATTTCCGTAGCTGCACAGTATGGCATACACACAGTTTCAGCCATGTTCCCTTCTTTGGGTGTGGTCTTACTCGTGAGAGGCATCTGCGAAGGTTATTCCCGGTGTTCTTTTTCTCCTTTTTCCATAACTTTATACATTCTTAATTACATTCAAAGGTTTTAATTCAATATTATAGTCTTCCTAAATGCTATAATTTGTTTGGTTCCTTGTCTACTTAATTATTGATTTTTCCTGAATCTTTGGTTATTTAAATCCTTTTTCTATTCATACATTTTGCGTTTCTAATTTCATTCTTTCTTTCTTTCTTTCTATTTTACTCTTAATGTTTTTTTTTCTCTTACATTTTCAGTTTTTTTTTCCTTGATTCTTTTATTCCTTTCGATTTTTTTTCCTTTCGTTTCTTTCCATTTCTTTCTTTCTTTCTTCTTCACCTTTGGCGTTTCCAACTTCCTTCTGTTTACTTTATTTTCCTCTTTCATTCTTTATTTTATTTAAAATTGTTTATTTTTATTCTCGATGTCTTTTTTCTTTATGCCTCAACTTTACACTTCAATTTCCTTTCTTTCTATTTTACACTTGTTCCCTCCATCGCCCCTTACCTCCTTCATTTTCGATTTATTTATTTCTTTCTTTTCTTACCTGTATTGCTTTCACACTTTTTGCATTTTCGTTATCTTTCATTTTTTACACCCGACCCCACTTTCATCTTATTCTTTTATATAGTTTTCTTTGTATCTATCTGTCTTTCTTTCTTTCTTTCTTTCTTTCCGTTCTTTTCTTTCTTTCTTTTCATTTCTTTCTGTTCTTTACTTTCTTTCTTTTTTCTTTCTTTTTTCTCTCTTTTTTCTTTCTTTCTTTCTTTCTTTTCTTTTCTTTTTTCTTTCTTTCTTTCTTTTCTTTTCTTTCTTTCTTTCTTTCTTTCCGTTCTTTTCTTTTTACTTTCTTTCTTTTCTTTCGTTCTTTTCTTTCTTTCTTTCTTTCCGTTCTTTTCTTTCTTTCCGTTCTTTTCTTTCTTTTTTACTTTCTTTCTTTCTTTCCGTTCTTTTCTTTCTTTCTTTCTTTCCGTTCTTTCTTTCGTTCTTTTCTTTCTTTCCGTTCTTTTCTTTCTTTCCGTTCTTTTTTTTCTTTCTTTTCTTTTCTTTCATTTCTTTCTGTTCTTTCTTTCTTTCTTTCTTTCTTTCTGTTCTTTCTTTCTTTTTTCTTTCTTTCTTCTATTTCCTTTTCGCAATTTTTCAACTTTTGACGCCATTTTCTCTTGTTTTGTTTTTATTTCTTTTACTTTTCTACCATTTCATCATTTTCCTCTTGTTTTACTTCTTACCTTCAGCTTTTTATTTCTCCATTCATTTTTTCACAAATTACAATTTTTACCTTTCTTTTAACCCTTCTTTATCTTGTTTCTTTCTTTCTTGTATATTTGTTCCTCTTCTTCCTTTTTCTTTTTCTTTTCTTTCATATCTTCTTTCTTGCTTGCTTTCTCTTTACTCTCCTTTTCTAATAGTCGATCCTATTTTGTGAATTTCCTTCCATTCCCTTCCTTCCCGAGATCCATTCAAATTCTCTTTCGACGTTATACAAATTTCTCCTTTTGATTTCCGTGCTTTGCCCAACTCTTCCCTTTCAGCTTCGATCTGTTTTCATTCTCTTCACACGTCCCAACTTCTCCAGTTATCCAAACACATCTACAACAGTAAAAGAATTGATCATTTTCTATTACTTAAACGAACAAGATAAAAAAGAAATACTTAAACGCAGTGAAAACTCAGCTGAAAAAAAACAAAAAACAAAAACAAGGCACAAACGAAAGTTCTGTCAAATCTAGTATGGAGGTCGTTACTGAGAAAATCCGACCGATTAGGTGAGTTTGTCAGAAGATTGGCAGCAAGAGCTCGGACTTAGTTGATCCCTTGGCTTTCAGTAGAGAAAAAGGTCGAACATTTTTGACGGGGTCTTGATAGAAAGCCATAACTCTATTTTAGTCAGGGCCATGGGGTATATTTGAGATGATTTAATTCAGGCAGACTATATATTTTCACTAAAGTACGTAATAAGAGGCGTCCAGTCGGCAAATATCTTAGAAAATGGTTTCGTTAGTGGGAATGCCAAGACAGTTGATGCATAGGAATACTTAAGTAAGTTGCTGGAGGAAAAGAAGTTAACTATGAAGAAGAGAGCAGCAGAAATTGTTTCAACATTGAGATGAACTCGATCCATGTGCGTATATTCGTTCGTTTCATTTATTAAGTTTTCTCAAGAGCGCAGGCCAGTAGGTATAATACACACAGCTAAAAAAGAAAAGGGAGCGTCTATATCAAATACGGGTATGTTTCAAATTTTTTTCTTCATATATATATATATATATATATATATATATATATATATATATATATATATATATATATATGAAGAAATATAGTCTTAAAGTGTGCTATATTTATGGGATAAAGTGCTCAATATCAGAGATAGAGAGTGTGTAAATATAAAAGTGAACATAGAAGTCAACACTTAGAGGCGACAGTCTATTTCATGCTAGATGCAATCGTCAGGCCACGATTGCATTTAGCATGAAACAGACAGTCGCCTCTAAGTGTTGACTTCTATGTTCACTTTTATATATATATATATATATATATATATATATTGTTAAATATAACAGACAACTCTAAAGACGTCTCATGTGAGCTGAAAGCTTAGATCAAGGAACAGCATAATGAAAAATATCCAAATTCTGGACAATTTTGCCTTTATTTTCTCCAGAAATAAAAGCAACCATAAGAAGTTTAGAACGGCTCATGATCAAACATAATAGACATTCGTTGTCTGTTATATTTAACAATATATGTTTGAATAATGATCTGCTGCTCCTATCTATCTATCTATCTATCTATATATATATGATAGAAATTATTAGGAGGATTTGATAATTATAATTAAGTAATTCGTCGAGTCTGAAAACTCAACAGAATGCAGAAAGCACTGGACAGCCGTTTCGTCCTATATTTGGGACTCATTGGCAGTGCGCATCCACTACCGAGAATTGAAACCCGGACAGTTAGGTTATCAAGCAAACGTCATACCAACTGTTCCAACGGGCCTTGGTGACGCAGAGGTAGCAAATCAGACTCAATATAGCGCATTCTGTTGAGGTATCAGACTCGATGAATTACTTAATTATAATTATCAAATCCTCCTAATAATTTCTATCATTTGTATATCATTGCTTGAACCGGCTTCTAATGCTCAAGGTTGAGCGGCTTGGTTATAGTAGTCGTGGCCCCGGGGGCTCCGTCCTCAGGTTAGAGAGAATCTCAGTTGAGTTTCACCACGGAATTTATGAGCGAGCGGCGCTATATTAAGTCTGATTTGCTACCTCGAGGCTCGTGGAACAGTTGATATGACGTTTGCTTGGTAACCTAACTGTCAGGGTTTCAATTCTTGGTAGTGGATGTGCCAAATGTAGGACGAAATTCTGCTTTCTGTTGAGGTTTCATACTCGATGAATTACATAATTATATATGTGTGTGTGTGTGTTATGGACTAAGTGCGACATTTAAAAAAAATATATTTTCTTTTTATACGTTATTGTTAGAGATACAAATATTTAAATAACTGCTTTGTTGCTAATAAACCGTATAAACTACTTTTACTGGAGGACACATGTTTTATTTGAAATTTCATGGACATTCAGGCCATCAGATGCAGTTAATACTCTTTATTATAAACAGAGCATTTACTTAAATATTTGTATCTATAAAAATAACGAATAAACAGAACACATACACACACACACACATATATATGTATATTGTGGGTATTTAGGCAGCATTTTTTCATTCATACATATTTCATTAAATAATATAGACAAGTGTTGTCTATTTATTTTATGTAAATTCTTTTCATATCGTCTGATAAGCTTAATAACATTATCATTAATCGAAGAAAGAAAATCACAATATTGATACATATTTTTTAATCCAATCTAAATCATCCATGTAAACAAAAACAGACTATCATCAATTTCTTGTTCGTGTATTGCTTAATATATTGTGTAATTGTCATCTTCGATAATGGCTTATGTAAGCCGAAAGCTTAGATTGGATTAAAAAAATATGTATCAATATTGTGATTTTCTTTCTTCGTTTAATGATAATGTTAAGAATTTACATAAAATAAATAGACAACACTTGTCTATATTATTTAATGAAACATGTATGAATATATATATATATATATATATATATATATATATATATATACCCAAGTATAGTACTTGATAAGACACCAGAAGTGTTGAAACAAAATGGCTGTTTTTGTTGTGATTTTATAAAATATTTATGTTATAATTTTCAAATAAATAATTATATATATATATATATATATATATATGTGGGGGGGATTCCTGTGTGCCATACCCATGTATGTCTTATTCTAAGAAAGCACTGCATGCGCAATGAAAAAAAAGGCTTGAAACGAAGCTGAATGACACTTATACTATGTTGCAAACAGCACACTACAAACTCTTTCTGCCTCCCTTCTGCATCACTGATGCTAACCTCCAGTAGAGGGACTCATTTTATTTTCGCAGGCCAACATTTCCCCCTAACACGAAATTGAAAGATTACATTGAATCAAATGCTATGTTTACTGCTAAGAATGTCGTTTCATTGCATCGTGCTAGTAAGTTTTATTCGCCAGAATCTATCTTACACATTCATAAGTCTACCATTCGTCCATGCTTTGAATATTACTGTAATATACGGTCTGGTGCTCCTGATATAAATTTAGAAACTATTGATAAAACACAACGAAGAATCTGCAATGCTATTGGTCCTGACCTGGTATCTCGGCTTCAATCACTTTCCCACCGCCGTAACGTAGTTTTCCTGTGTCTTTTCTCTAAATTCATTCATTGTAATTGCTCAGATGATCTTTCCTATTCATTATAAATCTAAGTACAATAATAGATTAGCGACGAGGTCTCTTCATTTTAGATGAAAGCGTAAGTTCTTCCTAACAACATCTCTGTAAAGAATAAATAGGAAACGTAAATCACTTTAACATAGAGATTAAGAAAGAAAACAGACAAAAAGATAGAAATTTGGTATTTTAAATTTTTTTTTGACCGATTCTCATTGGTCACTCATGTATCACGTTCATTGAAAGCGAAGATGATTCTATATGCATGTAAGATTGTAAAAATGCTTGTATCCCTAAGCGGGCATATGTTGGTAATATGTATTCGTAATTGTGTATATATACATGAGGAGAGAGAGAGAGAGAGAGAAAGAGAGAGAGAGAGAGAGAGAGAGAGAGAGAGAATTATGCCTCATATTTTTGCGGTAACTATTAAAATTGTTATGGGATCTTACCTGTAACGGCAATGAACTCTTCCTGACACTAAAAAGACTGCGCCTCTCAAGAGTGACGGTAGAACGAAGTGTAACGAGTCGAGACAATAGTAGTTCACTCTAAACCAGACTGACAGTCATACTAACACCTTCAAATTCTTGTATTATTATTCTGTTTAGTATATCTTTGTTATTCCTACTCTTGTGGTCTTGTTGTTCTTCCTTGGTCCTAACCTTGGACCATAACAGTGGTATGAGGATATTGGACCATAACAGTGGTACAAGGATATTGGACCATAACAGTGGTACAAGGATATTGGACCATAACAGTGGCGACGAGAATATTGGACCATAACAGTGGCGACGAGGATATTAGACCATAACAGTGGCGACCAGGATATTAGACCATAACAAGAATTATGTCTCATATTTTTGCTGTAACTATCTTTTGAGTTCCAAAAAATAAACTATTAAATTTTATTACAAATCAAACTTTCTCATTCATCCGCTTTAAAAATGTCACTGTTGTATGATACAACTTACTTTATGCATGAGTTAGTGTTTTTATTTTCTTTGCAACATTCGCCTTTCACCTGTCATTCTCCCACTCATTCTCGGGTCTTTCAAACCTCAATTCTCAAAATTTTGGCAATTGAGAGAGAAAGACCTGAACCCTCAAATTGACTGGGAATTTATAGGTTTTACATAGACTCCAAATAACTTTAATAGAAAAAGAAATATATGTTTGGAGGAGAAAATTAATTATTTCAACCCCACACTCCAAATATCGTCACAGGAACAAATTTCAAGTAACATAATATCAGCCGAACCTCGCACTCTTCTCTTTCATTTATATTTTGAGATGTGATTTTTTTTCTATTCTGACGTCTTCCTTATAGGTAGAATCTTTTCTATATGTGAAATTGTTTTCGTGATGTGGAATTTCCTTCTATATTAAACATCATCTGTTACATGTTTTCTATATGTGGAATATTTTTCTATATTTGTTTTCCTCTGTTAACTCTACTATTTTTCACAAACATTACGAGGCCAACGAGGTTTTTAATTCCTTTATATTCTTCGAGCTTCCCTTTGGTTTCTTCTTGACTACCTTATTATAATACTAAACTTTTTATATATTGAATTTAAATTTAATCCTTTACCGAATTCTTAAATAATTAGTATAAATGTGATTTAATTTAAATTACAAACTTAATATTTGAAATATTATTAATATTATTTTCATATAATGAGATTAGTTATATTTAAATGAAATTAACATAATAATAATTTACTTTTTTTAACTGTAACTTTTACTATATAGTTATAATTATTGAATGGGTTAATATTAACATATTTTTATGAAAGTATTAATTTTAAATTCTTACTCCCATTCTATAATGTTTTTAATTCCTCTCTGAAGTTTTTATATATATTTTTTGTTCATTCTTCTTCCTTGCACAGTTGTTGATAAGTTACATTTATGCCTGGGTCCATTTTCAACCTTCGTGTTTATCTTTACGGCTCCAACACAATCACAATAGGCAATTACCCATCTATATCTGTATAACTCCCTCCTCTATTATCGGCCAATTCTTAATCCTTCTCCTTTTATTCATTCCTTTTTTTCTTTTTTCCTTCTTTCCTTCCTTTGCCTTTCGAATTTCCGGTGAAGAAACGCGGGAATTTATTCATTTTAGTAAATATATTTGCATTGATAAATCCAAGGGGAAACTACTTTCCCATGGACGAAATGATCATCTGTATGAGGTAAATTGTTTGGATGATTGGATCGAATTAATTTTAATTCACTTATATGTTTTATAATAGAAAATTATATTGAGCTCTCTATTTGTGGATCAGTTTTAATATTTTATATTAATGGGATCTACCTGCATTACTTACCCATATATATATATATATATATATATATATATATATATATATATATATATATATATATATATTGATTTCGCTTCAACAACCATAAACTAATCATACGTCAAAACAGTCTTTATTCTCCCATAGCAGAACATTTTAGTCAACTAGGACACTCATTAGAAAACTGTAAATGTCTATTGATAGATGATTCTGATTTCAGTTACACACACACACGCAGGAAAAAAAGAAAAATACTGGATTTTAAAATTAAATACATATAAACTAGGGTTAAATAAAGACTTGGGTATTTTAAATCTTTATAAATATTTCAATAGTTAAACAAAAAAAATTTGTTAGATATAGTTAAAAATTTTTTTAAACAACATCTAAAATATTACTACAGTTAGATTTACGTTAGAAATATTCAAACACAGTTGCATTCCATATCACGTGACGTCTGCGTCTCGTGACGGACGCTACTTAATGTAAACAAACTTCTGAAAACAGCCATTTCTGATGAAAGATCGGGGCCGATCTGAAATATCAAATATATATATAAAAAAAATATAAATAAATACTTTCACAAAAAACATTCAATTTTTTTAATTTGCACCTTTTCAGTTGTTTTTATATATATATATATATATATATATATATATATATATATATATATATATATATATATGTGTGTGTGTGTGTGTGTGTGTGTGTGTGTGTGTGTGTTCATATGTGTGTGTGTATTTTTATCACTTTAAACGTTATTTGTTAGTTGATACGCATGTTTAAATTTTGTTTGGGCCGATTCTCATTTGTCAGTCATGTATCCGTTTATTTTTATATGTTTATATGTGGATACGCATATTTGAGTAGAGCCTACGTTTATTTTTAAACATGTTTATTTTTGTCTATCGGCAGAAAAAGAAATAGTAGCAGCAATACAATTTTGGAAAAAATATTACCAGCAATACATTAAAAAAATATATTACCAGTGATAAATTTTTGGAAAAAAAAATATTACCAGCAATACATATTTGTACAAAAAAAAAATAAATTACCAGCAAAACAATATTTAAAAAAAAATATTACCAGCAATACATTTTTTGAAAAAATATTACCAGCAATACATTTTTGGAAAAAATATTACCAGCAATACATTTTTGAAAAAAATTTTGCCAGCAATACATTTTTGGAAAAAATATTACCAGCAATACATTTTTGGAAAAAATATTACCAGCAATGCATTTTTGAAAAAATATTACCAGCAATACATTTTTGAAAAAGATACTACCAGCAATACATTTTTGAAAAAAATATTACCAGCAATACATTTTTGAAAAAATATTACCAACAATACATTTTTGAAAAAAAAATATTACCAGCAATACATTTTTGAAAAAATATTACCAGCAATACATTTTTGAAAAAATATTACCAGCAATACATTTTTGAAAAAATATTAGCAGCAATAAAAATCTTGTCAGCATTAAGTAACCCATAGAGATTAATATGCCGTAAAACAAACCAAATCAGATCAGTCAAATGTCAAACAATTTGCCCTTTTCATTTACAGATTCTTCTTTACCTTTAAAACATTTATTATTATTATTATTATTATTATTATTGTTA
>OZ038491.1:26678612-26756112 GCA_964036315.1 Acanthosepion esculentum
CTTTCCGTACAAATATTTATTTTATTTTATGGGTGATTTTCGCTGGATTTCACAACTAATTTCAATTATTCGACCTTAACCCCGAACGGAAGTCTTAAAAAATTGTATAAACCGTTGTGGGTGTTTATACAAAGGAGCTTCGAGCATTCCTCGTCCACGGTTATTTGTAGATAAGCATCGCTTTAGTCAATCTTAGAGAAAAATTTTCATCCAGTCAATATCTCCTCTGGACTTGGAAGAGGATAATGGTGATCTTTTAGGGCGTTGTTCAACTCCCTAAAGGAATCAACACATACATGAACGTCATTGCTCTTCTTTTTAATGTAGGGAGATGCCCATTCGCTATATTCAACGTTTGCTAGAACGCCCATTTCCTCAGGACGATTCAACTCTTCGTCAATTTGATTTAACGAGGCATATAGAACGTTACGTTTTTTTTCTTAAAAACTGGGTTTACGTCTGGCTTTAACTCAAACTTAGCACACATTTTTGTACATTTTCCTAATCCTCCCCTGAAAACGCCGGGAATTTTTTTTTAAGTTCACCTTTCAACTTCTCTTCTTCGTTTTCAACTTTTTGACATAATGACTTAATAGGCATATCCTAAAGTTAAAACTTTTCTCACCAACAGATTTACCCGTATTCTACATAATATACACCTTAACCTTTTACCTTTGAATGACACGTTCATTATAAATTCGCCCGTAAACTTAATAGTGTCGCAGTTACTCCTTTAGCTATTTGGTTCGTTCTTAACAAAGTCGGCTTACCAAATTTCTTCCATGTTTGATAATTATGGATAAGTCTGAACCCGAATCAAGTTGTAGCCTTATATTTTTGTTACATATTTGTACTACTTCTATATTTCCTGATATTACTACATTCTGGTTCATCAGACTTGGTAATTTTAACAAAACTATTTTATTGTCTTGATCTTAATCCTGCGGTGGGAACTTCTGTGTCCCACTTCATCGCAATTAAAACAATTTTTATCTTTAAAATTAAATCTCTAAACCAACGTAATTGACCGCACATGAAACCTGGTCTTGACGGCAAAGTAACTTTAATATTTTTTGGTTGGGCTATTTTAAATTTTCTTTGGCATATTTTTTTTTTATTTGAGCCACGCCACTCTATTTGATGTTTTTCGAATCCTCCCTGACGCTCAGGAAATATTGGCAATCTTCGGAAACTTGCTGTAAAGTAACGTCGGGCTCGTTTTCAAGCTTGTTGAGTACCCTGCGACGTATTTCGGCGTATTTCCCTGAGATCAAACCCTGGACGAAAATCAGGCATTTAAAATTATTGGTGCTTAAATCTGCCAATTTGAAGTCATCACAGTGTTTATTGACTACACTCGCGAAAGTCGTATAATCTTCGTCTTCTTTGCAGGTGAGATTCGTGCATTTCCAAAGCTTGCGGAACCGTGACGTTTTTGGACTGAAGAGTTCTATTAATGATTGAGACGGCTCTTTAAATTTCAAGTCGCTGGTTTTCTTCGGCAAAATATAGTTAACAAACTTGGTATATTCTGCTGTGCCTAATTTCCTCAGGAGTAGGCGAACCTTTTCATGGTCAGCCCAATTTGCACAATCCGTATTGTACAAGTCCTCGTAACGTTTAAAGTACGAAGTAAACGTAATTACATTTTCAGGTGTCTACGTAAAGTTTTCACTAGCACTCCATATAACATTTGGAGAGAACGCGTTCTCGCTATCCTCATTTTGTCTTTTGTTGAATAATTGTCTTTGCTCATCCTGCGTTTGAAGGAGCAATTTCCTCAAGCTTCTGTTGTCTAACCAAAATTTCTGGGTATAGTTTTATTTTCTTGTTCATTTTGCAAACGAAATTCCGCTTGTTCTTGTTGGAATTTCTCTTGTCTTTCTTGAAATTTTTGTTACACCAACAAATGTTGATCCTGTTGGTATTTTAAAAAAACTCTAGCATTGCACTTTTAAATTCGTCCATTTTATTTCGGTAGTATGAAAAATTAAGGAAAGAAGGGGGGTAATTCTAAATTTCACTTCACCAAACAATAAGTCTGCTTGACTTGAACAATTAATTTTCAGAAAAATTTTAAAGCTAGAGAGCGAGTACATTTTTACCCTATTAGTGAAAACAATAAGTTTGTTTGACTTATACAGTTCGTTTACTGCCTTGTTGAGAAAAAAAACAAGTTTCACCAACCTTCTTCCCAGCCACTGAATGGAACTTGTAGAAATCCTATTGTTTTACGGATTCTTTTTTTTGTTTTTTCACTGACTGTGTTGTACAGTGTAACCCGGATATAAGAGAGATTTTCTCTGGTCCCAAATTAGAGCCTGTGTTAATGTATATATAAGACCAAACCCGGATATAAGAGACTTCTTCTCCGGTCCGGACAACTCTCTTATATCTGGGTTACACTGGAATTAACACTGGATATCATTTATCGTACAGTTTCTTTCTTCACCAGTTTTGTAGACACTGAAAAAAAAATAATGATTTAACGTGAAGACCGATTCTTCGAGTCTACGTTGCCAAGATGCTGTGCAACAATTATTTTATATTTTAACGTGAAGTTCATTTCTTCGAATCCTTCCTTGCCAATATGTTGTGAACACGTAAATGGTTAAGAAATAACAAAACAAGAAGTTGCAGATAAATAGTGTATTGAACAGTAAATACAACAGAAGTGTGTTACACGAGTGTTGTCGCTTGACCAGCGTTCAGTCTATATTACTGTTATACGTAGTGGCCCACCCACGAGGGTACATGTGGCACAAAGTCGAGTTTAACGTAGGTTCGGCCATAAACGGGTTCGGGTCTGTCAACCTCCCACGACGAAACTCTGCTCTCCGGCACAGCCTCGTCCGGGTTCCTCTCCGCCCAAGGCAGAAAGTTCGACAGGACCTGCGAACAGTCACAGCCCCGGGAGAACAGTCTATATCACTGTTAATATTTAACATCCACCACCACGAGGGATGTATATGGCACAAAGCCGAGTTTACCGTCGGTTCTCCGAGCCAAAAATATTCCCGTAGAACCCGCATAAACGGGTCCGGGCCTGTCTACCTCTCCGGACGAAACTTTACCCTTCCTCAAAGCCTCGTCCGGGTTTCTCTCTGCTCAAGGCAGGAAGTTTGACAGTTGAACAGGCTATAGCACTGTTAATATTTAACAGCCTCCCCACAAGGGTGTATGTGGCACAAGGTCGGTTTATAGTGGGTACTCCAAGCCCGTAGGTTCGGCCAAAAAATATTCCCTTTGAACCCGCCTAAACGGGATCAGGGACTGTCTACTTCCGTCGGTGGAGAGTTTGACAGTTGAACAGGCTATAGCACTGTTCTCCCGAGGCTTACTTTCCTACTACTTTATAGTAAGTGAAGAGTCTACAATAACTTCATTAGAGGGAAGACACCACAACAGTTTTTAATTTGCTCATGGAGTTGGCCTGATTCCGAAATGGTATTATATATTGGGCTACGGCTCTAGCAGTAAAGTTGAAAACATGTACAATTTTATTTTGAAAGACTAATTTGAGAACAGTAATTTTTTCATTTAAACATGAGCTATTGACATTTAGAGAGTTGTCTCTATAATTGTTTTTATCAGTAGAAGCCAAGATGGCGGAATCCGCAAACAATCGAAATAATGAAAACTTGGGAATCCCAAGTTTCAGGATTGCGGCTCCAGATCCGACTCGGAATGTTTCTAATTTGATTACAGTGTTGGCCTGATTCCAAAATGGTATGATATGTTGGGTTACGGCCTCGAGGAGTAAAGCTGAAAAATTGTGACACAGACATTCGCATTTATCATATAGATAAAAAAACAGTAAATTGTTTAATAAGCCTATTTCAATTAGTTTAATGGATTTAAATTAGGCTTACACTTTTCTTTTTCTTTTCATATTTTCATAATAATTTAGAGACAATATATTTCAGAGATAAGATTTGTAATTTAATCTATCATGTCCACCGAGTGACAATCCCAAAAGAATAGCAGCAGTTTGAATCGGCAGATATAAATTAATTAGATAAATGGACACAAATATAATTTAAAATTCTTTCGGCGAAATAAAAGATAGATTAATTTTAAGCGGAGTAAAAAAAGAGCAACGAATTACCGGAGTGGAAATATTCTAAACTTAAAGATAGATTCGTGAGTAAAGAAAATATCTTAAAGAGAGATTGTTTCATTTTAGCCTTCTAGTCAGGTGCCTTTTCCTTAATGACCATCGTGGTTCATAGTCTTTTTAAAAAAATCTATATAAATAAACGTAAAATTCTGTCTGTCCATCCGTGTGCCTGAAACACCATTAACTTGGTTCACACTTGATCTATATAGAGATATTATACCTTTTTGGAATCAAGATGATGCCAGGATTGAAAATTAGTCCTTTATCTAATGCTTGAACATCCAGCATTGGGATTTGTGTCTGGATGAGGAGGGAACAGTTAAAAATTTAAATTTTAAAATAAATGAAAACAAAAACAAAATAGTGTTTTTAATTTATATTAGTTTAAAGTGACTCAAAATTTTGTGAATTAAAAAAAATAATCTTTCAAATTAAGTTTAAAATATCTCCAAAACTTTGTGAAATGAGGAAATAAATTTTATTACTTCAATATGCCAAGGAATCAAACTTAAAACAAGAGGTTTCGTGACGTGAGATTTTTAAAGTTCCGAAGAGTTTGTAATTTGGAGAACTCAACCCAATTGAAATTCCACAGAGTTTGTGATTTGAAGAACCCAGTTTTCGGCCCAAATCGGACTTTTGACCGAAATTGGACTTATAGCACGAATCAGAGTTAAAGTGAGATTTTGGAGTTCCATGGAGGGAATTGTGGAATTTATATTTCTTCAAAATTATTATTCCTGTTTTCTAAGCATAGACCAAAGATTCCTTTAGTTTGGGGGCGAAGGCACAATCAGTCCTCTGCGGGAGCTAGCTTAAAAGCACCCACTGAGTGGGGCTTTTAAGCTAGTTCTGGATAAATTGGAAATCAGAGATGCTTCAGAAGTCCAAATATAAACGCATTTTTACTTCATGAGAAAACAATTTCTGAAAATTATATTTTAAAAATCCCATTTACTATAAAGTTTGTTTTTCTTCGGAATTCATAAAAAATATTGAGAAACATATTTAAAAGAAATTGTATCAAAAGCTAAAAATAGGTGTAAACCCAAATTTATTTTTGCATTTTATGTATTATTTTAAATTACATATCATTGAGAAAATATTAAACACATATATTAAATAAAGAATGGGCACCTAGGGGTGGTGTAATGGTTAACAAGCTTGTCTCACTAGAACAATTACGACTGAGTAGTGAGTTCGATCCTCACTGGATGCCCCATACTTTCGGCCTTGTGCCACATCTGAGCTACGCTTGGAAAATCACTATATTAAATAAAGATTTAAAATTTCCAGTGTTTTGCACAAAAAGATTCTCATTAGTTTTAATGATAAAATATTTAATTTCTTACTCAGTAAACTGAAAATTGAACAAAAATTGATGTATGCAGGTCCTTACTTTCCGTACAAATAATTATTTTTATTTCATGTGTGACTTTCGCTTGATTTCGTAACTAATTCCGATTATTCCGAAATTTATTTCTAATTTATAAAAATCACATAAAATATTGCCGAAAACAATCGCATTAATGAAAAATTGGAAAATTCAAAATGTCATGTTTGTGGGTCCGGATCGGCCCGGAATGTTTTTAATTTGCTCATAGAGTCGGCCTGATTCCAAAATATGTTGGGCTACCGTTCTAGCTGAAGTTCAGATTTACCGAGATATATACAGAAATCAGATAAAATATTTAATTTCTTACTCAGTAAACAGAAAATCGAACAACGATTTAATTATTAACTCATTTTGTATATAAATATTTTGGAATTAAACTTAAGATTTGTAAGCTCTTCATTATACGCCCATAAAAATCTAAATCGCTTACTCCCCTTACTTCCTTATGCACATTCAACTGTCTCTGTTTGAATAAATTTACAGGGTAATTATATTTACAGGGTAATTATATTTACAGGGTAATTATATACGCCATCAACAAAGTAAACGCCTAATTATAAAAATCCTAAAAAGACGAAACATGAAATTCATTAGGAAATTAAAAGAAAAAGGTATTTTTCTTGCTATAGATTTTAAATCTGAATTTACAGATGAATTAAATTCATTATGTCTGAAACTCTATGTTGTTCAATATGCCAAATGCTTGCTGCTATGTATAAAGATTAAGTATTCTAAGGGATAAAACCATGATTTTGAGGAGACAATATTTCGTAATAAGTTGAGACAGACGAAGGCAGAGATAAAGATGTAGTGTTTAAAAGGGTCATACATTTTTCAGTATTGGAGGCATAGATATAGACAGTGCGGAAATGGGAATAAACACTGCATGGTAACTGTCACTTTCACTGCTCACTGTGATATTGAGGTCAAGTTCTTAGTCTTAAGATAACTTGGGGTTTGAAACTGACACACACCATGCAATGTTTCACGCCTCAATGAGATCTCCAGACCTGTGTTAATAACAATCTGTCTCACGCTGTTTATATCTATCTATCTAGTTAGCTAGCTAGCTATGAGTCACTCAGTTTCTATCTATCTATCTATCAATCTATCTATCTATCTATCTATCTATCTATCTATCTATCTGTATAGCTAGCTTGATAGAAATGTGTCACACAGTTTCTATCTATCTATCTATCTATATAGCTAGCTTGATAGATAGAAATGTGTCACACAGTTTCTATCTATCTATCTATCTATCTATCTATCTATATAGCTAGCTTGATAGATAGAAATGTGACACACAGTTTCTATCTCTCTCTCTCTCTATCTATCTATCTATATATATATATATATATATATATATATATATATATATATATATATATATATATATATATCTGCAAAGACTTCCCTTTCCAGTTTCGATAGAGTCCAAAAGCGTCCTTGTGGGTGACACATTATTTTTAACCCTACGACCACTTTCGAAACGTCGCAAGCTCCTCGCTGCTCTATGGCTATTTCCATGGAAAGCGTTCAGACGAACTATATTTCATAGTTCTTCCCATTCATACCTCCATCGGCAAAACCTCTCATGCCGCGCACATTGTAGCGAACGACCCTAATTCCCTTTGTATTCCATGGATGTAAGCCCCACCCGAGGGGGCCCCCCTACCGACAAACAACTGGTTAGGAGACTCCTTTCATCAATCTTAACCTGTTTAAATCTGGGGTCAACCGTTACCTCCCGTACATACCCACGTGACCTATGTCTATTATTCTGTAACTATCTACGTCCAATGGATCCAGGGCTTCGTACAGGGTGAACATCATTGTAAGAAAAATCTATCTGTCTACCTATCAGGTTTTTTTTTAATATTCTCTTGTTTTTTTAATTAGTTTGTTATATTATTTAGTATGTTGCATCGTGATGTTGTTGCGTAGTTGCAATTCGTTTATAATATAATTTGTTTCTAACACTAAATGAATTAATAAATAAATTAATTACTTAATGAATAAAATTAAAATAAGGAAACTTAAACGAAAGATCTATAAATAACCTACAGCATTATTCTGAAACAAGAGAAACAGAAAGCAAATTATTTTCCAATTTACATTCGCTTATATAGAGCCCACGCAAGGAATAGTGACGCATGGTATATATATAACTTGAAACGTGAAACTAACATTCACCATGCAACGTTGATTTGCACGTCCACATGTCTATACGTATCTGCCTAGCGAGCTAATTAGGCAGTAAACATTTTATTAATATAGTCAATTCGATCATATTTTGGAGTATCACATACGATGCCTCCTGCCAAAATTAACCGATATTATTGAATATTTATAAAATATCCTGCTTTGGGGCGAATGTAGTTGCGTATTTGGCACTGCATCTAGTGTACGGTGATTGGACAAAGGTAGACGATATACATTTTCTTCTTAGTAGTCCGGACGCCCCTTCAACGTTTAGTAAAATAGAGCTTTTCTATCTACTTTCGTTCTAATTTTGGCCTTGGTTTAATAAACAAAACCGGACTAATATCATGAAATGAGACAGAAGATATTTATAAATTAGATTTTATTATTGGCGTTATTGGATTTTTCTCATCAGTGTCTTCAGAGAGAAGAGAGATTTTACAACTCGAGTGAAATTTTACATTTGTGCGTTTCGCGACTCTGTGTTTATCGACAGAACTTGTTTGTTTGGGCGACGTTTGGTTGGAGATTTTTTTCCCTATGTGCGCAGATGGAAGGTGAATTTTTATTGCTCATCGCTGAAATGGAAATATTTCGACGGTCATATTGGTAAAACTATGGAAAGGAGAGGTTAATAAAGAACGAAGGCAAAGGCAAATGTAGCATGGCGGCTAGAAAGAAATACTTTCAATTGAATTAAAGAAAGTTGAAATAAATGTTTCATCTTTCAATAACTCCCATAGGTGATCTTGGGTTTTCGTGTTTCTTTTCTGAGCCCTTTCTCCAATTATCTTCCAAACCTTTTCTATTGGATTCAGGACGGGGCTCTGTGCTGGCCACTTCATTGGGGCGATTCCTTCTTCTTCAAATAAAGCCATAACCTTCTGAGCCTTGTGGCAAGGTGCATTGTTCTGCATGAAAATAGGAGATTCATAAAGATTATGGTGTAATCTTGGTACCACATGCTGCTGAAGAAGCCTTTTGTAAATCTCAGCATTGATATTGCCATGTACGCGGATAATGGGGCCAACTCCTGCAGAGGAAATCATTCCCCACACCATCACACTGCCACCACCAAACTTAACGCTTTTCTTGACACATTGAGAAGACAGTCTTTCACCTGTTCTACAGCGTACGTAATTTTTGCCCTCAGAACCAAATATAGTAAACTTGGACTCATCACTGAAATGAACTATATCCCATTGCGCGTCAGTCCAAACAACATGTTCTCTCACATACTCCAGGCGTGCCCTTTGGTTTCGCTTTGAAATGAGAGGCTTCGAAGATGGAATATGGGCATGCAATCCTGAAATTTTTAACCTGCGAGTAACCGTTTTCATCAATTGCCCGTAAATTTAATGAAGAGACAGATGTCTCTTCATTAAATTTACGGGCAATTGATGTAGCAGTTTCAAAACGGTTTTTTGTAGATATTCTAACAATTCTTCGATCTTCTCTTTGCGATGTTTTTGGAGGTCTGCCGGTTTTTGGTTTTTTATCGGTTTTATACCTGCTAATTACACGATGAACGACACTTTTAGACCTATGAACAATATAAGAAATTTCTGAAATTGACTTTTTTCTTGATAGCGATAATGAGTTTTTTTTCTTCAAAAGAGAGCGTTTTGCGTGTAGAATTTGCCATACTGCTTAAAAATAAAGTCCTAATGATAAATGAACTTTTACTTATTGTTGAAAAGCTCCATCGAGTTTTTTAACAATGTAAATTAAAAGTTTATGCAAATTATTAACATCGTTCCTTAACATTTGTCCAGTAGTTTATTTCCTTTGTTCCATTTAATCTTTATTTAAAAAAAACTATTATGTAAATTTTTGTAACTTTGTATAATATTTATGCATTACATCCTAATCTTTATTCGGTAAAAAATTCATTGCTAATCATGCATTACTTTTTAAGTAATACACATATTTATGTCTTTGTTGTTTCCGTTCCTTATATAATGGCTGATACTGTATATATATATATATATATATATATATATATATATATATATATATATATATATATATATATATATATACCTCCAAAGAAAAGTGAAGTCTAAAGTTGAGAGTGAACTTTTAAAAATCTTTCTTGAAGCTTATATTTTATTTAGTTTATTTTGAAGCTAATGGATTAAATTTAATATTCCAAATAGGCAAAATACTTTAATGTATTCTCAAAACTTGCTTTAAATTTGTTTTTATCGATTTTTGAAATCGCTAAAATGGCAGATTGTAGACATATTTACATTTCTCTTAGCACAACGTAATTCTATCAATTAAACATCTTTTATAAATAAAATAGGATTTTCGGAAACTTTATTTGATGAAGATTAGCTGATTTAAAGTTTAATTAATATCGTTTGAAGCAAATATTACTTTTCTTAGTTGGAAATATCGCAGAAAAGCACATCTTTTACATAGAATTTGATTGTATGAGGTTTTGTCAACTATCTCGCGCGAGTTATGTTTGGAATTTTTTTTACAGGGGTTACATCTGTAAAATTACTCGACGAATATAATGTTAGCGCCTTTTTATATGTATATATTTTTTACTACTTAGCAATCTTTAAAATTTTGCAACATATTCTAAATAATCTAAAAACTTATTGACGTTTAGGTACTTTTGTTTTAAATTTATTATAGTTGCCGTTCTTATTTTCTGATAATGGCGTGCATGGACATCCGTATTTACGAACAACGACACGTTTATACACACTTAAAAAAATACTAAATTCTTTTTATATTCTGGGGCCGCAGAATATAAGCAAGACTTTTCATTTAAGATTAGTGAATACAGTTTTTACTTAAAAACTATATCGTCTAATGGGTGCAAATTATGATAGAATTTTTAAAAAAATCTAAAAATGATTCTAACTTAATTTTAAGTAAATTTAAACAATTCTTGTAAAAATGTATTATTCAACGACAGTAGTCTCCATAATATATCTTAATTATAAAAGCAATTAAAAACTTTTCTAATTAAATACTATCTTAGTTTTACTGCATTTTTTGTTTTATTGTCAATTTCAAGAGTTCTTCTTGACTGGATGCATCATTCGATGAGAGATTTTACAAACATCTGACATGTTCCATTATTCACAATACCCTATCTATATATTTTTTTCAAATCGCAAAGCATAATATCTTCCTTAGTGTTCAACCTTAAACGGCAGTAAAATGGTTTAATTTTTTGTCGTCACAACAATCAAATAGAAAAGAGCAAAACGTTCAGGTATTATTTTACATTTAATCTAATACCAAAACTACAAAAGAATGTTGTCTTAATAAATTTACATTAAAGAAAAAAGGAGTTCTACATGGTGTTTGTGGACATGACGAATACTTCTGACACTGTGAATAGAGAGGCTCTTTGGCAAGTCTTGAGGAAACTCGGCATCTCAGAAAACATGAAAAAGTCATCATCTCATTTCATGAAGAAATGAAAGCTAATATCATGTCTGATGGTATGATGTCAGAATCCTTTGATGTCACAAATGGCACCACGCAAGGTTGTGTCATGACCCCTGTCCTTTTTGCCTTTTTCTTCTCAGTGATGCTGAAATATGCATTTGCAGACACAGAGAGCGGCGTCAGGTTTCAGTTTCGAACAACTGCTGGTCTCTTCAATCATCAGCGCTTCAAAGCCAAGACCGCCTTCGTACGCAAATTATTCGTGATTTGTTGTTTGCTGATGCTCTTGTTGTGACATCCTTTGAGGAAGCCCAACATCTAATAAATCGTTTCTCTGCTGCATGTAAAGCATTTGGTCTGACACTAAGCATAAAGAAAACTAAAGTAGTGCACCAACCTTGTCCTACTCCGAAGCAATTCTGTGGTGAGAATCAAAAACCACCAGTCTACAAATTTCCAGAGAGTCCATTGAAAGTAGAAGACAAAGCCCTGAACTATGTAAAGTCTTTCACCTATTTTGATAGCAAAGTCAATCCTACAATGGAACTTTAGATGATGGAATCATGCATCAGATTGTTAAGGTTACCAGTGCTTTCGGCAAACTTCGCCATCGCTTGTGTAAGGAGCGGGGTATTCGGCTGGATACGAAAATTCGGGTTTATAAAGCTGTTGTACTTTCCATCTTTTTGTATGGCTCCGAGTCGTGGGTTCCATATACGTACCATAGACGCCAGCTGCATGTTTTCCATAAAAGCACTCTGAATGTAATCTGTGGAATTAACCTTCAAGATAGGACATCTAACGTAGACCCGTTTAACAGGTGTAATGTTGGAGGAATCGAGACTTTTCTCATACAGTCTCAGTTATGGTGGACTAGTCATGTCTTGAGAATGCCCGATTACAGGGTACCCAAGATTCTAACGCACAGCCATTTAGATCAGAGATACAGGAATGTAGGACGCCCATGGCTAAGATACAAAGACAAGCTGAAAAGCAATTTATCAGTTGTCAATATACCACATAACACCCTTGAGCGCTTAGCCTTGGAGCGGGTAGAATGGAGATCAGCGTGTTTTAAAAAACTCAGCAGTTTTCATTCTGCTTGTCTGAATCATCTTCAAGAAGCGAGAGCAAGATCTAAAAGGTTAGCCAATCTAACAACGATCTCATCTCATAATCCTCACTCTTGCTCCATATGTGGTCTCCTTTTAAAACACTAGCGGGTCTAAAGCGCCACTTAAGATTATCGCACATAATTTCATCGGTCTTTTGAACAGGAGACTTATCCCTTGTTTCCTGTTTAAGATTGGTTTCCCGATTCCTACTGAATTCTCCTTCAATTCTATACTTTTAAAGTCTCTGCTTAAACTATGAAACATTCTTTACTATTTATTTATTTTTCCTTAATAGCATTAGACATGATTAGACCCTCATCTGCGTTTATTTATTTTTTTAACCGTAGTAAAGCTTTATACCTTGTTTCTTGTTTAGGATTGGTTTTCCGATTACACCCACTTTTCGGGTGAATTTCCCTCTCGACTCTTTTATGATCCCTTTTCACTCACCGAAATTAAAATTATAAAACTCCTAGTGATGTAGGTTATCTTATGTGGTTGGTAATAATGTTGTATATATATATATACACACATTTTCTAACGCCAGCTTCTCTGTACAACTGATGATCGACGTGATGGCCTCAAGTGTGTTTGGAGAATGTTGTTTTTGTTCCGAAGTAGACAGAATCGACTGCAGTGTTACTTCCGTTTCGACGACTTTCTTGAGAGCAATATCCTAACGTTATCCGAGTTAATTACTCTTGATAAATATCGAAATGGAATTTTTTAAATTGCTTTTTTTCAAATTGTGTTAAACAGTACAGCGTATACGGTTTGAATTTAGTGTTTTCATTGCGCTTCGGAGGGAAATTATTTTTACTGAAGGAAAGAGACGGTATGGGAGAGAGACTTCAAATGTTTTTTCTCGGTAGCAGTTTCAGGTCGAGGTGTTCACTAAGAGGCAAAATTTATCCCAGAAGAATTTGAAGAAGAAACTCATTTTATAAAGAAATCACTCGCCTTCTCGCTGACCGATAATTCGTTAATTGTACCCAACAATTCATGGTCGAAGACACAAGGCACCCAACCACGCACCATCTAATTTGATAAGTGAAACTGTTTTCTGCACTTTCTAATTTTCCTTTTTTTATTTTCTGGTGACAGATGCCAATCCCTGAAGTAGGACAGCCCTGTCGACTGCGACTTCAGAGTAAGCCGACTGCACATCTACAGAGTGGTAACCCCCCACTTCCCCCTAATGAGGCGTACTGGGTATGACGATAAACTACATCCGGCAGCAAGACTTCTGATCAAGAGGTTTTGAGAATGATGGAATCACCTCTTAATTGCCGTTGTATCCAAGTCCACCCTGATCCGAGGGGGTAGCGTTAGGGTCCCAGCTACGCGCAAATAGTTACCTCCCACCAAACTGGGGTCAAGACATTAGCACAGTGTAAAAGTAGGTTTATATAGTAACAATACCAGCAACACGTTTTGAAAAAGTTATTACCGACAATACATTTTTTGAAAAAAAATATTACCAGCAATACATTTGAATCTCGACAAAAACCCTCTTTACAAAAATACGTCAATGGAACCTGATCTACAAACTGTTTTCTTACAAAGAATACACATATTGTACATACGAACCTATCCTATAAATCTTGTCGGTATTAAATAACTCATTGAGGTATTGATATGCCATAAAACAAAATAAAACAGAAAAAACGAAATAGGACTTACAACCTAATCGCATTGTGAAACTGAGGTGTGACCAATGCTGACCATATCTAAACACCCGGGCCTGTTAGACCAAAGACAAGAATCTACCATTTATCTGTCTATTTTAATACTAATGATGATTTCACAGGTTTGTGAATTTTCTCAACTCCAGAGTATGAAATATATATAAATAGCATATCTGAAATACGATATATTAGGTGTTACATAAATTCGTTCATTATTTACAATTTATTTTAATACATATTAACCCCGATCAGAAAAGAATTACCTGGTCAGAGTGCTGGCGATCAGATTTTAGCCAGATTAGATTTCTGATCAAATCAGTCTGTGATGTTCTACCGAGCCCAACTAACCTGCACATATGGGGGAAGAGCGATACCCCCAGTTGCCAACTATGTGCAGAGAAAGGATCCTTACAACACATCCAAAAGCTTTGGGTGATGGTCGGTACCGGTGGCGCCACGACCAAGCCCTTAAAGTGATTGCAGAGGAGGCGACCAAAGCAATAAGGGCTAATAAACATCAACCAGGGAAGACGCTGAATCGAATTAACTTCATCAAAGCTGGAGCAAAGGTTCAGAAACAGAAGAGAGAGAGAATGAGTCTGTTATCTTCCGCAAATGATTGACAGTTGATAGTGGACCTAAAGACCCAGCTGAAATTCCCCAGACACATAGCCGTAACATCATTTAGACCAGATCTGATATTGCACTCCAACAACACGAAGCAGTGTATCATTTGGGAACTGTCAGTCTCGTGGGAGGATTTTATTACACTGGCTAATGAGAGGAAGAGGTCCAAATACCGAGAACTTGTCGACCAATGTCGTCGCAAGTCATGGAGAATATACTATGATGCAGTAGAAGTTAGTTGCAGTGGCTTTGCAGGTCAGTCGCTGTGTAGAGCAAAAATAGGCATAGTGGGTACAGCGAGGGCGAGAGCGTTGAAGGACATTACCAATTCAGTTTTAACTGCTTCCAAGTGGATTTGGCTTAAGAGATCAGAGCCACGAAAGAACTAAAAAAGTGGGAGGAAGGAAAAAAAAACCCAAAACTCCCAAATATACTTAGGGAAATGGAGGAGAGGGAATATTGAGGAAATATTAATTCAGGGTAGCTAAACTGGGATGGATGGGGGTTGAGAAGTGTTAGCGCATGTTGGGGCAGGGGCAAAGGAGTTTTTTTTTCCGGGTACCGATTACCATTTCTCCATGCTTATTTGCGTTTATTTTTGCTGTTTTTGTTGTCATTTCCAACCCTAATTCTTGTGAATGTAAAGTTCGATCGTAGTAATCATAGTTTAATAATTGAGTGGTAATTCTAGTATTAATTCGCTAGATTCATTTTGAATACTATTTAACAGAAAGTAAATGTGAATATCTTACTTAATTGAGTAGTTTACGTTTCTTTAGTTTTTTAGTTGTTTTTTTTTACTTATTTAAGTATTTTTAGTTATTATTTTTTCCTTGCTTCGATTAGGCCATCGTATTATTTTAATTGATATATTACAAAACTGGTAAGGAATTTCAAATAAACAATACAGGATAAGTTTGTAATGAACGATTTCGTAAAATTAATGTAAATGGGAGATAGTGTTTTCCGTGTGCATGTGTGCGTGTATGTGAGAGTACATTTATATGTAGAGGTCTGAACGTGCATTAATTTTTTCTAATTTCGTTTCATTAAGTGTATAGGGTTAGACTTAAAGATTTTTATATAATAATAAGAATTATGAATGTATTTTTTATGTAAAGTATTGTAAGTGGTAAGGTTTAGTTATCGAATTAGTATTTAAAACGTAAAACATTGGATTGAACTTTGCAAGAACAAGTCCAGCTGACCTCGTTATGAATTCCAGGGAAATAGCGCGAATCAAAACCGGATGAAGCAAAAGACATGACTATATAGGAGGAAAGGGGGAAAAGCCTTTATTTCATTGGCTGGTGTTGACTGATGTACGTCAATCAGAACGTTCGGAATCCTAGCCATATCTGAATTTTTTTTTGCAATGTCGAGGTGCGTAGCACGACGCTATCAAGGGGGCAGCATGACCCTTTTGGAATCAGATCGGAGTTGCTGTTTAAGCCAATATGATGCAAAACCTGAAATCGGCAATGAAGACGTGCATCGCTGAAGAAGATCCTTGATGCATCTGAAATGTATTACTCTACCATATTAATTAATGTAAAACATGGTTAATGTAGTTTGAGTGTAGAAATCCGACGTAGTAAGTAATTTGTTCAATGAAACAGCACCAATATCTAGTAGCAGCTATTCAGGAATTCTTAAGGTCTTCCATATCAGAGGTTGGCTGTGGATATTTGGAGAGAGTAGGAAAGTGTAGTTCTTCAAGTCTTTCATCTGACAGGTTAGCAGTAGATATTCCGACAAGAAAAAAACAAAACAAAATGGCCGCCTTTATACACATCGGATCGAATATTTCAAGTCTTCTGATTGGTTAACCTTCTCTTGGTAAACTATAAAATGAGTCAGCTCATTTTGGTTGCCTCACTAGTTACATAGTATCCAAAAACTGTAACAATTAATAATTCGGATTAATCATTTAACAATGTATTCCACTTCATTGTTTACGACCACCTGACAACGATCGAATCAGTGTACAATGCCTCGGCGACAGAAATCACTGGGTTTTGTCTTGAAAAAATAATCATGCTACGTTTTAAGCTCCACATCGTTGTTGAAGAAAACACCCCTCAAATTCTTACAAATCGACCGAAAAAGGTGGTAGTTTGAAGGAGAGAAAAGGAGAATATGGTGGTTGTGGCAGAACTTCCCAACCGAACGTTTTAATTGCATATTTGGTCATGTTAGTAATGTGAGAGTGAACATTGTCATGTTGAATAATCATAGTGCATCGTCACTCAGGGCTTTTCAGCTGAATTATCTTTTTGAGCCTGTGCGCTTGGTTTAGAATGGACCGTTTGTTTGTATTGAAGCATTTCATATCATTCTGTTGTTAATTATATCATTTCCATACATAGCAAAATTATCTCGAGATTTGGCTGTTGTGTGATCTCGATTAAAAGCAAAGATAACTAACACGCTCTTTCTTGTCTACTTGACATGTCATCTCAAAGGCGTGTCTAATCTGAAATAAAATTTCAATAACATTAGACATCCGTTTCACAACAGTTTCTCGGAAGGAGAAGATGCCACACAAGATTATTCTTCGACATTTTGGGGATTTTTTCTTTGCAGCAAATCAGATTAGAATTACAGTTTTTTTCAAAATTTCTAACCATAATAATTAAACGTTAACTTATACACACATACACATAATATTACACTCCCTACACTTGAATATAGATTTTAGTATAACAGCTATTCTTATAAAGGACTCGAAAGCAGTCATATCGGGATTTCTTAGCTGTCAAGGTAGTCCTTGGCTTTCGAAAGATAACGGTATCTTCCTCAAGTGAAAAAGAAGTGTTGTTGGTGGTGGTGGAGGGGCGCGTAGAGGGTTTGGTGGAGTCTTTTTAGGAAAGAGATTAGTCTTCCCCATTTCCGTTAATTATCGCAATGACGTGGAAGAGAAATGTCGTAAATTGTGCGTGCAGAAATTGCATTCAGTGCAGAAATCAAGAAAAAAGAAATAACACTTCTAAAATCCCCATCCAATTTCCAATTAAGATGGATTTTATTCAAAAGATGAATTTCAAAAATTCATAATATACGAACTTTGATAACGACAACGACAACAACAGGAATACTACTACTACTACTACTACTACTAATAATAATAATAATGATAATAAACTCCAAAATATTACTGTAAAATGATGATGTTGGTGATGACGATAATGATGATGATGATGATGATGATGATGACAATGATTTGCTGATTGTGTTCATGATGTAAAGTGCCGTAAATCTGCGTGCAGAAAAGAAACTAAACAAAATATTCAATATAATGACATATCGAAAATAAGTGATAATTATTAAAAATAATGAAATAAACGAAAAGGCAATGACATTTTTAGGAGAAAAATGCTAAGATGAGCAAGAAAAAAATAACAATTAAAGAAGAAGAAGAAGAAGAAAAAGAAGTAGAGGAAGAAGAGGAAAAATTAGGAGGAGGAGGAAGAAGAAATGGGGAATACACGTAATTTTCTATTACAAAGCAACTTGTCATTTTAACCAGCTCTCGGGTTACTTAACCCATTACCTGCAATGAGCCCATTTGCGGATCTGTTAAAATTAAACTCACTACATGTTATTCCTTGTATTTACATTGAATTGCTTACATACATTGCATTTGAAGAGGTATATTTTACAACACTTAGCCTTTAAAGTTTTTATTATTAGCCGTAAGAAGACACTTTCTGTCTCAATTTTACATTTCACGAGTAGAAAAATAATGACTATTTTGAAAAGTATTTTTTATTATTTCTAATCAATATTGTATTTGATGTTTTATACACATATATATTTGATGTTCTAGTTTCTATAAAAACGACAATGGTAACTACTGAAATTAAACATAAGGAATAAATAAACTCCTAAGACACCTGTCTGGGTCAAAAATGCGCATTAAAAATTTGGCAGTTAATGGATTAATTTTATGTAAGAATTAGCACACAAGGTGTTGAAATATTTACTTAAATATTTTATCTTTGAATCTAATAAAAAAAGGAAAGAAGTACATTGTGTTGCAAGTAAATGATTAGAATTGAAATACTTTTGAATACAGGTAAAAATATCTTAATTAATCCCTCTTTCTGTTTTGATGTTACGTTTTCTTTTTTCTTTTATGTATTAATTTAGTGGCTTAAGCCATACTAAGTCACTAGTTATGGCCTTGCTTAAGATTTAGTCAATTTAGTGTCCAAATTGTTATAAACGTGTTGCTTTTTCTGTCTATATTTCTGATATGAGGTATTAGGTACACTATTTAAATTATTCGGACTATTGTGCTCAATTTTGTCGCCATATTTATTACAACGTTTCGGGCGTTGTACGCTCCGGCCTTCTTCAGGTGGTTGGAATGTCGAACTGAACTCTTTATTTCGCTCAAGGGTAAACTTTCTAGTTCCATGTACTATGTTTAATGAATGTCAGTTATAAGTTATATCCTGTTATTTCCCCTCTGAAAGTTCTCCACTGCCTTAACCGGGTACTGAACTCACACTCTTTGTGTCCTGTCACTGGATAAATGCGTTAGTTAGATTCAGTGACAGGAGCCAAGGATTGTGAATTCAATACCCGGCTAAGGTTGTCGAGAAGTTGGAGAGTGAAATTAACAGGAGATAACTGATAAATGGGTCTTTTATTAGTACACCCGGGTCAGGAACAAAAATTCCCCGCAGCCTTCGCAACCGTCGGTTGTGCTGGCCTCGGTGCGAGCACCGATCGCTCTCTCTAATGCAATGAGAAGGCGTGCCACGGGCAGCTGTTCCCCAGGTTTAGGCACCTCTCAGTACAATTTTCCTCAGTTGGCACTCTGTCCTTTGACGGTATCGCCCTTGAGTGCAATCTGGATAAAGACAGAGACGCAACTTAGAGATGATAAATTAACGTGTTACAAACCACTCGAGAGCGGTTACCTGATCTTTAATAAATTTTCTGGAAGGTGCAGGCGGGTAGAAGAGAGAAATACTGCTGAAAATAAACGGATCGTCTACTGAAATACAGGCATCCACTAATAATAACGTTTGAATTAATAAAAATATGTCGGATTAAAAATATCCATCAATTCTTTATGAAATTTCATAATGTGTGACGTCATTTGTTTACATTTGATACGCCATGAGCAGACATGAATGTACGTGAAAGATTCATTGAACATTGAAGTTTATAAGCAGTAAATTCGACCTTGCCAACCGAACGATCCTTTGGCGGCAGAATCGGTTAAGGCACCTTAGGCTATATGACGGTTCCGTATAGGATACAGGTTCGAATCCTGTCGGAGGACGAATATTTTCTATGAAAATTTATCGGACATTCAGGCCGGTAAATGTTATTTAATACAGTTTATTATAAACAGAGCATTTACTTAAATACTTGTATCTATAAAAAGAACGTTAAACATAAAATGTCTTTATATATAATATATATATATATATATATATATATTTGGGATCAGAGAAAATATATCTTATATCCGGGTTTATCTTATATCAGGGTCTCTTATATCCGGGTTACACTGTATATATATATATAGAGAGAGAGACAGACAGAGAGACAGACAAAGAGAGAGAGAGAAGGGGGTAAATAGATACATAGACTTTAAAATTTGCTGAGGACAGAAATCGATACGGTCAAATGGGATACGGAAGCTGAAGAAAGAACCAAATGGAGAAGAGCAGTTCACGTAAAAACATCATCCTTCGAAAACACTAGAAAACAAATTGAAGGGACAAAAAGACCCCAAAGAAAAGCCAGAGATCTTCATCCCCTGAACTCTCCTACCCTACGATGCGGTGGTTGCTGCGAACGTTTCTTCAAATCCAACACAGGACTCATTTCACACAGAAAGAAATGTCGATGAGGACCCTAATAATCAGCAACTAGTTATGTCAACGAAGGCTTGGATCCACGTTGACCTCTTTTCATTGATCCCTGTGCATTTGTAAATTTGTTTTCAACCCATTTTTTCTTGGCACTCATATATTCATAACTATCATTATACATAAATTATACATTTTAAATTTGTGCTCATAGGTAAATTAATTTTTTTATTTAATCTCTATTTTCCAGTAAATGCTTTTCAAGGAAAGCTCAGACAGATTTATTTTATTTTCAGTCTTTCTTTAACTTTATCAATCGACTTAAGTTAATATATCATTGAACCATTTCTAAGTTCTCCTCTATTCTTCGTATAATCTTTAGAAAATTACTTTTGCTTTTATTACTGAATTATTTTAAGAGTCCACTGAGATTTCACATGTGAAATTCATTTAGCATTAGTAATCCATCTATTCTAACGATTTCTGGCAGGTAACGTTTATGGTTTGAATTATTCCAGGAACTATTGAGTGGAAACAATTGTAGATCCGGATGCAGTTTTCGAGGTATTTATAGTGTTTTTTTATTTATTATTAATTATTTTATTGTTGGCTGTTGTTATTACGTTTACTTTTGTTTATATTTGCGTTTTGTCATCTGGTTGTCAAGGTAATTGTCTAACCGTCGGCTTAAATAGTATTGGAATGCCTATTAAACCTTTTTGCTGTTTCGTCTGGTGTCGAATAAATCGTCTGATGTTGAACGAAATTTGTAGAAGAATAAATTTTGTGTAATAATCCGAGTACTTTCAACCATTGTTGTTAACATGCTAGACTGTTAGAATAGATTTTAGCCTCCCGCAGAGTAGAATGACCTTACGATTTAAAGGTATCTTATGCTTTTTCATCGTCACGGGGAACACTTGAATCTCGGTACGAGAAAAAGCTATTAAAAAAACTTTCAAAAAAGATTGAAAAACGCGTGAGACAATAAGATACGATTTTACATAAATTATTTACATTATTTTCTAAAGATATTTTCATTGAAACAGTATTTAGAATGAACAGTGAAAGAAAAACGGAGAATATTTGGACAGTCTAATGCTGCGAATACCATAGAACGAAAATGTGAGCAACGACGAAGTTTTTAGAGAAAATGGAATAAAAAAAGAATACTTATACCTCCGAAAGAAGCACATAATGAGGAAAGAGGGCTAGGAATATTTGATACTCACAGGGCATATAGAAGACAAGAAGGAAACTTTAAAACAACACACAAATTAACTAGGGAGCTTGTGTAAGTGAATGGCAGAACAGGGGTTAGGAGCGATGACAAAAGAGACAAAATTATAAAGAGCTACAAAAGACAGGAAACTGTAGAGAGCCATGATCGACAACGCCCTGAATGTGCACAGCACATAGAATATGAATATGATTTACTTAAAATTGGAATGAACAATATGTGGACTTATCCATTCTTTGCCTGATGAAGTTCACAATACCGTAAACTCGTATAGCAAAATAAAGTATAATATATATTTAAAAAATCCACATTAAAACCAAAAACCTTTGCGGTTTCTCTCTGCTCTTTAAAATATACACATTTCTCTCATTGGAACAACTATAACATCTCCCTGATATATATATATATATATATATATATATATATATATATATATATATATATATATATATATATATATATATATATATGCAAGTTTTATTAAAAACGACAGACTAGGTATTACGGTTAAGTTTTTTTATTTAATTTTTTCTTGTGTACGACCAAGAGCTTTCTTTGCTGGACAAAGGGTGTGTAAGAACTGTCCAAATGTTTTATTTTTCTGAGCGCTTTCGGCTATATCTCTAGCCATTATCAAGGATGATTCGATTTTTCTGCTTAATTGAGTGTGTGCATTATGTATATGTCTTAGTGTGTAGTAGTGGTGTTTTAATTTCCAAATACGGTTAGCACGTTGTGGCTTTGTTCGTAGTTAATATTGTTATCGGTAGGCTTTTTCTTTTTTATTATTAAATTTTAAAAATTATTTTATTATATACAACTATCATATATATATATATATATATATATATATATATATATATATATATATATATATATATATATATATGTATATGATATATACCTAAAGAGCCAGGTAAACCTACCTAGGTTTCACCTAAACGGATCTTCAGGGAAAATCTGGCTTTTAGGTTTATATTATGTTTGCTCTACTTCGTGTATTGAGCACTTTATTTAGTTACTTTTACTGGTTTTTGGAGGAGGTTTTTTTGGGGACTCTGAGCTTGAATTTTGGACGATTATTTTCGCCTCAATTTCATCTTCTTTGTTCTTTCTTTTTTTATTCCTCACTTTTCATTGGGTATTGGTTTGTTCATTTACAAGCCAAAACATCTAAGGTTTTTCCAAGTGAGTACCACTATATATATATATATATATATATATATATATATATATATATATATATATATATATAATGAAAATATATTGGACAATCTATATATCCTTACGTTCCTTTCTCCTAAATTCGACTTGGACAAGTACATTTTCTAATATGAATCTAGAATATATATTTTTAAACTTTCCAAAATTATATAGAATGTTCAGTTTTATGAAGTCTATTATACTCTTGTCAGCTGTTTTCTTCCTTCTCTTATTTCCATCAACCACCGACACTTCCATCTCACGTTCTTTGTTCAAAATTCTTCGAAGTATTTCAGAAAAGCTATTGTTCTAAGCTGCTCTGTAAATAAAGGCGAGATATGAGTCTACTATTAAAGGCCCCACTGATACTTATCTTGACTAGATTTATAACCATTCGGTTGGCTTTGACGTTCGTTGAGGTTTAAAGATGACAGTCATATTAATGGAGCTGTCAGTGCGTGAATTTTAATGTTGGTTGCTACGCGGGAAAAGAGGAAGCACGTTTTCAGTTTAGAAGAAAAGTTGAAAAGAAAGTAAATGAAGAAGGCGTCGAAATAGAGAAAGGAACTGGAGAGAGAATAAGATGAAGAAAAGAAGTCGTTTATACAAGAATGTCGTAAAAGAAAATGAAAGGAAGACTACGTGAAAGAAAACAAAAGAGAAGATTTTACATTAAATGTTGAAAGAGGAAGTAGATGACATTTTGATCCGAGAATGGAAGATAGAGAACAGAGAGGAAAAAAAAAGATTGAAAATGTAATCGTTTCACGCATTGTTTCATCTTGTATCTTGATCCTTATTGTTTTTATGACTTTACCGCCGATTTATTAGTTGTGAGATGAGCATTTTCGTTTTCCCGTTAGATTTTCGATTTCATTTTTGTTTTTAAGGAATTACATGGAATCAACGTATTTCGGACTTCTGTTGTATTTTTTATTCCACTCTGTTGATAAACCACTTACCGATTATTTTCTTTTCTGGTTTTTCAGCCAAAAACACAACTTGAAAAAATACGAAGACTTTAAATTTAATTCATGCTGTCAACATATAATCAAACATGGTCCTAGAAAACTAAATGAACTAATAAGAAGCAAAATTATTTACCCTGTGAATTTTGCAGGATAATATTTACAAAAAGCCTTAATTAATTTCCGTTTAGAGGAACCCTAATGGCAGTGACGAATCTACGTACGTATTTTTAACAGGTATATCAACTTAATACCGAAATTTAATTTCTATAGGAAGCTTTGAACTTATAAAAATATATATTCCGATTTCACGGTTGAATACATGGTAGTTGATACTAAGCTTTTTTGAAAATACATGTTTGTGAGGATATTATTACTAAAGGGAGGGGATGTGTTTTATGTTGTAGTTTTGTTGCGTTTTCAAATACAGTTTTTTTTTTAAATTGTCCGATATCATATAGGTTAATGGTATGAAAGAGTTCTTTCATATTGGTAGGTTGATATTGTTTAGAGGCATATCAACCTCTAGGTTTTAATACCAAAATCTAAATATTTAGAATATAGCTGTATGTCGTCCACTAAATATATTTTAAACGTAATTGTCTGCACTATTTACATTATTCGAACTATTGTCCTCATTTTGTCGCTATGTTTATCACAAGGTTTCGGCCGTTGTACGCTCCGGCCTTCTTCAGGTGGTTGGAATGTCGAACTGAACCCTTTATTTCATTCACTGGGTTAGAGTGTCTAGTTCCACGTGTCATGTCTAATGGATGACAGCTATCTCCTGCTAATTCCCCTCTCAAATTTCTCCACCGCCTTAACCAGGAACTGAACTCACACTCTGTGGGTCCTGTCATTGGATCTAACTAACGTCTTTGTCCTGAAGGCCACCTGGCACAGTGAATAAAAGCGTTAGTTAGATCAAACAACTGAAACCAAAGAGTGTGAGTTGAAAACTTGGTACAACGACCGAAACGTTGTGATAAATATGGCAACAAAGATGAGGACAATACTCCGAATAATGTAAATAGTGTACATAATACCTCATCTCAGAAATATAGACAGATACTGAAAGGCCGAAACGTTGTAATAAATATGGCGACATCATCATACCCAGGACTGAGTGCAATTTGAATTAGACAGATTTGCATGCTCTCAATTTGCACTGGACAGATCTACATGTTAGCGATCTCCACAACACGAGTACAATAAAAGTATAGGATTCAAAGAGACAGAAGACGTCGATTGACATTGCATTTACATTTTTGAAGACCGTAGTTGGCATAAAAGCAGGTTTAAGTTCCACAAACGAGAAGTACGGGAGAAGAAATCATTAGTATAGAATTTAGGGTTGTGGGTATCAGTTTCAACCTAACAGCCAATCTAATGCAATTACAATTAAAGTATGACACAAGTAAGCTGCGTTACGGCGACGAGAAAATAACTAAAGCCGAGATGCCAAGTTTGGGCCAATAACATTGCAGATTATCCTTTGGAATTTATGAAGAAGCAACAGACCAGAATCAGCGCATCAGATGTGACAGCAAAATGTTTAATGAAGGGACGAATGGCCGACTCAATTGTGTAAGACGTAGAATCAAAACTAGACGGGATATCTTAATTTACAATATTATCCTTCTAACATTAATCCGCGTCACTTATTTTGCTCATAATTCTTCTTCTTTGTGTTGTATCCATTCAGAAGGTTGGCGACCATGGTTCTCCACAATTTCTTTTCATTTGTAGCACTTAATAAATGTTGTCTTTTTGTTATTGCTCGCCGTTCATTTATTCAAGTTAGTAAGGTAGGTTATGCGTATTTTTTCTACTGTCCCTCTTGCCTTCAATCTCTCCTGTCAGTATCACGTTTTCCAAGACTTCTCCCCTCCTTATATGCCATAGAAATGTCAAATGTCTCTTCCTACTAATGTAGAGTAATAATAATTAAATTACAAGACATGCGAAATCACACCGTGAAGGATTCTCGTCGCGCTTTCTTCGGGCTGAGTGCAACGCAGTTAGGGAAAATAAAATACTGTGAAGTGCCCCATTCCAGCGAATAGCTGCCCGAGGCTGCATCCCCCCACTGCACTAGAGAGGGGAGATCGGCAATCATACCGATGCCAGGGCATACGATATTTACATTGGGCTAGGCAATTTTTGACCTTGTCCCCCATATTAAACCTGGCCTTGTGGCCCATCTCACCTCAGTGGGGACGCTGGGGTAAATAACCAATACTCCACGGCCCATGACATTATGTCAGTAGTGAAAACCGTCCTGGGTATGACGATGAACTAAATCCCGCAGCAAAACCTGTGATCAGGTGGTTTTGGGAACCTTTTAATTGCTGTTCACCATGGCTTGGTGTGGTAGCACCTGTTACGGTCCCAGATATGGGCAAATAGCTAAACTCCAGACAGAAGTCAAAACACCATGAAAGTATAAAAATAGATTTTTACAGTAAAAATACCAGCAACACATTTTTGAAAAAAAAATTACCAGCAATATATTAGACTCGACAAAACTCTCTTTACAGAAATACCTCAATAAAACCTGATGTAGAAACTGATTTCTTACAAAGAATACGTATTCTATTCATACAAATCTATCCTAAACATCCTGTCGGCATTAAATTACACATTGAGGTTGATATAAATAAACCAATATTGAAAATATTTATGTGACAGTCACAAAAGGGGTGGCGCTTTTTTAAGAACTGACTGTGTATTAAAGAATTACACTGTAAATATATATATATATATATATATATATATATATATATATGTATATATATGTGTGTGTGTGTGTGTGTGTGCGTGTGTGTGTGTGTTTTAAAGAAGAGGATGTTATAGCTCAAGAACAAAATTAGCTTCTTGTATATCTTGTATATTTTGTTTTATGTCTGCCTTGCCAGTAATACGTATTTTACTGGTCGGGTTGTAAAGACTTACTGTCTTGATTTTAAAATAAAACAAATATGTAAATTAAACTATCTAAAAAACGACGAAAATATAATTTAATTACAATAAATAATGCATCATTTGGGAAAAGAAATGACGACTTTATTTGAACTAACGCCAGCTTTAAAATGTAAAATACTGGGAAAGTGAAATTGATTTTTAGGGCCACGTAAACAAATTTCCATTTTACTCGCTTAAAAAAAAAAGATATATTTTCAGACTCTCCTGTTTATTATTTGGGAATTTTCACGCCAGAATTTAGCGTTTCTTGCAGCGGATCATGCGCCAGTAGGTGTTCTCAAAGTTTCAGCATTCCTTTTGGGATTTCTTTTGTGAAAAGCTTAATACTTTCTTGTTATACCGATTCCGTGGCATTTTTGCAAATCTTTCATTTTTCGCTTTCGACATTTACAGAGTTCTGATATTCAATTCAATGTTCAGGCTCGTTCTGTTCCAATGTGTCATATACAGACTCAGCTCCATTCGAAATCTAACGAATTTCCATTTATTTGTTTAAAATAACGAGATCTTGGATAAAGTGATCCCTTTGAAATTTACAGCGTATTCAATAACTTTCTATTTCATATTCTAGTTTGTGCATTTGAAAGTTGGAATTCTTTTTGGTAAATTAGCTTCCCAAACCATGTTTATTTTGAAAGTACTCCCACAATGAATTAAACTCAGATACTCTTGATAAATATATGGATACATCTCCTCCAGCTGTGGGTTAAATCATAGGGTTTTTATAGGGAAATATCATTGTTATTCGAAAAAGGAATGGTTAATGCAATAAGCACTTTCAGAAACGTTCTTACAATCCACAATCTAGTTTCTAAATAACCCACAAAAGTTTTATAAATCGATCAATCTGTCACTCCTTCACTCAATCAATCAATCTTCAAAAATGATGGAATCCGATCTGTTTATATCAGTTGTAATATATATAATTTTATAGCCGTTTTATAAATGCCTGTGTTCTTCTGCTATTCCTATAACTACAGGCACAACCCTCACTTGCATATGCACAGTGTTTCCTGGTTTACGAGAGAGGTTCTTGTATTTATCTATTTTTATAACTAGATTGACTATTTTCTCGGATAGAAATAATCAGTATTTGATGTATTTGATTGATTGTCCAGACGCAAGTCTCTCTTTTGTTCGTAGATGCAGTTGTTATATCACGCGATGTCTCATCGATATAAACATTTTTGCATTGCAAACATTTTATTTGATAAATCCTGGCATTTGAATCGGAGTTGGGTTTATGTTTCTTCCTCATTGTAACTTTGATTTTCTTGGAGGTCGTAGTAACGATCCTAGTATCAGGAATGACTAATTTGTATGCCAGTGTGATATAATTAAGAAGAAAAATAATTCCAACACCAATTTAAATGCCTTCATATTCCAGATGGTTATCAGCTCCTGTAACAGGTAATTATATTTTTCTCCTATCTTTTGCGTTCAGTCTGTTCTTCTGACACTGCCATCTTCGCGATCTAACACGTTCTACTTTTTTTCTTTTGCACGATTATGAGATCGGGTTCTCTCGCTCAGATGGAACTCGTCGGCATCTTTCGATATTGCAATACCTTTTGATATTTTTGTTTTTCCAGACAATTTCTAGTTTCCGTTAATATCAGATGTCTGAGTTGTCTCCTCTCTTCTATGAACATCGGTCATACACTAGAGTAAACAACTTAGGCAACTACAGTAGTCACTACTCGGTCGTAACTAGTTTTGCATTTTTTTTAGCCTAGCTTAATATATTTGTCCGCAATACGACTTACCGGGTCATCTCGTTATCTAAGGCAGAGGCATATTTAATCAGGCTATTTACTGTATTTGATTACATAGACGGATCCACAATTTACATTTGAAATTAATTTATTATGGAGCTGGGCAAGGAAGGAGTAATAGAAGAGGTACCTCTCAACAGGGATCGAAACTGCGTCTACGAAAATTCATATATATATATATATATATATATATATATATATATATATATATATATATATATAACTTACTAAGATACGTATATCTCCTAAATATAACGTTTACAGCCATTAGAAATAATGGCGATTTCAACGTCCGTTAATTTGTTGGAAATTACGTTACGGTTACGGATATTTGAAATGGGGTATTGTACTTATTTACATTATTTACACTGTTCGGACGGTTGTCCTCATCTTCGTTGCCATATTCACGACGTTTCGGTCGTTGTACGCTCCGGCCTCCTTCAGGATCTGTCTATATTTCTGGGATGAGTTATTGTAATTTTTTACATTATTTACATTGTTCGGGCGGTTGTCCTCATCTTCGTTGCCATATTGACGACGTTTCGGCCGTTGTACGCTCCGGCCTCCTTCAGGATCTGTTTATATTTCTGGGATAAGTTATTGTAATTATTTACATTATTTACATTGTTCGGCGGTTGTCCTCATCTTCGTTGCCATATTGACGACGTTTCGGCCGCTGTACGCTTCGGCCTCCTTCAGGATCTGTCTATATTTCTGGGATAAGTTATTGTAATTATTTACATTATTTACATTGTTCGGCGGTTGTCCTCATCTTCGTTGCCATATTGACGACGTTTCGGCCGCTGTACGCTTCGGCCTCCTTCAGGATCTGTCTATATTTCTGGGATGAATTATTGTAATTATTTACACTATTTGCATTGTTCGGACGGTTGTTCTCATCTTCGTTGCCACATACAAGACGTTTCGGTCGTTGTACTCCCCAGCCTTCTTCAGGATCTGTCTATATTTCTGGAATGAGTTATTATAACTATTTACTCTATTTACATTGTTCGGACGGTTGTCTTCAACTGCGTAGCCATATTCCCGAAGTTTCGGCCGTAGTACGCTCCGGCCTTCTTCGGGTGATTGGAATGTACAACGGCCGAAACGTCGTGAATATAGATTAGACGATGAGGACAACAATCGAGCAATGTAAATAGTGTAAATAATTACAATGCCTCATCTCCAGATAGGCAGATATTGGTTTATTACATATTTTAGTGACTTGAGGTTTAATCAGGCTATTTATTGTATTTTATGGCATAGATATATCCCCAATTTACATTTGAAATTACTGTATTATGGAGCTGGCCAAGGTATGAATACAAGCAGATGTGCCTCTCAACAGGGATTGAATTTGCGTTCAATAAATATTCATATAAAGATAGAAAATTCTACTCAGATACGTATATCCCAAATTTACATTTGAAATTACTGCATTAATTCATTGTAAATTGTTTTACGTTACGGATACGGTAAATGGTAACAAATATTGGCCGAGAAAGGTCATAACGAAAGGTGCGCTTTCCTTCATCAGACTAATTGAAACCTGCTATCATCTTTAGACTTTTCTTGGATGAGCAGTTTTGACGCACGCTGGGGTATAGGGTGTCCTCACTAATTAAGAAGGACGAAGGTTTGAACCCTGCCGAAGGGCACTTTTTCTTTTTTAGAAACTTTCGAATACTGATATTCTTGTTTTTTTTTTCAGACTCTCTTCTTCAAATGGAAGACTTCGGTCTCTTTCGATATCCCATTATTTAGTTATCTGAGTTACCTCCCTTAGTTTATGACCATTGGCATTCTACTGTAAGTGGTTTTGCATTCTTTTTTAGTCTACCTTAGTATAATCTCCCCCCAATACGACAAACCGTTTCATCGCTTTCTCTAAGGAGAACGCATCTTCTATTTTTCTGGCTTTCATCAATCTTCCTTTTCATATAATTTTTCCTCATGCCTTACTTCTTTGTAGCAATATTTACACTTGTATGCTTGCAAAAGAGGTCTGGTGTCGATTAATGTATCTTCGGTGTAAACACCTCTCTTCAATTCTCCAGCTTATTTCGCGGTAAACGCGATTCTATCATTGCCCTCGTCTGAAGAGCCTTAATTCTTCCTAGACTTTCTAAGATATCTAATATCAAATTAAGTGTCTCTGACACTTTTGTAAGTGCACCAATTATTATAAGACTACAATTTTTGCTCAGACGTCTTTTTAGCGAAAGGTATCAACCTGAAAATTATTTATTTCTAAACATTTGAAGTGATTGTTCTTAGTAATATACACACGCACACATATATATATATATACATAGGTAACTATACTCGTGTCGAAAAACCTTCGAATTCTTGATTTACCAATAGTTAAATCAATCTCGAAGGGAAAAAAATGTTTTAAAAAAGAAAGAGCCAGGAACATGAAAGTCTGTCGAAGATAATCGCACAGATACAGGTTCAAGGCCCAAAGAAAAAAACCCGATACGAGTAAACAACTAAATAAAGAGCTCGATAGAAACGTAGAGCAGACCTAGTCGAACCTAATGAGCCAGACAAACCTACCAAGGTTTCACTTAGTCGTATTCATAGGCGACAACCAAGACAACACCACGTGGTATTGTCTTGGTTGTCGCCTATTAATACGCCGTTTTCTTTTGCCCTCTTTAGCCAGCCGACCCTGCTGAGTTCCGTGTCGGACTATTTTTTTTTTTTTTTTTTTTTTAACCTGTTTTTCGGCTGGAAAGCCCGGGATATATTTGAAAAATTAATTGACTTTTGTTTCGTTTAAGTTAAGTTATTTGCTAAGTTTTTATTTTCCTTTGTTTCATTTCTTTCGTTTGAATTTATTTTCTTTCTTGGCTTCGGCCAACATTTTTTATTTTTTTTGTCCGGTAAGACAAAGTTTTACCAGCTTTTTTTATTTCTGTTTAGTTCTTTTACAGTAACGATTTAAGAAAAGGAAAAAAGAAAAAGAAAGAAAGTTTTATTTTAATTTGTCCTCCTTTTCGTTTTTTTACCCTTCCCCGTTTTATTTTCGACTTTAGTCGCAATACTTTAATTTTTGAAGTTTTTAACTTTTGTAGCGGCTTTGGCCGCAAACCTTTATTTTTTTTAGTTTGGTTTGACTTGTTTTCAAACCAGACTTTTTATTTCTTTTCTTTTTCTTTGTTGTATTGTTAATTGTATTGTCAAAAAAAAAGAGGAGTTTATTTTTGTTTTTCTTTATTTTCGGCTGCCTTCGGGCGCCATTTTGATCTTTTTTTTTTCTCCTTTTAAAAAAAAAAGTCCTACGTGACTATTTAGTTTATAGTTTCTTTTAATTTAATCTAGTGAATTTGTTTTTCTAATTTGGCTAAAACTTGTTGTTTTATTTGTTTATCTCCTTCTAATTTTAGAAGAAACCACTTTTGTTTTTTGCTTTTTATTCCTTTCCCTATCCCAACTCTTAAAATTGGCTAAAAACTGTCCAGCTTGTCTGCTCCACCTTTTTAAATGGCCGACGACATGAGTCGGTCTAGTGTGAGGAAAGACCTCTTTGGGGCGGCTGCTAAGGCCGACCCCCCCAGATAAAAGTAAATCGAAAAAACGGGGTAAAGTTTCCCCAAATAAACCCGACGAGACCAGTGTTACCAACACTAAGAAGGAGGAGGCCATGCAAGTCTCCAACTCAAACAACAAAGACAAGGTGCCCCCTTCGGCACAATCCAAGTCACCAGCCGAGAAATCGCCCTCTTGCTGGAAGTCCCCACCGAGTTGTATCGTGAATATCGCGGAGTTCTTGGAGAAGGCAAAAGATTATGCCCATCTTGTAAATAAAGATGGCATCCTTAAAGACGTCCAGGAACTGTAGATATTCGAACAGAGAATGGTGACCGTCTTCGCGTTCGACAGGCGTACGCGCAAAATCTGTCGCTCCACGAAAGACACTGTGATTAGATCACTTTTGTCCCTGGGGATAAAACCCCAAAGAGTCATTAAAGGAGTGAAGTTTTTCATGTGGGACGTGCTGCTGCCCACGCCAGAAGATTGCCTAGAAATGGCAAAACGTGAATTAATAACTAAAGATCTGATTCTCCGAACAGAATATCTAGGTAGGCGAAGGACCAGGGTGGCAGTTTTTGAGGTTCCTCCTCAAATTTCCGGAGAGCTCCTGGCTGCATTTTTATGCAGTACGGCCAGATTTTAGGGGCTCTCTCGGACAATTTGAACGGGGGATGGACTTTTGACATCATGATTGATGAGGCGGCCTTCAAGTCCATCTGCAACTGTCTGGATTTTGGCAACCGGAGATTGCCGGTCATTGTGACTGGCAGAAAACCTGTATGCTGGAGGTGTGGAGTTACTGGTCATCTCTCCTCCTCCTGCCCAATGAAGAAGGCCCCTGGAGCTCCGGTTGCTGGCGACCAAAATCCCCCTTTGGCCGACACTGTAAAATCCGCGGCGCCTGTAATGGGCCTACCTACGAAACGGACCGGTGAGGAAAATCCCTCGGTTGGGTCTTTGCCCCCATTACCCCCAAAACCAACGCCTTCCACAAGTGTGGATAAGGAGAAGGATGAGGGGGAATGGCGTTTAGTAGGTAGGGCCAAAGGGAAGATCTGGACAGCGGGACCTCTGTCCCAGCATGACTCCAGGGATAATACCACCTACAGCTACATTCCCTCTACTAGCTCTGAGGGCGACGCCTCGGCTTCTTACGAGAAAACAGCTACAGCTACGCAAAAGCTCAATGAACCCAGCTGGGAAAAGATTTTAAATCTAAAAAAACTGAAAGAAAGGATTGATGCAAAACGAGTTAAGAATTCCAAGTCGCTGGGGGTGCCTTGCCCCTCATCCTCTGCCCCGTCTTCCCCTTCAGGTACCAAGGCTCCCGGGTTGAAATGTCTCAACAACGATGAGGCATCCCTCACCTGGCTGGTGATACGTGGGGCCCTCTGGGTCAGCAAAAGACTTTGCGCAGCGGTTTTGGAGAAATATCCAAACTGCCGGCGTTCTGATGGGGAAGTCGAGACCCTTGGTCACGTCTTCTTTCATTGCAAGTCGGTAGCACCATTGTGTAAGTTTGTTGAAGGCCTCATGGTTCGCATGTTGCAGGGAAAGTTTTTTGTCCTTGAGGCCGCTTCTGTTTGTAGCAATGTGGCCCCGCCGTTAACAAAGTCTGAACTTTATGTGTTCCACTGCTTGCTAGGAGTTATGAGAGTCGTGATTTGGGTGACACGTCAGAAGGGATTCTATGGAGGTGAGAAGTTCACTTCTTCCCTACTAATCTTGTACTTTAAGCATCAGCTTAAAGTCAAGATTAGGACGGAAAGGCGGCGACTCTCTTCATCAGAATTCGGCAAAAGGTGGGTAAATCTTGCGCGAATGTGTAGAGTGAGAGGAGCTAACCTAGAGTGGCACTTGGACCTCGGTTAGGTACAGAATTTCGTCCCTGATGGGTTGAACAGAGGCAACCTGTCCCGATATTAGACTAGTTTAGGTTTATTTTTGAGTCTTTAGTTTCTCGATTTTGGTTAACTTAGCTAGGGTATGTATGCTCATCGGCCACCCTTTTATTTCTGTCCCTATATTTCTTTAGTTTAATTCCCCATCCCCTCCCTCGTTAGGTGGCCAGTGACGTCAGTTCTCTGGTGGTTGCGGGATGACTTTCGTTTCGTGTGTGTGTTTTTTTCGTATTTGTTATTGTGTCTAAATGAGTCTGTGCCTGTGTGAGTGATTTTGGAAGGATGACTGTGTTTTACTTTTATAATCTCGCAATTATTTCGTCCAGTTAACTGATGTTTCTGCCACATTTAGGTATTGTGGGGGTTTTTATTACTAACCTTGTTTTGTTTTCTTGTAAATATTCATCACCCCCCACAGAATTTAAATTGTATATATGGGGACTAGTTAGAATTTCATAGAGAATTTGAGGAATTATGGTGGATGTAGTAAGAAAGGTATGGAAGAATGTGTTGTTTTGGTGCTAGGACTATTGTTGGTATGTTTGGGTCAGTGTTTGCGACTAGCTAAGTTTGAATTTAAGACAGATGACGACCGTCCTTCCCCAATCCCCCTTTTTGGCCTTGTGCCACATTTTGTGTATATTTCTTATATACGAATAAATATTGCCAGCTGACCATGACGATCTGCCTAAGTGAAACCTTGTCTGGCTCATTAGGTTCGACTATATATATATATATGTATGTATCTATATATATGTGCGTGTGTGAAGGGGACCGCATATTGATATGTGCTGGGAAAAAACAAAACATTCCGGTTAACAATTTATATGACATTCGCCTTGATAATTAAAGTTGTCTGCAATAAACGTGAGAATGGCCGAATGAAAAAAAAAAAGGTGTGTAAATATGCACAGCACAATCTTTGAAAACGAATGTAGCAACATTCGAAAGTACGCGGGAAGAAAATATGAACTTTGATAAATTTACCGGTAAAAAAAAAACACCTAATTCGGAAATTTGAAAAATTAAATAAAAAAATAGACAGAACTTGTATGTGTGTGTGCATGTGTGCGTGAGTGTGTGTGTGTATGTGCTAGCTTAAATTTGACATAGACATGATACTATAAAAATGGAGGTCGAAAGATATAATTACACCAGTCAATAGTGTAGGATTTGTCGCAGAACTTAACATTCCAGATTCAGAATTTTGGTTACTGACACTTAATGAATTCAGATATATTTTCCCTACGAAGAATTTTTCCCTGAATATATAACTCTAGAACTTTGGATGAAACCGTAGATATTAATTGTTCCCGTCAAAAATTGTTGCTATTGAAGACTCAGAAAATAAATTCAACAAAAGCGTACAAAAGGCGAAGATTTGAAGCAAGAAACGTAAAATAAAGTTTAAGAAATAAAGAAAAAAATGAAAGTGTAAATGAAAAGTAAAAAAACTAAAAGAAAGCAAACGGGAAATGAAAGAACCGGCTGGAAGTGTCTTGAAAAGAAATGGTAAAGTAAAGAATTTGTAAGTTTTTGCTAACCTCAACAAATTCCAATATCATCGATTCATTTTGAAACTTGGCTCTTTGTGTTCTTGGAACATTTTCTGGCGCTAATCCTTTTCACGATCGAAAGAGATTATTGGGCCACACCCTCACTTGAAGCCAACTAACAAATACATCATAAAAGAATTCCGATACAAAAAGAGCTAAAAAAAAAGAATAGAATATTGAGATAAAATGAAATAAAATAAACAGTTACAATCCATGGGTTGCGTTCTCTTCCCTTTCGGCTGCCTTAATCAGACCTTGTTTTGACAGGCAACTGGTGGTGTCCTTGTCAATTGGTGCATTATCGTTCGACAGTAAAGCTTTTACTTTGGAATGGCCGAAGGCTTTTCCAGAGAAACACCTCAAGGTCTTGTTAGCACTGACAGGAAAGTCAATAAGAAGAATAGTCTTTTCTGAGATGCGGGAGGGGATGACGTAAGAGAGCGCGAAAACTTTGGCGGGAAAAACGAGGCGATGGCAGGAAAAGAGATTATGAAAAATCAATACACATTAAGGCAAATGTACAATGAAAGCAAAAATGAAAATATGAATGATATTAAGGGGAAACGTAAGAGAGAGAGAGAGAGAGAGAGAGAGAATATTTGCTGGAATGAATGAAGATTGTCAAGAGAGAGAACTGGAATATTTAGTTTTACTAAAAAGAGGAAAGGTTGATATTTTGAAGGTTCAAATAAGTCTCAACCAAAAAATCGAGGACAAATAAGATGAAGAACATGATAATTATTTGCTAAAGGAAGAAATCGATGGGAATTTCAAGATAAACCATTCAGCAATGGCTACGAAAGTAATGAAAAGAACCAAAAAATAACAAAAAAATCACAATTAATAAAATTTATCTTACAAAATTATAAGGACCAGCGTATAAAAATTAAATGAGTTCAGTATTTTCCAATAATAGTTTACTTGATTTACTTATTTAAACTATTTACATTGTTTGGACGGTTGTCCTCATCTTCGTTGCCATATTCACGACGTTTCGACCGTTGTATGCTCTGGCCTTCTTCAGGATCTGTCTATCTTTCTGAGATGAGATATTGTAATTATTTACATTATTTATATTGTTCTGGCGGTTGTCCTCATCCTTGTAACCGTATTCAGGACGTTTTGGCCGTTGTACGGTCCGGCCTTCTTCAGGATCTGTTTATATTTCCGAGTGAGCTATTATAATTATTTACACTATTTACATTGTTCGGACAGTTGTCCTCATCTTCGTTGCCATATTCACGAGGTTTCGACCATTGTACACTCCGGTCTTCTTCAGGATCTGTCTATATTTCTGAGATGAGCTATTGTAATTATTTACACTATTTACATTGTTCGGACAGTTGTCCTCATCTTCGTTGCAATATTCCCCACATTTCGACCGTTGTACGCTCCGGTCTTCTTCAGGATCTGTCTATATTTCTGAGATGAGGTATTGTAATTATTTACATTGTTCGGACAGTTGTCCTCATCTTCATTGCCATATTCATGAGGTTTCGGCCGTTGTACTCTCCGGCCTTCTTCAGGATCTGTCTATATTTCTGAGATGAGCTATTGTAATTATTTACATTGTTCGGAGGGTTATCCTCATCTTCGTTGCCATATTCACGACGTTTCAGCAGCTGTACGCCCTGGCCTTCCTCAGTATCTCTTTATATTTCTGAGATGAGCTATTGTAATTATTTATATTATTTACATTGTTCTCATGGTTGTCCCCATCTTCGTTGCCATATTCACGACGTTTCGGCCGCTGTACGTCTAGGCCTTCTTCAGGATCTGTCTATATTTCTGAGGTGAGATATTGTAATTATTTATATTATTTAAAGTGTTCGGACGGTTCTCCTCATTAAAATTGTCATTTTCAAGACGTATCGGCCGTTGTACGCTGCGGCCTTCTTCAGGATCTGTCTATATTTCTGAGATGAGATATTGTATTTATATTACTTACAGTGTTCCGGCGGTTGTCCTCATCTTTGTTGTCATATTCAAGATGTTTCGACCGTTGTACGCTCCGGCCTTCTTAAGGATCTGTCTATATTTCTGAGATGAGATACTGTAATTATTTACATTATTTACATTCTTCGGACGGTCGTCCTCATCTTCGTTGCCATATTCATTAAATTTCTGCCGTTGTACACTCAGGACTTCTTCTGGTGATTGGAATTTAGAACTGAAGAAGGCCGGAGTATACAATCACCAATCATTGTGAATTTGGAAACGAAAATGAGGACAACAACCCAACTTAGATAGACAGATTTTGATTAACTTATTACATATTTTAGTCACTTGAAGTTTAATCAGGCTATTGTATTTTATGACATAGACGCATCTTAACCCCAATTTACATTTGAAATTATTGCATTAATTCATTGGAAATTATTTTACGTTTCGGACACGGTAAAAGGGTAACACATATTGGCTGAGAAAGGTCATAACGAAAGATGCGCATTCCTTCTTCAGCTTGATTTCACCTTTAAACCTTTCTTGGATGAACTGTTTTAACGTACGTCGGGGTATAAGTGTCCCGTCTATATAAGGAGGATGAAAGTTTGGACCGTGCCGTAGGGTACTTTTTCTTTTTTATAGACTCTCAAAAACAAAGGCTGGTAGACGTCAATTATTTTGTAAAAAAAAAAAAAAAAAATCAAATAAAAAAAAGTAAACAGAGATGTCTACTCGAATATGTTTGCACACTTTATGTAAATTTAATATTAATCAGGTTAGACATATTAAAATGCTAAGATGTTTGTTTTAAAAGAAATCCTTGTCAGGACATGGACTTTTCTCTGTTGGTTCAGAGATACCACTTTGCTAGACAAAGCTCTGGGTTATGAAGCCGACAATTATAACAGGAAACATTGGCATGTACACTGGAATGTTGTGCTAGATAATTCGTTATATTCCTTGCCTTTGTTTTGCTTTGTAGATAATTCCTCGCAATTTGGAAAATTGTCTTAATACGATTTTCTCATGATTTCAACCCTCAATCCTTGTGCCTTACTAAACTAAGATTAATAAACATTAGGAGCAGAATTTGAAGAAAGGAAAATAATGGTAGGCGGAAAGAAAGAATAATGAATCATTTCCGTAAAAAACTGGAATCAATAAAATTTTTCGAAACGGACTTGCACATTGTTAAGCAAAATTAAGAAAAATAAATAAAGCAATGCTAAAATTGAAGAAACGTAAAAATAAAAAAAAATGTAAATTTCTAAATGAATGAATAAAGTAATAAAATATTCCATGAAGAAAATTCAGGAGAATATATCCAAGCGATTTGTAAAAAAAAAGAAAGAAAAACAAGGATCAGCTCTGAAAGGAAAAAAATCAATGATTTTCTAAAATGAATAAGTGAACAAAATGGCGGTATTTTCCCTATTTTATGTTAAGACATTCCAGTTAAGTTTATGAAAATGTTAAGGGCTTCTGACAGCCGTGAAGAGGCTCCCTTAATTAAATGATTCCCCATAAGTTCATCGTTTTTCTCCTGTCGCTGCCAGGCCTTTTCTCATTTGTCTTTATCTCAATCAAAGCTCTTTTATACTTTCTGTCTTCACGCTTCTTTCTTCTTTCTGAGCACTTTACTTTCCACTTGTGTCGTCGTCACTTGTTGGCTGTGTTTTTTCATGACTCTGCAAATCTTGTCAAGCTGCTCATCTATATTGGCAGAATGTTGTAAGAATTCGGAAAAGTGGTAAGTCTTTCTTTCCTTTTTCCAATTTACTTCAGCAAATATATCTTGAATATCTTTTTGGATAATTCGTTCATTTATTAATTTCAACTTACCTTTATTATTTTTTTAAACTTAACTCCTTTTAGATGTCAGTTTTCTCTGACTCATTCTGTTCCAAACCATTTGCCGTTCTCCCCTTAAGCGTTTCATAACACTTCTGTTTTGCGTCTTTTTCTCTCTTCAAATTTTCTTGTGGCAAGCCATTTCTGGCGAGGCAACAAAGCTCTCTGGAAAGAACCGTGGTTCTATAAGCACATTACAATGAGGTATTGAACAGGGAGAAGACAAGATTAATGGTAAATACCCTTGTCAATGAGGTTGACCTTTATGTTGACAGTGTTTTAAAAATTTAGTCCCCAACTGTTGAGGACGAAGTAATGTTTGCCCAATCGTAAAAAAACGGTAAACATAAAAAATGTTGCTCTGAAATTTCATTCAGTTACTACACGATCCATAAACATTTGAATTACGTACAATCTGCAGGTATGTATATCACTCTCACTGTGTGTGTGTGTATATATATATAGTGGTACTCGCTTGTAAAAATCTTGGGTATTTCGGCTTGTAGTAGAACAAACTAGTAGCCAAGGAAAAATAAGGAATAAAAAAAAGAAAGAACTAAGAACATGAAATTGAGGCAAAAGCAATCGTCCAGAATCCAAGCTCAGAGTTCAAAGAAAAAAAATCCAAAACGAGTAAAAGGCAACTACGTAAAGTGCTCAATACACGAAGTAGAGCAAACCTAATATAAACCTAAAGAGCCAGGTAAACCTACCTAGGTTTCACCTAAACGGATCGGCAGGGTTAAACTGGTCAGTTTTACTCGGACAACCGTTTAGGTGAAACCTAGTTAGGTTTGCCTGGCTCTTTAGGCTTATATATATATATATGTTATCGGTCAGAGTTCAATTAGACCAGGAGTATTAAGAAGTGCTCAGTAAGTTTATGAATCAGATAAAATAATCAAAAATTAATATACAAAAATTTTAAATTTTAAAACATTAGATCAGTCGATCACTCTACGTTGGTTTAACCTTTTGGTATCTTCAGACGATACGGGCTAAATAAGCAATTATAGTATATATATATATATACACAGGGTGTCCATAAAGTTCGTGTGCGCTTTTGAAAATTTATAAATTTATTTGTATTTGCGATAGAAATAATCTGTAAAAAAAGTTTAATGTACCTAGTTTTAAGTATTGTGATTTCAGGCATTACTGTAAATCAGTTGGCAAATGTTTTCCGTGAAATGCAAAATAGTATTACTCTTTCTATTGCTAACGATGGAGGACATGTGGAAACCTAAATAAAATTTCAATAAAACCTTGAAAAATATCGATTTACTTCTTTCTAATCCTTATTACAAATTATTTCTAACGCAAATAGAAATAAAGTTATCTATTTTTTAAAGTGAACACGAACTTTATGGACACCCTGTATGCATACGTGTGTGTGCGTGTATATATATATATATATATATATATATATATAAATTATACACACTACATGTTTCTACTTAATAATGATATAATTTGTAGGTATATTTCGTAGGTATATATATATATATATATATGTATTTCGTAGGTATATATATATATATATATATATATATATGTATTTCGTAGGTATATATATATATATATATATATATATATGTATTTCGTAGGTATATATATATATATATATATATGTATTTCGTAGGTATATATATATATATATATATATGTATTTCGTAGGTATATATATATATATATATATATGTATTTCGTAGGTATATATATATATATATATATATGTATTTCGTAGGTATATATATATATATATATATATGTATTTCGTAGGTATATATATATATATATATATGTATTTCGTAGGTATATATATATATATATATATGTATTTCGTAGGTATATATATATATATATATATATATATATGTATTTCGTAGGTATATATATATATATATATATATATATATGTATTTCGTAGGTATATATATATATATATATATATATGTATTTCGTAGGTATATATATATATATATATATATATGTATTTCGTAGGTATATATATATATATATATATATATGTATTTCGTAGGTATATATATATATATATATATATGTATTTCGTAGGTATATATATATATATATATATATGTATTTCGTAGGTATATATATATATATATATATATATATGTATTTCGTAGGTATATATATATATATATATATGTATTTCGTAGGTATATATATATATATATATATATATATGTATTTCGTAGGTATATATATATATATATATATATATATGTATTTCGTAGGTATATATATATGTATATATATATATATGTATTTCGTAGGTATATATATATGTATATATATATATGTATTTCGTAGGTATATATATATGTATATATATATGTATTTCGTAGGTATATATATATGTATATATATATGTATTTCGTAGGTATATATATATGTATATATATATGTATTTCGTAGGTATATATATATGTATATATATATGTATTTCGTAGGTATATATATATGTATATATATATGTATTTCGTAGGTATATATATATGTATATATATATGTATTTCGTAGGTATATATATATGTATATATATATGTATTTCGTAGGTATATATATATGTATATATATATGTATTTCGTAGGTATATATATATGTATATATATATGTATTTCGTAGGTATATATATATGTATATATATATGTATTTCGTAGGTATATATATATATATATATGTATATATATATATATGTATTTCGTAGGTATATATATATGTATATATATATATATGTATTTCGTAGGTATATATATATATATATATATATATATATATATATATATTCGTAGGTATATATATATATATTTCGTAGGTATATATATATATATATATATATATATGTATTTCGTAGGTATATATATATTGTAGGTATATATATAATTATACACACTACGTGTTTCTACTTAATAATGATTTAATTTGTAGGTATATTTCGGCCTTATTCAATTGCCATATGCTGGACTAGCGATACGGTTATTGGCGCCAGAAATGAAATCCGCGTGCCAAGTTCAAATTACGGTCCAGCCTATTCCCTTCGCGTTGGCAAAAATGATCCCAGGATCCTTCTCAATCCATCTCTTCTCTCTCTTGCTATAGGTTAATTAGCGAGGTGGACTGTGCTCACTAAAACCTGAGTGACATCCAGTCTGATCAAGAAAACTATGAATTTCAACTATACGGTACCGAAGCCAAAATCGACATCGTCCATCGGGATTCTACAGTTTTATTTGCCTTTGGTGTATATTTATGCTAATTATATTACTTATTAGCCAAGACCGTAAAAGTACAATCTATCGGGTTTTGCAATCAATGTCAGACGTTTATCTTCTTCCGCCATCCAAACATTAGTAACGATCAGGAAAACAACTTGAAGCGATATTAATGAAGGACGTCAAGTTCCCTCTTGATGGATGGATTCTGTTGGAGAATTGAAATAATGCAAATGTGTTTGGATTGGGAAAATGATAGTGTAGAACTAAGATTAGAATCGTTAAAGTGAAATATTCCTTCCCTGGCAGGGATAGGCGCACTATACAAAAAAGAAGAAAAGGGAAATATATATGACCGAATATATACACTGACACTGATATATATATATATATATATATGTGTATGTGTCTGTGTATATATATATATATATGTATATATATATATAATTACCATATAATTTTTTTTAATTGGCCGAAATTTACATTGTTTGTACTTTAAATAAAAGAAAATTATTATACATGGTTTAAAAAGTGAGACGTGATATTTTATTAGAAGTTTTATTATGACAATAAGAATAAGAAGCATTTTATGATTAAATTTTGCTACTATCAAAATATCCTCCTTTAGACTTGATTACTGCAGCACAAATATTTGGCATTTTTTGCAAAAGTTTCTCTAAGTATAAGCTTGATAATTGATTCCATTCTTTCTTCAGTGACTCTAAGAGTTCTTTTTATTTTTGGGGATGGTAAGGTTTCATACTTCTGTCAAGTTCATTCCACGGTAATTCTGGGGTGGTTTTCGTAATGTAGAGTGTCTGTATATATATATATATATATATATAGGTTTGTTCTTATCTGTCCATATATGTATATATATCTATATGTATGTATGTATATGTGTGTGTGTTTGCGTCTGTGTACACACACACACATGTATATATATATATATATATGTTAGGAACCTGAATAAGATCTCGCTGATTTATCATGAAAGGTAATGTTTTACTTACAAAAAATAGTAAGAAATATGTCACTGAAAGTGTTGTCCATCACTAGCCACTACTTTTTACCCGTCTTTCTGGCTGCATTGGAATTCCACATTGGAATAACGACTCGTCATTTGTGTCTAACAACGAGTCGACCCAATTTTCGTTATTTTCATAAGAATGAAAGTGCTACTCAGCCAGGCCATGTGCCATCGATCGGAACAAGTTATTATCGGACCGGTCAAAGTCTGTTGAATACGGCGGGTGAGGTAGGACTTCGCATTTAAGCGTTTCCAATTAGTTTTTCACACGTTTTGCAACGTGTAGCCTATCGTTGTCATGTTGCAAAATCACTTCGTCGTGTCTCTGCTCGTTTAGCAGTCGTTTTTCTTCAATGCTGTGCTCAAATGCGTGAATTATAGTCGATAGCTATCTCCTATGATAGTTTCTGTCAGTTTGAGCAGGTCATAATAAACTACATCCAACTGATCCCACCAAACGCGAAGCATGGATTTTCGGCCTTGCCGCCAAATGTGTTGCATGGCCCGGCTTACCCCAAAATCTTCTCCGCTTAGGGTTATCGTAGTGTATCTACTTTTTTTCGCCGGTCACGATACAATGTAAAGAAACTCTCCTTTTCTACCGTTGAAGCAGCTGTTCACACGTGGAAATAAGCTGTTCGATGTCTCCAATTCATCTCGTACGGTACCCTTGATTTTCAATAATTCATAATACCTTCAAACGTTTCGAAACTGTTGTGTGATCAACTCCTAATGATTCTGCAAGTTCAGCTTGCGCCTAACATGAGTCTTCATAAAGTAATGCCTCCATTTCTTCGTTTTTAAACTTTTTCGATGCGCCAGAGCATTCTTTATCTTCAACATCAAAATCATTATTTTTGAAGCATCTAAACTAATCTCCGCATGTTGTTTCCAACAGAGCATGGTCGCCGTAAATCTCAAAAGTTATTCTGTATGCTTCAGCTACAGATTCTTGGGGGGAGGGGGCAGTAAATACTGTCATGTGTGACGTCAGAAGCTGCGACGCGATTTTCGCTTCCGCGTCTCGTATACACGAGTTTGTCGTTGCTTGGAAATCTTTCATGCAACAAAAACAGACTATCATTATTGTTTTTTCCGTGTATTGTTTAATATATTGAAATGTAATTGTTATCTTTGATACTGGCTTAGATAGGATTAAAAACTAATTTAAAACAAGTGTATCATGTTAAAAAACATGTATCATGATGCCGATTTTCTTTCATATTTCAATGAAAATGTTATTAAGCTTATCCGACAGTATGAAAGGAATCTACATAAAATAAATAGACAAAACTTGTCTATATTATTTAATGAAACATGCATCAATATATATATATATATATATATACATATATATATATATATATATATATATATATATATATATATATATACAACGGGACAATGCAAAATCATGGAGTATTAAAGGTGGTCCGCCAGAATTAATTCAGTAAATAAGTATATTCAGTAATTAGCTGAGAAGGCTAAAATCCAAACTATATCTGTAATTAAATGATCAAGATGGAATTGAAGGAGAAATCAACCACAGAAAAGCCCCCCCCCCCGAAAAAATATCAAGAAAATGAAACAATTAATGTCCTAAATAACCCCAAAACAGCATTTGAAGAATGCACACTCGTTGGCGATACCCATTCAGAAAGCAAGGACTCTAATATCGACAAATATCTGATTCATCTGTGTTTACACAATCCTAGATTGAAATCAGAAACGGAATCTTTCATCCTTGCGACTGAAGATCAAAGCCTGTTAAGATGATAATACCAGGTTCATACTTTAAAGTACGGAGATAAAAAGTGTTGTTTTTGTACACCTGATGAAGAGAGTATTGAACGTCTAGCATCTGTTTACTCTATCCCCGCATCAAACGAATATTAATATAGCTATGATAAGGTAGGTCAATACCTTAATTGGCAAATAAGCCAATATAGCTACCAAACTGAACAGAAAATGATATGGAGTATTGACTTCATATCTGGGCTGGGCTATCCAGTCTTCAATTTCCATCCTTGACAAAATTGTTTAAACTAACTTGTGAGCGATTAATTATTTTTCACCTTTTCCTAAAGACAAAACTTCTATCCCTATTTTCATGACAAATACCCGGACGAGCTACTTTCATTAGTTCCACCATTTCAGGTATTCACATCTAGGACACGTCATGACATGTACAAAGGGGTGACTCATAACCATTCCCTACGTATTCTGTTGGTAAGGCGGAAGTTCAAGCCCAGCAGCTTCTGTCCCACCCCCGAACTGTTACATTGTAGAACAGATTCCTGAAGGTATGCTTCCCCGATCACTACCTCTTTAAATCTAGGGCTAACCGTTATTTATCCTACATATACTTATAATATGCACTGCTCATGTTTTTAATTACGCTCCTACGGTAACCTTATTCAGTAATCATTCATTTTGAGTACTTCTTGTGCATTGTATTGTATAGGGTGAACATTAGTATAACAAACGGTTTGAGAAAGTTATGGTGTTAATTTGCTCTGTTATATTACTATATATAACGATCGGATTATAAAAGTTACTAGATTAAATATTTGTCATAATTTTATAAATGCTACCTTATAGACCTGATCAATTAGTCTCATAGCAACATTTCAATTTGCTTGGCTCTCAAAATATAAAGATCCTAATCCGAATCCAAATTCAGGACCTATTGGAGGAGCCCCTCCCTGATTGACGATGTCTTCAGGGGCTGCACTACTAAGCTTGGCCAATTGCGGGTTGATGAGGCTATTTAATCAATAGTTGGCGTGGATGGCCGTTCAGTCCGGGAATATTTAACAGCTCATGTTTTTTGGCGCTGCTGAGATTGTGGGGGAGCCAGTTTAATTACCGATCACTCGACCACAATGAGAACTAATATACATAGTAACATTCTTCATTTGTATTTTTTAATTTGTATCATTATACTCCAGGTAAGTCACTAAAACGCAGGGGTTGCTTAGTGTGAAAGAATATGAAAAAAAACATTATTAAGGAGAGCGGACAATAAAAGAACAGGATTTGAGAAAACAGATGATTGATATTGCATTTAATTTTTGAGGATTAAATTTGACTGGAAAGCAAAAAGCTAAAGAACAGTTCCCCAAATAAAAGTGCAAGAGAAGAAACTGTTAGCATAGAACTTACGTTTACTACAGCCAATTCAGCTGTAAAATGACAAAGTTTTGATGCCCGACTCGTACAGAGGAAAGTTAATCAGAACAATTGCCTTAAAAGTATTTTTATAAAAGGCACAGGGAAGCTACGTTATGGCGATATGAAAATGACTAAAGCCGAGATGCCAGGTAAGGACCAATAACATTACACATTCTTCTTTATATTTTATCAAGAATCTCGAAATACTAGACGCAGCAAACCGGACGTGGCAGAAAAATTGATAAATTATTGTAAACAGGAAATAAAAATGTGTTAATAATAACGTCTTATGGATAATACTGAGCCTGTGATGTAATAATAATAATAATAATAATATCTGCACTGGAATATTTGCAACTCCTACGGGAAGGAAACTGAAAGAAACTGGTACGAACACCACCCAGACCCGGTTACGGAGATAGGACCTGTTACAATTCTATTCTACACAATACACACTGACAGAACAATCAAAGCCAACCGCCCAGACATTGTTATTAAAGACCACAAACAAAATAAGTGCCTCCTTATTGATATGGCAGTCCCTGCAGACTGCAATATATTATTGAAGATATTCGAAAAACTGGACCTTGAAATAGAAATCTCAAAAAATGTGGCACATGGGAATATCAACAATCCCTGTTGTAGTTGGAGCCCTTGGACTGGTTGGAAAATATTCCAGTAGGCTGATTGAAGGGATCCCTGGAAGTCCATGCCTCAAAGAGATACAAAAAATTGTTCTGACAAGTACAGCCCACACTTTACGAAGGGCTTTATCCATGTAATTTTTTTTTTTTTGCAGTGGAAAGTGTCATGATACCATTTCTAACCCGGGCGGTACCCGGAAAGAAATGTGTAAACGCCAGATATCAAAGAAAGTAATAATAATAATAATAATAATAATAATGATAATAATTGTAAATACATTTACAGTTCAGATATTGCGAAGAGCTTTATCTATGTAAAATGTGTATGATCTTAGGTTTTCCCTTTTTTTTAATAAAAGTGATTAGTGAAAAACGTCATTTCTGACCTTAGGTCTCTGGTTGGAAGACAGAAGACAATGTATATAAAACAGAAATCAAAGAAACAAATATATCAACGCAGTTGTAGGTCGACCGTAGTTGAGATTGCATTCATTGTGAACTTCTTAATCTTGTCAGTAACTGCATATATATATTACGCCAGAAGTATATACAAATTTGAATTCACAGCTGTCATTCTTCTAGAAAGGTCGCCATTCACAGGAGGAGTGTATATTCTACCACAGGTATTTTTCAACAAAGCAATTGTAATTGAATTGGGTCATCAATTTCTTCTGTCCAAATATTCAACCACTAGGCTATTCACATTATATACAGGGTATCCATAAAGTTCGTGTGAACTTTTAAAACTTTATTTGTATTTGCGATAGAAATAATTTGTAAAATGGATTAGAAAGAAGTAAATCTATATTTTTTAATGTTTTATTGAAATTTTATTTAAGTTTCAACATGTCCTCCATCATTAGCAATACAAAGGGTAATAACGATTTTGCAGTTCACAGAAAACATTTGCCAACTGATTTACAGAAATGCCTGAAATCACATTAGTTATTTTAGCTATACTTAAAACTAGTTACATTAAACTTTATGACATTTTTTACAGATTATTTCTATCGCAAATACAAATAAAGTTATCAATTGTTTAAAATGCACACGAACTTTATGGACACCCTGTATTTAAAATTATTATTATTAATAATAATGTTATATTTAATGGATACGCGTTTTTGAGTTGATATTAGTTTAATACAGTAAAATTAATGTGTACCGACCTAGCGGTCAGAAGTCTTAACAAAGAAAATGTAATCGTCAAAACAATTAAATTTGTTCTTGCTTTGTACGAATAGTTTCTAGTATCTTAATAGTAAATCACTCTCGGACTGAAAGCGATTTATCAGATTAAAAACAGAATACAGGTTCGATTTCTATAGTCACAATTGCATCTAAGTATTCATTTACAGTGAAAATTTGATTTTCACTTTTTTTTTTAAAGAAAAAGATTGTTAAGTGATGACGGTGTAACGATCTAACAGAAACAGCTGTGCCTTGGAATGTGTGCGTAAAATCTTCAATAAATATGAACATGTGTGCCACTTCTTATAGATTCTATTAAACAAAGACCAAAGTTCCAGCCTCTAAAAAATCGTCATTCAATTGACAATGAAAGCCACGGCAGGAACGTGCCAGAGTCAATCCATTTTACAAGTTAACGTAAAGCGAGCGGTTACAGCCAGCTTTTAGAAATACTTTCAAGAGAGTCCCTTTTACTTTTTATTTCTATCTAAACACTTATTTTATTTATTTTCCTGCATAAGAAAAAGGGGGAAAAATAAAAAAAATAAACAGCGTCCTTTATATTGGCACAAACGTCTTGCCTCTATCCATCAACTTTCAGGGGTTTTCACGGAACATTTGCTTTTGTTATCCAGAGAGATTGACTGTATATTCAATGGCGTCAAATCCTTAACAACAGGAAGTGCGGATCCCGCTCAATCTTACACCAGAACTGCTGAAGTAGCACAAAAAAAATACCGAACTCTTATACGCATAGATTTGTGAACTGGGGAACTAATGATTCGTACGATGTGGACAGTGAGTAATAAGTGTATGCGTTCTGCTGGACCGCAAAATAAGATTCAAGAGGGAAGAATCATAAAATGCACGTCAAATTGAATAAAATAAGGCATTTACAGAAAGAAAATGGCATCTAACTATTTTTTTCCGATTCTATATGGTTTTAGGAACTATTTAGATTGACTGGTCCGGTCGTAAAAAAAAAATAGGGAATAATTTTTTAAACATTTTTGTAGATTGACATTTATTTTATCTAATAGGGCACCTTACAGCGTTGCTGATAAATTTTATATTGGTTGAGGGATATGTGACGTTATAGCGGCCTTACAGTAATCAGCTATTTGGCTGACCCTAAACTGACCACTCATACCCAACCTGAATTTTCAAATACCATCATAATATTTTTCTACGCTTAATAATATGGAAGGTATAACTTTTCTTTTCGCATTTTCAAATTGATTATCGCTAATTTACTTGCTGAATTTAGGGCCTAATATCTCCCTGGAAATTATTATCCATTTTCTGTTAATGTAAAGTTAAAGGCAACGTTACAATGTAAAGTGCAACGTTTATGTGACGTTGTAAAATCATTGTAGTAAAGTCATTTCGTTAACTGAGATTAAACCAAGACATTTGTTAGAAAAAAATACTGATTTTTATCATTTTAGAAATGGGTGCTCCGTTAATGTTATCGATACGGTATCAAGTCTCTCCCTACCTTCATAATGAGTTATCTGTACTTTCTTTTTAATTACAAATATCAAATTTGATTGTGTGGTAGATATTGGTTGGGGAAATATCAACACCTCTAGGGATGATTTAATGCCGAAATGCATTCAACTACAGATAAAATGTATTGTTGGTCATTTTGCTATAAAATGTATTGTTGGTCATTTTGCTATAAAATGTATTCTTGGTCATTTTGCTATGAAATGTATTGTTTGCCATTTTGCTATGAAATGTATTATTGGTCATTTTGCTATGAAATGTATTGTTGGTCATTTTGCGATAAAATGTATTCTTGGTCATTTTGCTATAAAATGTATTGTTGGTCATTTTGCTATAAAATGTATTGTTGGTCATTTTGCTATAAAATGTATTCTTGGTCATTTTGCTATGAAATGTATTCTTGGTCATTTTGCTATGAAATGTATTCTTGGTCATTTTGCGATAAACTGTATTCTTGGTCATTTTGCTATAAAATGTATTCTTGGTCATTTTGCTATAAAATGTATTATTGGTCATTTTGCTATAAAATGTATTGTTGCTCATTATGCTATAAAATGTATTATTGGTCATTTTGCTATAAAATGTATTATTGGTCATTTTGCGATAAAATGTATTGTTGGTCATTTTGCTATAAAATGTATTATTGGTCATTTTGCTATGAAATGTATTGTTGGTCATTTTGCTATGAAATGTATTGTTGGTCATTTTGCGATAAAATATTTTGTTGGTAATTCTACTATAATACGTAATGCTAGTTATTTTACTTTAAAAATATACTTTTTGTAATTTTACTATAAATATATATTATTGCTATTTATCTATAGCTGGGACCCAAAAAGATGCTACTACCCCGGGTCATGGTGGGCGTGGGAACAACAACAATTAAGAGGTGGTTCCACGCTCCTCAAAACCTGGTACAGTGGATAAAGGCGTTGGTTAGATCCAGTGACAGGACCCAAACGAGTGTGAGTTCAATACCCGGTTATGGCAGTGGAGAACTTTCAGAGGGAAATTAATAGGAGATAACTGATAACTGACATCCATAGAACAGTCTACCCAAGTGAGCGAAATAAAGGGTTCAGTTCGACATTCCAGCCACCTGGAGCGGACAACGGCCAAAACGTTTTAATAAATGTGGCGACAAAGATGAGGACAATAGTCCGAATAATATAAATAATGTACATAATAATACCTCACCTCAGAAATATAGACAGAACTATGATGACTATTATCCTAATCTTTCATCAGTATTATTATTTCTGCTTTGCATAATTTTATATATTCAACCTCGCCACGAATATGGAGCCAAAACCAAGCTACAGGGACATCTCGATTGCATTTTTAGTGATTTGTTTGTGAGATGGTGACATCAATTAAGAAATACAAAGAAAGAAGAGCTTACGGCCATATCACGTTCAAACACCGGTTCCCGTACGATCACCGACTTTAAGCAACATCAAGAGTGGTCAGTAGCTAGATGGGTGATCGCTTGGGAATACCAGGTGCTGTAAGCTTGGATGTGCTGGTGGGGCAATGGATAACGGATGGGAATTGGAAATCAGAGAGTCGAGTTCCAATTACAGCTGGTTTCATTATATCCACTGAATCGGAAATAGCGCCGGGGAAGGTATGAATCCATTTCTTCTCCCCTGATCTATGGGACAATTAGTAGAACTTTTAGCAGTTAAAATCATTATCTTCAAAGACTTTTTAAATCTAAAAATATATTCTGGCTTTAAACAACCTGTAGACGATATTCGGTGAAGTGAACTGGTATAAACAATAGAAATGACGTTATTTTTATTAATTTGATAAAAAAACAGTACTTCAGTCAGTGATATAATTAGGATGAATAAAAATAGTTTTAATTTGTATAGACTGTTATTTCAAAAACATATTTCATATACATATCTATATTATTATTATTATTATTATTTGATATCCTCTTCAATTTTTGATGTTTCGTCGGGTTGATGACGTTTATATCTCAACTTCTGTATCCCATAACCAATGAGGTATTCCACGTAGCGCTGCCATCTTCACACTCCTATTGATTTCCGATATCTACAAGGAATCTTCATAGAGTGATTACTGGAAATAGACCAGAGTACTTCAATTACAAAAGGTAAAATATCTAAAGACCAGTCGCAGAATCTGAAAAGTGAAACCGAACGAAACAATATACCACAGTATTTATTTTTTAATCATTTCCCACCAAGCAAGGGAATAAAGCCACTAAGACTCAGTGGGTGCAGTGAGTGTATAAGAATATAAGGACAAAGAAAAAATATTATTAAGGAGCGGGAACAATAAAAGAACAGAAATTAAAACGATAACGACTGGAAAGCAAAATGCCGAAAGAGAATTTCAGAAGCAAGACGTTTGATAGAAGAAACTGTTAGCATAGAACTTGCGGTACAGTTCAGCTATTTCTATTGTAAAATGGTGAAATTTTGCTAACAATCTAGTAATGGACTTAAATTCATAGTCTCAGTACCGTAGTGGAGACTTCATCAGAACAATTACCATGAAAGTATTTATAGAAAAAGGAAGCTACGTTATGTTGATTGTAAATTAACTGAATTCGAGCTGCCAGGCCAGGACCAATAACATTGCAGATTCTTCAATGGATTTCATCAAGGATCTTTAAATATATAGCAAGAGCAATAGACAATATGTGCTAACAATATTCGAAGAATGGACGAATGATAGACTTGTAAATTTGTAGAAATGTAAGATTCTGGCGATAAAAATAGTCTAGCACGACAATAGTGGACCAACCACCGTAGTAGTAGACCTAGAAATGAATTCGATATCATCTTCTCACTTTATGTTACTTTAGACCGAAAAGGCGAAACGAGTCACTCCAGGAAGCTATATTTAATCTCGTTCCTCCTTCCATGCCTAGTAACACCGCGTTTCATTCTGCTCAGTTATTCTAACGCCGTAATTGAACCCACAATTAAAATGCCACCAATTTCAGGAACGTAAGAATGCAGGAAGGTAGACCAGCTAAATATTTGTGATAATAACAACAATGGTAAGAGTATTAATAAGAATATTAATAATGAGAGTAATAATGACAATAATGACAAGGGTAGTATTAAGAGTATTAATAATAAGAGCCACGGTGGAGTAATGGATAGCGGCTCGAATTGAGGAATCGGGGAGCCGAGTTCGAATTCCAGTCGAATCCATTGCATTCACTTACGTGCTAACACCCTTGAGAAATCTATGAATCCTCTTCTTCTGCCCCACCCCCATCTATGAGTAAACAGCTGGACAGTCCGAGCTCTATAGCAATTGATCTACCGCAGATAGAAATGGCAAACTACAGCGGGAAAAAATCTGCCTCGTCAGGCATGTATTGAAAGATATATTATCGCCTATGCGTGTATCACGCATCGCACATAACTGACTGAATAATAAGCGTATTATGAACATCAATGTAAACAGTATTAATAAGATCATTAATAATGAGAGTAATAATGGTAACACTGTCAAGAGTATTAACAAGAGTATTAACAATGAGAGTAATAATGGCAACACTGTCAAGAGTATTAATAAGAGTATTAATAATGGGAGTAATAATGACAACAATGTCAAGAGTATAAATTAGAGTATTAATAATGAGAGTAATAATGATAACACTGTCAAGAGTATTAATAAGAGTATTAATAATGAGAGTAATAATGACAACAATGTCAAGAGTATAAATTAGAGTATTAATAATGAGAGTAATAATGATAACACTGTCAAGAGTATTAATAAGAGTATTAATAATGAGAGTAATAATGACAACAATGTCAAGAGTATAAATTAGAGTATTAATAATGAGAGTAATAATGATAACACTGTCAAGAGTATTAATAAGAGTATTAACAATGAGAGTAATAATGACAACACTGTCAAGAGTATTAACAATGAGAGTAATAATGACAACACTGTCAAGAGTATTAACAATGAGAGTAATAATGGCAACACTGTCAAGAGTATTAATAAGAGTATTAATAATGGGAGTAATAATGACAACAATGTCAAGAGTATAAATTAGAGTATTAATAATGAGAGTAATAATGATAACACTGTCAAGAGTATTAACAATGAGAGTAATAATGGCAACACTGTCAAGAGTATTAATAAAAGTATTAATAATGAGAGTAATAAGGATAACACTGTCAAGAGTATTAACATTGAGAGTAATAATGGCAACAATGTCAAGAGTATTAATAAGAGTATTAATAATGGGAGTAATAATGACAACAATGTCAAGAGTATAAATTAGAGTATTAATAATGAGAGTAATAATGATAACAGTGTCAAGAGTATTAATAAGAGTATTAATAATGAGAGTAATAATGACTACAATGTCAAGAGTATAAATTAGAGTATTAATAATGAGAGTAATAATGATAATACTGTCAAGAGTATTAATAAGAGTCTTAACAATGAGAGTAATAATGACAACACTGTCAAGAGTATTAATAATGAGAGTAATAATTACAACACTGTCAAGAGTATTAACAACGAGAGTAATAATGGCAACACTGTCAAGAGTATTAATAAGAGTATTAATAATGAGAGTAATAATGATAACACTGTCAAGAGTATTAACAATGGGAGTAATAATGGCAACACTGTCAAGAGTATTAATAAGAGTATTAATAATGGGAGTAATAATGACAACAATGTCAAGAGTATAAATTAGAGTATTAATAATGAGAGTAATAATGATAACACTGTCAAGAGTATTAACAATGAGAGTAATAATGACAACAATGTCAAGAGTATAAATTAGAGTATTAATAATGAGAGTAATAATTATAACACTGTCAAGAGTATTAATAAGAGTATTAACAATGAGAGTAATAATGACAACACTGTCAAGAGTATTAATAATGAGAGTAATAATGGCAACACTGTCAAGAGTATTAATAAGAGTATTAATAATGGGAGTAATAATGACAACAATGTCAAGAGTATAAATTAGAGTATTAATAATGAGAGTAATAATGATAACACTGTCAAGAGTATTAACAATGAGAGTAATAATGACAACAATGTCAAGAGTATAAATTAGAGTATTAATAATGAGAGTAATAATTATAACACTGTCAAGAGTATTAATAAGAGTATTAACAATGAGAGTAATAATGACAACACTGTCAAGAGTATTAATAATGAGAGTAATAATTACAACACTGTCAAGAGTATTAACAATGAGAGTAATAATGGCAACACTGTCAAGAGTATTAATAAGAGTATTAATAATTGGAGTAATAATGATAACACTGTCAAGAGTATTAACAATGAGAGTAATAATGGCAACACTGTCAAGAGTATAAATTAGAGTATTAATAATGAGAGTAATAATGATAACACTGTCAAGAGTATTAACAATGAGAGTAATAATGGCAACACTGTTAAGAGTATTAATAAGAGTATTAATAATGGGAGTAATAATGATAACACTGTCAAGAGTATTAACAATGAGAGTAATAATGGCAACACTGTCTAGAGTATGAATTAGAGTATTAATAATGAGAGTAATAATGATAACACTGTCAAGAGTATTAACAATGAGAGTAATAATGGCAACACTGTCAAGAGTATTAATAAGAGTATTAATAATGGGAGTAATAATGGTAACACTGTCAAGAGTATTAACAATGAGAGTAATAATGGCAACACTGTCAAGAGTATAAATTAGAGTATTAATAATGAGAGTAATAATGATAACACTGTCAAGAGTATTAACAATGAGAGTAATAATGACAACACTGTCAAGAGTATTAATAATGAGAGTAATAATGACAACACTGTCAAGAGTATTAATAATGAGAGTAATAATTACAACACTGTCAAGAGTATTAACAATGAGAGTAATAATGGCAACACTGTCAAGAGTATTAATAAGAGTATTAATAATGAGAGTAATAATGGTAACACTGTCAAGAGTATTAACAATGAGAGTAATAATGGCAACACTCTCAAGAGTATTAATAAGAGTATTAATAATGGGAGTAATAATTACAACACTGTCAAGAGTATTAACAATGAGAGTAATAATGGCAACACTGTCAAGAGTATTAATAAGAGTATTAATAATGGGAGTAATAATGACAACAATGTCAAGAGTATAAATTAGAGTATTAATAATGAGAGTAATAATGATAACACTGTCAAGAGTATTAACAATGAGAGTAATAATGGCAACACTGTCAAGAGTATTAATAAGAGTATTAATAATGAGAATAATAATGATAACATTGTCAAGAGTATAAATGAGAGTATTAATAATGAGTGTAATAATGGCAACACTGTCAAGAGTATTAATAACAGTATTAACAACGAGAGTAGCAATGGCAACACTGTCAAGAGTATTAATAAGTGTATTAACAACGAGAGTAATAACGACAACACTGTCAAGAGTATTAATAAGAGTATTAACAACGAGAGTAACAATGACAACACTATCAAGAGTATTAATAAGAGTATTAACAACGAGAGTAATAATGGCAACACTGTCAAGAATGTTAATAATGAGAATAATAAGGACAACAAAGTCAAGTGTATAAATAAGAGAATTAGTAATAAGCGTAATAATAACAACAATGTCAAGATTATTAGTTCGAATACAAATAATGTAAATAATTATAACTCCTCGTCCCAGAAATTCAGGCAAAAACGTTGGTGTTAACATTTGCAGAAGAATGACTTTTATGTGGATAAATAGCTTGCCATCAATAACCTGTATAACGATTGTAATAAGACTTAAGAAAGCTTTATTGAGCTTGTTTATTTTGAAATATTGCATCCTTATGTGACTCAAGGCCAAAGAGAGAATGAGAAAAATCTGATCGTGTCTGATTGTCATAGACCTAGCTAATTTGATTTACGACGAATTCATTCTTATCATTGATTCATATCACACAAGAACCTCCTCATCACCGTTCAATCCAGCATATACCACAAAACTACATTCACAAGAATCCTACTAAAAACACCTATGACATAAACATTTCATATATACAAAATGTATTTACCTTTATTTTCCCACAACAATATATAAAAATATTTATCATGGAATGGAAACATTATTTAGCTTGAATGGGGACGTATAGCTTATTTATAGTATCTAAATAAGGGATAATTCTTCTTTCAAGGGAGACAAATGTCATCAAGAGAGGTACCTCCTGTTGCTTTATACCACACCGATGAGAGTGAGTCTTTTTAATCGGTTAATATTGCGACGTAAAGGTTTTGTTTCGTTTTCACTTATATATAAGATGGATATATCGCACTGACGTGAGCGGATATTGGACTTTGGACATTAGGTAAAGTACAAAAAGGTTTTCTCGATGCCTACTGGCGACTTTTCATTTCAGGGAATGGAAAACGGATGACCACTGCTTCCTCAACCGATTTGTAAATAGCAAGATTCAATCAACCAGTGTGCGTATTGGAGCATACACTGTTGTTTCTAATGGGTCGCTGGTCAAAATCCTAGAATAGAAAATCGCTTAAAAATCCTAATGTACAGCTCTCATGTTTTATTTTCATTACGGTCAGCGTTTTGAGATCGACCGTCAGATACGTATTCGTTGCTTGGTTAATTCCAACCAATGTCTTTCGCAATAAAAACCTTCTCATTTGTACTGAAGAAGATGTCGGCAATTGCGTCTGACAAGAGATCGATCTCAATCAGAGTGACGAGAATTCATTTGCTTAGTGCTTTGTGCTTGATCAAATAAAACACATTAACCCCTATCTTACATGAGGCGCACGCATTGTTAGCCATAGCAAACTAGAATATAAGCGTGCGAGAACTTGCCGAAGGTTAAGTGGATACTTTTAAACTTCACTTGTAGAATCCAAACGCGCGCATGGACATTATTATATATATATATATATATATATATTTACAGTGTAACCCGGATATAAGAGAAACCCGGATGTAAGAGATACCCGGATATAAGAGAAGATCGGATATAAGAGAGATTTTCTCTGGTCCGAAATTAGAGCCTGTGTTAATGTATATATAATAGACCAAACCCGGATATAAGAGAAAACCGGATATACCAGACCCCAACTCCGGTCCCGACAACTATCTTATATCCGGCTTACACTGTATATATATATATATATATATATATATATATATATATATATATATATATATATATATATATATATACAACAAAAGTTAATAAAAATGAACACGCTACCGCCCCTGTTTGAATGATTGGATTTCTCTGTATCCTTGGAAAAAGGAGATTATGAATTCATGTGTGCGTTTAAAACTCAGTAAATTTAAAAATAAGTTATTCCAACATTCGCTTGAAGATGAAACGGAACTAATGCTTTTAATTTGCATTATATAATTAAACTTGAAGATTTTAGCTTCCATTTTTGAAACATGGTTATTACTGTGTAGCGAAAAAAACATATTTTAAATCAGTTAATTTATATTATATATATATATATATATATATATATATATATATATATATATATATATATATAGTATTCAACCAATAAACGACCCAAGAGCCACTCCAGGCAGTGGATTAGTAAATGGGGATGTTTTGTACATAGAGGGGGCAGATGTTGCATATCAAAAAGGTATGTAGGATAGATAACGGTAGACCATCAACATGAGGTTGGTAAGATTGTAGTGATCGGGAAAGCATATTATCGGTAGTCCGTTTCACATTGCAACAGTTCTGAGAGCAAGCTGTATGACTGGAACTTCCTCCTTACCGATGGAATATGGAAGGAATGAGGATGTGTCGTCTCAGTGTACGTGACATAGTAGGCGCTAGCTGTGAAGGACTTGACTGGTGGAAACAAGGGGTGTGCTTAGCCCGAACAGCTGCCATAATAAAAGAAAATAAAAACGATAGAAACGATATCGAGAGGCGAGCAATTTTTCTTCTGTGAGAAAGAGGTTGAAGGGTGGAAAACAACTGGTCACCCACAAGTTGAAGAGTAGAAAACAAATGGTCAACGACAAGTTGGAGGGGGAAAACAGCTGATCACCCACAAGTTCAAGGGTGGAAAACAAATGCTCACCCACAATTTGAATGGGGGGGAACAAGTGGTCAACCACAAGTTGAAAGGTGGAGAACAATTCCTTACCCACAAGTTGAAGGGTGTAAACAAGTGGTCAACCACAAGGTGAAGTGTGGAAAAAAACTAGTCCATCACAAGTGGAAGGGTGGCAAAAAACTGGTCACACACAATTTGAAGGGTGGTAAACAACTGGTCCACCACAAGTGGAAGGGTGGCAAAGAACTGGTCACCCACAATCTGAAGGGTGGAAAACAACTGGTCCACCACAAGTGGAATGGTGGCAAAGAACTGGTCACCCACAATTTGAAGGGTGGAAAACTGGTCACTCATAAGTTTGCGCAACTGTGACCTATATGTTGCAGTAAAACTCATTATCCATTGGTTCCATTTGGTTCAAATGACGTCACACATTATGAAATGGACAATTATTTTAAGACATTTTTTCATGTTTATACGTTCTTTCTTAATAATGTGTGACGTCATTTGCTTACATTTGGATACGCATCGAGCAGATATGAATGTACGAGAGAAAATCATGGAGAATTATAAGTTTAAAAACAGTAAAATCGACTTTGCTAACCGAAACGACCCTCTGTGGCTAAATCGGTAAAGCACTTCAGGCTATATGACGGTTCGGTATATATATATATATATATATATATATATATATATATATATATATATGAAGAAATATTGTCTTTGGGTGTGCTATATATTAATTGGATAAAGTGCTCAATATCAGAGATAGAGCGTATGTAAATATAAAAGTGAACATTGAAGTCAACACTTAAAGGGAACAGTCTGTTTCATGTTAGACGCTATCGTGGCCTGAGATTGCGTCTAGTATGAAACAGATTGTCGCCTCTAAGTGTAGTCTTCAATGTTCACTTTTATATATATATAAGCATATATATATTTATATGTGAAGAAATATGGTCTTAGGGTGTGCTATATTTATGGGATAAAGTATAAAGTGCTCAATATCAGAGATAGAGCGTGTGTAAATATAAAAGTGAACATAGAAGTCAACGCTTAGAGGCGACAGTCTGTTTCATGCTAGATGCCATCATCGGGCCCGATGATTGCATCTACCATGAAACAGACTGTCGCCTCTAAGTGTTGACTTCTATGTTCACTTTTATATATATATATGTATATATATATATATATATATATATATATATATATATATATATATATATTAGCGCATATTACACAATCTCAACAACATCCATATTTACTTTTGATTGATGAGTATAAAACAAATCATGTCTCAGAATGTTCGCCATTCCGCCAACTTTTAAAATGTTTGTTTTAGTCAAAACTATTTTGATAATAAATAAATTGTTTCTCTTAAAAGAAAACATTTGTTAATTGCTTGAAATGTTTTTGCGCATAAAAGTAAAGCAAAATAAATCTCACTTCGCCACTTCTGTTTAGTCAATCAGTAATTCGAACTTAATTTTAAATAGATCTTCCTCTCGCTCAAATTTCTAATTCACTTCTAAATTTGGCTGTGCGAACGCCTAATCCTGGCTATATAAGTGGCCATTTTATTGCAGATTACATTGATAGATAACACCATTTTATTCTGTTCGGGAAATAGAAGATCAAATTGCAATGAACTGACTGATATTTCAAGCATGAAAATGTACAGATAACTTGTGCATTCTCATAATTCGGGGAATATTTCTGGCGTTCAGTCGTCTAATCATTAAGTATAAACTGACAAAAAGAGACGGACACGGAAACTCATTTGTTTAACGCCAAATGTCTGTGAGGTTTAGATTTACTTATGGAAATATATAAAAGTAGGCTTATAGTTGTCTCACTGTTTCTTTCACGTTTTCGATCTAATTTATCTAAATCCTGGAGCACCTACCCATTATCCTTTGGCAGTAAATGACTATCTTAACCAAACTTTCCCACAGCGTTGATTCGGAAGAAAAGGCAGCTTCAAATACACATCACGTTCACCTGACCTAAGACCAATGGATTTCATTTTGGTGGGTGGGCGGTCAGTAAAGCACAAGTTTTATAACCCCACACACAGTACATCTCAGACCGGGATTTGTGCCATAGTGTTCTGGTTCTGGAGAGGTTTGAGGAATGTTGCAATGTTGAAGGAGGACCTTTTGGGCAACTTGTGTGTTGATGTTACCTGGGTCACTGTTAGTAAAACTTTCCATTCCTTTTCTCACGAGGCCCAAAGCTCCGATACTATTGGTCGAGTCTTCATCCCCCACATTCTGCTTATCTCGATCTCCAGGTCCTTGTATTTCGACAATTTCTCGATAATTTTCATGCATTTGATTCTCTCAGATGGCACTGCTATGACAATAAGCATACATTTCCTGAATTTCTTGTCATTTATTATTATTATTATTATTATTATTATTATTATTATTATTATTATTATTTTAATTTTCTTTGATATCTGGCGTTCACACATTTCTTTCCGGGTCCTGCCCAGGGACCTAAGGTTAGAAATGGCATCATGACACTTTCCACTGCAAAAAATAAAAAAATAATAATTACATAGATAAAGCCCTTCGTAAAATGTGGGCTGTACTTGTCAGAACAATTTTTTGTATCTCTTTGGGGTATGGACTTCCAGGGATCCCTTGAATTAGTCTACTGGAATCTTTTCCAACAGTAGGGGAGCTCCAACTACAACGGGGATTGTTGATGTTCCCATGTGCCACATTTTTGAGATTTCTATTTCAAGGTCCTTGTATTTTGACAGCTTTTCGAATATCTTCAAAAATACATTGCAGTCTGCAGGGATTGCCATATCAATAAGGTGGCATTTATTTTGTTTGTGGTCTTTAATAACAATGTCTGGACGGTTGGCTTTGATTGTTCTGTCAGTGTGTATTGTGTAGTCCCATAGAATTGTAACAGGTCCTATCTCCGTAACCGAGTCTGGGTGGTGTTCTTACCAGTTTCTTTCAGTTTCCTTCCCGTAGGAGTTGCAAATTTTCCAGTGCAGATATTGGCCCACTCTGTCATGCCGGGTTTTATATTCAGTGGGTGCCAATATCGTGCAACCTGATATTTATCACAGAATCTGTATTTTGAGCTAACACAGTATTTTAGTATGTGTGCTTGATAATTCCTAGTTAACAAGCATTGGTCCTGTGCAGCAATGATTATTATTATTTTTATTATTTTTATTATTATTATTATTATTATTATTATTATTATTATTATTATTATACAACGTGTTCTAAAACTAACAGAAGTATTTAAAATTGTGTGTTGATTGCATCTGCGCAGTTTAAAAGTGCCATTTTTAAACAACGAAAAAACAAACAAACACCAAACAAATGGAAGTGCATGTTTTAAGTGATGCGTAATTCAATGCAAATAAAAAATCCTGTTACCTTTTTGTTCTTTGAAAGGATTTCGTCACACTAAATGGCTTTATTGAGGGAATCATATATAGGAGGGGCGGGGGGGGATAATATATAACAAATGCCGAATACAATTATACATTGAGAAAAACACTGAAGAAACAGGAACATTTTAACTTTCTGCCGTATTTTGTTGTCTTCCCTTACATTATCTAATCAATAAAAATATTTAGTCTATGGATGCGCCTGAGGAATAGAGGTCTATCCCTTGCTTCCAGTTAAGGTTGCATTTCCGGTTCGTTCTAATGTCTAATTAACCTATGCACTCCTAAAGTTTGTCCTTACTTACGCTAATACAACTCCACACAGTAATCCTCTATCTTGAGTGGCTCTTGGGTATTGTATTGAGTTAATGTTATAAAAAAAAGAGCAGAGATTGGTTTTGATTGAACTTGTAAAATCTACCGAAAACAACCTAAATTTACATGACAGTTTAAAGTGGATTACAGGTTGTCAGTATTTGATCAGCTTCTGGGCCTCAAATCGATCCTCGACCTCAAGTGCTTACGCCCAAATCATGTTCAAACTATGCTTTCGTGAATAGCAGGCGCTATAAGCTTGGATATGCCGGTGGTGGAGTGAATAATGGCTCAGAATTGTTAATCGGAGATTCGAGTTCCAATTCCAGTTGGGTTCCTTATATTCATTTAAGTTCAAATGCACTTGCGAAAAGTAGGAATCCATCCCTTCTCCCCCCCCCAAATATGGGTTAATTAATAAAACTTGTGTCACTAAATCCTTATTATCTATTAAAAATTCTTACAATTTTCTGTCTTGAAATAACCTGCAAAGGGTTGATAAGCCGTACAAAAAAAATCAATCAATCAATAAATCGACCTCACGTGCAACTCATATATTCGAACCAATCACAAATGATGCTTGAAAAATGTTTGGCTTCCTCTATCGCTAAGTACAATTCGATCTGCTATAGTTTAACTTTACAAGAGTCAGTTCAGACGAAATATGGAATATTACTACCATATATATTCTGTAGAATCCTCTCTTTCCAGCGTCGATAGAGTTCGAAAGCGACTATGCAGCCTTGTAGGAGATGGATTCATTTCCATATTGTTTAAATATGTGTTATTATAATCGAGTAAGTTAAAGATTAAAATCTTTAACTTAGATTAAAATAGAGAGTAAAATTAATATGGTCCGAAATTTACACGTTCATAAATTAAGGTCTTTTTTTTTTATTAAACTCAAAAATTTGTCTCAAACTATGCTGATGATGACTTAAGAAAGTCGAAACCTTGGATTATATTAACTTTTATTCATTCTTCTGAAATAAACTTTGGAAAATTCTTGCGGAATTTATTCCTTGTTTGAAAAGGATTGTTGTTAGATTGATGTTAATTTAATTGACATAAAAGTCTCGTTTTCAATAGTATTGGCCTTAAAATACATTTGCTACCTAAATACAGAGAATACATCTGTGCGTGCGTATATATATATATATATATATATATATATATATATATATATATATATATGTATGTATGTATGTATGTATATATTTTAAGCTTATCACCCCAAGCAAGGCTGGAAGCCACTGGCACGCAAGGGGTTACAGAAGTTTGGAGGAAGAGCAGATAGGAGTTGTAAAGGAGAGGATGTGGAGAAAGATAGTGTATCGATCAAGGCAAGGGGGTTACAGAATATTTGAAGCGAGAGCCGATAGGAATGAAAGGTGAAAGGATGTGGAGAAGGGAAGTGGATAGATCAAGGCAACTGGAGATGTCGATTGATGTTACACTTAAATATTTGGAGATTGTATTTGTCAGGGCAACAGGAATAAGGAAGGGGGTTCCACAGGCGAGATGTGCGAGACATGAAGCTATTAGAGTAGAAGATGCGTACATGTGTGTATATGTATACATACATGTGTGTGTGTATATCTATCTATCTATCTATCTATCTATCTATCTATTTATATATATATATATATATATATGTATATATATATATATATATATATATATATTCAAGAAAGAGAAAGAGAGGAGAGAGAGAAAGCGAGGGGGCGAGATGATTGAGCTCTCCAAATGAAGTTGCGATAATGATGCCGGCGTCAGACTCGGGAGGATTCGTTTCCTTTTCCGTGGTTTTTGCAATATTTGTTTATGGCAAATAAACTCGTTCGAAAAACAGGAATCTCTATCTGTCAATACAACTAAAGTGATACAAAAAAACAAAACAAAAAAAATAACGACAAATGTTCCATTGCTAATAGATAATTGAAAAACAAACAAACAAGGTTTATATTAACTCGTCTACGTGTTAATCAGCACCATTTAAAAAGAAATATTTCATCTCATTTATGAATGTCATTCATATTATATGCGATTGGTTTTTAATTGCGTCCAACGATAGGATATAGCGTGATATTTTTGATCTCTAAGTAAAAGGTAAATATATAATAACATTTTTCATTTGAATAACATATATATATATATATATATATATATATATATATATATATATATATATATATATATTAAACATGTTGTGTTGAATGTTAAAGACAACATCGTCCTGCATATTTTCTTTTGAATTTTCTCATATTTTCTAATGAGACTTTTTATTTGAAAATGATATCGAAATAAATATAGTCCGTACGATAACCTAGTACTTTCGAACATCATTGTTCATCTTCAGGGTCAATATTTTTAGTCAACATTATTTAGATTTATGAATTTTAACCGTACCATGTAGATAGCCAGGCTTATAGTCTCCTATAATTTTAGGAAGTTTTAGGCTATCATATTGAGCATTATTAGCTGTTATAAGTTTGTTAATTTTTGTTTTGCAGCGTTTTTTAGTTTATAGGTCATAAGAGATGAGGAAGTATGTTGAAGGTTACATCTGTTCTTCAAAACTCCAGCTTTTAATAAATATTGCAATTCAGGGGTGGTAGATACCTCATTATTAAATTGTAGTTTTAAAATGTCTTGATATAGCATTTCAATTTCTGTTTTTTTGAAAATCTTGTAAGATTTCATAATATGGCAATTAGGGCCTAAATTTAAAAGATCCTTCTGTGATTGGGTCAATTCACAACCAGAAAGGTTAATAAATTTGTCAATTCCATTGGATAGTAGCATGGTTCCTTTGTATAAATTATTAAGTCTCCTATTGATGGAAATCTTCTGAGGAGTTATATCCTTTTTAATGTCTGGTTTAAGCCGTGATGTTATTTTCTGAAATTGTTCCTGGCTGGTAAGTTGTATAATAATATTATTTTTGGCAATATCAATTTGTCGTTTTATAAGATATTCTTTGTAATCCCTGGTGTTGGTATCATATGAAGATGCGGGATCATATATATATATATATGTGTGTTTGGGGGTGGGTAGAAATTATTAGGAGGATTTGAGATAATTACAATTAAGTAATTCATCAAGTCTAGAAGAAACCTCAAGAGAATGCAGAAAGCACTGGACCGAGAACTTTTCATCACCCTTCTTACATCTAAGTAATAAACTCATATATTTATATTTCCTGTTAAAAGACTACCTCTAATTATTCCAATTAAAGTTTGGAAAGTGTATCAAATATATATATCCATGCGTAGCTATTTGAATTGTCCTGATTGAGAAATCTATGCAAGTAGTTTGTGCAAATGGAAGGAGGAAAAACTAAAATAAATAGTAGTCATATCAAAGAAAGTGTTGATGGCAGCACCAAAAGAAAGGAAGCTGTGGAGAGCCACGGATATAGAAAGAGAGAGCTGCAACCTGATACAAGATGATCGATTATTATTATTATATTATTATTATTATAATTATTATTATTATTATATCCTTGGTTTTCTGATGTATACAGTGTAACCCGGATATAAGAGAGTTGTCGGGACCGGAGAAGAAGTCTCTTATATCCGGGATTGGTCTATTATATATACATTAACACAGGCTCTAATTTTGGATCAGAGAAAATCTCTCTTATATCCGGATTTCTCTTATATCAGGGTATCTTATATCCGGGTTCCACTGTACATATTTACTTCCGGTTACGCAAGGTCAGAAATGGCTTCATATCTTACACTGATAAAAAAAACTATCTAAGATCACAGACATTTTACATAGATAAACTCTTCGTAAAGTATGAGCTATATTTGTGAGTATAATTTTTCGAATTTCTCTAAGGAATGTGCCACCAAGAATCCCTTAACTGAGTCTATCGGAACCTTTTCCAATGAAACCAATGGTTCCAACTCCAACTGGAATTTTTTCTGTTTTCATGCGCTGAATCTTTTAGATTTCCACTTCAAAATCCTTGTATTTTGATAGGTTTTTGAAGATCTTCAAAGATATATTACAATCTGCAAGGAATGTCATGCCAATAAGAAGGCACATTAGGTTCTTTTGGTCTTTCATCGCGATGTCCGGGCGATTCATTTTGATTATTCTCTCTGTGTGTATTGTAAAGTCCCATAATATCGTTACAGGTCATAACCGGGTTTGGATGATGTTCACACCAGGTTTTTGCAGTTTCATCCCCCCGTAAAATTTGCATATGTTCCAGTGTAGATATTTTGACCTACTCATCATGCCGAGTTTTATATTCAGTCGGTGCTAACAATGTGCAACCTGATACAAGATGGTCAATTATTCCTGGATATTTATCACAGAATCTTCATTTCTGCCTAACCCAATGTTTCAATATGTGTGCTTGGTAATTTCTTCTTAGCAAGTATTGGTACCGTGCAGCAAGAATAAAATTATTATTATTATTATTACTATTATTATTATTATTATTATTGCTGTTATTGTTCATCATGCGTTTTGCCATGACGTTGTGGAGTACGAGTTCAACCCAAGATCCAGCCAGAGACAAATTTGTTTTTAATCAGACGAAGAAAACAGATGAGGTGTCATGCAATCAAAGACAAAAATATGTAATTGTGTTCCCTGCATAGAGGGGAAGATAAGAGTATACACATTTACTATTCATCATCATTATTATTATTATTATTATTATTATTATTATTATTTGTTGTGACCTTGTTAGGGCCAGAAATAAAGGCATAAAAGAGGAATTGAGTTAAAGAGATATTAGGTTGGTGCAAAAATAATGTCGTTTTCTCGCATGAATTTGAACGTCAAAAAACGACATTATTTTTGCACCAACCTAATATATTAAGAGAAACAGTAATACAAACATATACAAACGAGAGTGTTACAGCAAGAATGTTCGGTCCAACTGTCAGAGCTGACTGCTGGAAACTTGACCCTCCAAAAGGCAGTACCTGCTTTTATTTATAGCTGGGAGAGTCCATGCATGCGTGGGTAAATTACCATAACATTATCATCATCAGTATTATTATTATTATTATTATTATTATTATTATTATTATTATTATTATTATTTATAGAAATAATATTACTGTTATTATTGCCTTTACGTTTAAAAGTTTGAATGCAATTGAAAGTCTTTAGTTAGAGTTATATGTCTTCGCAAAGCAAAACAAAGTATTACGAAATAAACATTCGTTAGATACAAATAAAAGTGAAGAAATTTATATGTGATATAAATATTGCTATACGACAGTAAAGTCTGCTCAATTTTTCCACAATTGAAGATAAGCCGTGAGGAAAAAGAGAAATATTTCTACAGAAGGATGCTGAGAATACCATGACTGGAATATGTCAGCAACGAAAATGTTTATAACTAAATTGGAAACAAAAGCGACACTTGTACTTAGAATCAGGAAGACACACAGGAAATATCTAGGAGTCCTAAGAAGGAAAGAGAATGTGGAAAATTTAACACTTACAGGACATATTGAAGGCAAAAATGGAATCAGCAAGTATCCTTTCTAACGAGTTCGCCTCAACGGATATTAGAACATGGAATGAAAGAGTTGACAAAAAGACAACTAAGTGATACAAAGATAGGAAGTTGCGGAGAACCGTATTTGCTTCTGTCCTAAAATGATATGACCCGTAAATAAAGATATGCATGAAATATAAAAGATATATCAAAACAGACATTTCGCAAATTGGGATTAAATAAGATTCATATGTCTTTGTTCCGACATGCCTACACATATCCATTAAAGACAAAAAAATAATGTCAGTGATATTCATTGGGGAGCTTTATACACAAGTTTCTTCCTAACATGTCCTTCTACTCGACAATGCAAAGTACCAACTACATTTAATAAATATTAAAACTACGTGACCTGCCTCGTGGATGCTCTGTTTGTGCATTTTTTATTCGCTGCTACTTTAAGGACAATTGATTAATGCAGATTTTTAAGGCAGAGTATGTTCTCCTGGAAGAGTGAGATGGCAGCATATTCCAAAGGCATTTCGTTTCGGTTACTTAGTGTCATACTACGACAAGCTGCCTAAATATCAATTTTTATCTTCCTATTCCTCCGTGATTTGAATAATTAAATACATGCTATTTCCTCATTAAAAAAATAATAGGCACACGAACGGACGATAATAATTGACAACTGTATTGCTGTAATGGGCTTATTAAAAGACTAAGCGTTTACGTATTTCTTGGTTTGGGCTTTTCACTGGTTCCAAGCTGACAAAGACTGCTTATAGCAAATCTGAGGATTAGCGTCTTTGGAATCTTGATTCTTTTTCTTTTTTCTTTTTCATTTTTCCCCACAATCAATCCTGACAAAAAAAGAGGGAAATTAAAAAAACAAATTGATGAAAGATGGAGGCAACTAAAAAAGAACGCATAAAGCTGTCATCACGAAAGTAAGCTTCCTTTCGTCATTTCAGTGCCAACTGTGGAGATATGGATAGTGAAGAAGGAGGCAGTTTGAAGGTCTGAGACGTGAGCCGTCGCCGGTAGCCTTTACTGGTGCACCGGGCAACACTGAAAGTGTTAAGTTGGCACTCTGAAAATGTTATTGCTTAGGAACATCTTTGTAAAGACCGGATTGTTAGGTGAGGAGATGTCGATTAATTGGGGGCCGGACTACTCTGGTGAAGGGTCAAAGGAATAATAAGAAACTGAAAAACGACAGAATAAATAAGGAAATTGAGGAATATAAGAACTCCCAGAAGAACCTTGATTGGAAAGAGACATGAAGGAAAGGAAACATAGGTGAACATTTAGATGGAACTACAAACAAAACACGCTTTGGCATATGTACAGAAGAATGACAGAAAGAATGGTCACTGATCAAAGAGAAGAGAGACTGAGAAATATGAACAAAAAGAATAATCTAAATATATTGAGTGGGTGTGTGTGTGGGTGTGTGTGTGTGCTAGTTAGTGTGTGTGTGTGTATGAGTGTGTGTGTGTATGTGTGTGAGAGAGAGAGTGTGAGAGAGTGAATGAGAGAGAGAGTGAGAGAGAGTGAGAGATAGAGAGAGAGAGATAGAGAGAGTGAGAGAGACAGATAGAGAGAGAGAGTGAGATAGAGAGAGAGAGAGTGAGATAGAGAGAGTGAGAGAGAGAGAGTGAGAGTGAGAGTGTGAGAGAGAGTGAGAGAGAGAGAGAGAAGACCCATTCCCAAGGATGGATTAATTATACACCCTTGTGCAAATTAATTGAAACAAAATGAATAATTCCGTTATTATTTACTTTTTTTCGTATTTTTCCAATGAAACATGACCCAGTGCACATGTTAGTACTTCGTGTGTCCATTCCCCAAAGCCGTTCCTTACAGATTGACTACAGATACTCGATTGGATTTAAATCAGAAGAGGTTCCGGACCAGTCGATAGTACTTTGATTTGCTCACTGGTAAGGTTTGCCAGTTTGTTCGTTACAATTTTCGTATGCTTCCTTGGAGTAACGTCCATCGCAGATAATGGCCGTAGGACAAATAATCGTCAGTCGAAAAAACTGACCGTCTTGTGAATAAAGCGATTTGTAAGACCTACATCCTTGTGCAAATTAATTGAAACAACCATTTTAGTTTTCTTTCTTTCACCATACGGTCAGTTTTGGACCTCTGACAGGGTGCAATCTGTTTCTATATTTTACTCAGATTAGGTGATTTGCAGTGGTGTTCAGTAATATAAATCTATTTTCGAGGTGTATCATGAAATTTGTTTGCGTCATCCGTAATTGGATCAGACTTTTATCACGCCCAGACACTATTGTCTCGACTGTCTATTAGTTGTCCTACGGCTATTGTCTGCGATGGGCTTACTGCAAGGAAGCGTACGAAAATTTGCAAAACAAAGTACTGTAGACTGGCCCGGGAACTCTCCTGATTCAAATCCAATCGTGAATCTGTGGTTAGTCTGCAAGGGACGCATTTGTGGAATGGACATACAAAGTACTTACATGGGCACTGGGTTATCTTTCGTTGAGAAATTTTTTTTAAAAAAGTATATAATAACGGACTTATTCGTTTTGTTTCAATTAATTTGCACAAGTGTGTATAAATATAGAAACATAGCGGTATAGATCAATAATTTTGTAGCGACATTTATTTCACCAATTCCTTCCAAACAGGGAGGCAATGCTTCGAAGACGCAAGGGGTGACTAGGTGTGGGAAAGAATGAGAAGACTTTAGTGAGGAGACGATGAAAGAACAGGATTCAGGAAGACAGAAGATGATGGCAGACATTGAATTTAAACATTAATGGGTGGCACGGAAGGAAAAAACCGGAAGAAAGTTCCACAGACGAGAAAAGATACTATCAGAATTGAACTTACGGTTACATCTAGCTATTTCAACGGTAAAACGATGAGACCTAGTTAGCAATCTAGTTGGACACTTAAATCCACGCGGTCGAGCTTACCAAGGAAGAGAGTTCATTGGAACAATCGCCATGGAAATATTTATCGAAAAGACAGGGGGGAAGCCACATCACAGCGGTGGGAAAGGGACAAGGACCGAGATGTCAGGTAAGTACCGATAACATTACAGATCATTTTTTGCATTTTGTCGAGAATCTCGAGATATAGAGCAGCAGCAGCAGTCTAAAAAATAGAAGCGTACTGTTAAGTGCATTCACAAACAAGGAGATTATGCTAAAAATAAATATTTTTGTGCAAAATAAATACTTTTTATTATTATTAATTAACAGACTTGTCAATGCCCCTAGATCTGTCGCATCGATTTAAGACTGATACAGTAATAGCATCGTCTTTCCATTTGCTCCAGTTTGCGTTTGCTTCAAGTTATCAAAACACACGCGCCGTTCGCGCACACACACAGACACACACACACACACACACACACATATATATATATATATATATATATATATATATATATATATATATATATATATATATATATATATATATATATAAGATATTTTTGTAGGTAGAAAATTTAATCACAGAAATAAAAGTGTGAAGCTTAATATTACTAGACATTTTAAAAACTAAACAACCGGTTTCACTCCCGTTCTTCAGGCTTCAACGGGAGATTTAACTTAAATTAACGTATCCCAAACACCTATGGTTTCGCCATATGTGAGCATCTCTTAAATAACAGAGGGTGTGCGGCTAACTTTAGTGTGGACGGGTTCACTGCTCTGTCCCGGTCACACTCTTTATTTCATCTCAAGTTGCTGGAGGCACTTTATATCTGGTCCGCAAGCCTTCCCTGTGTAAACAGCGTGAGTGTTTGTTGGGACTCGCTGTTATTTGTCTCTTGCTCCTTTTGTTCATTCTTTTTCCCCCATTTCCTATTCATTGCACATTTTCTAGTGTTTTTAATTTAAGTTAAATCTCCCGTTGGAAGCCTGAAGAACGGGAGCGAAACCGGTTGCTTCGCTTTTAATATGTCTAGTAATATTAAGCTTCACACTTTTATTTCTGTTATATATATATATATATATATATATATATATATATATATATATATATATATATATATATAACCTTCATCGTTATTATTCAGCGACAGGGGCAGGTTAGAGAGAGTGAAAGCGAAAGAGATATAGAGAAAGAGATGTGGAGAGGGTGAAAGAGAAAGAGATGTGGAGAGAGTGAAAGAGAAAGAGATGTGGAGAGAGTGAAAGAGAAAGAGATATGGAGAGAGAAGAGGAAAATTGAGCGTGCTTCGTGTTACGAAAGTGAGCAATGATGGCTTGCAGGTAAATTCGTTTGTGTAATGATTTCAAGCATAAATGAGTACTCCACTAGTGCGACTGTGTGCCAGACAAAATAAAATAGCAATCGATACGAAGAATTGAAGAAAAGAAATAGTGAATAAGAAAGCGAATAAATGCAATGGATGAAAGAAAGAAGGAAAGAACAATAGAAAGAAAAAGAAATGAAAAAAGTGGGAGATAGAAAGGCAGAAAGAAAGAAAGGCTGAAAGAAAGAAAGAAAGAACTAGGAATTGGAAAGAAAAAGAGAGATAAAGAGTGACAATTGAGAGTTCCCAATCACACGCAATTTTTACAAAAATGACTTCACGAATCAGAAGTAACAGTGACTACCTTTTTAAACATCGCCCTAAGGCGTGTAAAGCATTTGTTAGCCATTTTTAGATGCCATGTATGTGATTTCATTTTAAAATTGTGATTATTTTTAGATATAACGTTTAATGATTTGAAGGAGATTTGGGTGTACATTCGAGAAACCTAAGCGTTTTACAACGGAATGAATAACAGAGAGAGAGAGAGAGAGAGAGAAAAAAAAGTAAAAGAAAGATTCATATAAACAAAAACGGTTCATATAAAGAAAGTAAAGTAAATATGAGAAAGATTGAAAACCGCGAGAGACAAAATAAAATAAATACCCTGGATAAGAGAGAAAAAAAAAGACAAAATGAAAGGTAAGAGGATGAGAGGAAAAGAGAAATAGAGAGAGATGTCAAACCGGAAGTGAAGAAATCGAACTGATTGATTTTTTTACGGTTTATCAACTCTGTGTGGGTTATTTAAAATAGAAACATATTTCGGATTTTAGTCGGTCGCATAGAGCAGGGACCGCCAACCTTTTTCTGACTTTGTGCCGACTTAGGGTTTTAAAATCATTCAACAGCAGACGTATTTTTTTTATATACAAGTCAAGGTCAATATACCTGTTCTACAAGATATTTTATATAGTAATATATAGTATATATACTTTAGTATATACTAAAATTGAAACAACTAAATATCTTCTTTGCTTTGTAGTAGTTATTGGTTCGGACTTCGTGATGTCATTCGCGGCTGCGTGTCATTGGAAATCGCCTTGTTTGCCACGTGTGGCACTCCTGCCGTAGCTTGCTGACCCCTGGCTTAGAGCACCCCATTGTTTACAAGCGGTCCCCCATCTAAGTAATGCCCGAGCTCGACACTGCTGAATTTCACTGAAGGAAAACAGACAGAGGGGTAGGGAAAGTAGGAGAGAGCGAACAAGTGTCACGTGATAGAGTGAATGAGAAGAAAGAGAAGAGGAGAAGAAGATTGAAAGTAGGTCTAAGAGAAAAAGATAGGAAATGAAAACAGACGTGACAAAGAAGAAAAGCAAATATGACACCGAGAGAGAACAGATAAGAATAGAAAAAAAGAAAAAGAAAAAAAAAGAAAAGAAAATGGAGAAATGAGAGAGAGGTGAAGGAAAGAAAAGGACAGAATGAGAGACGACGAGAGTCCAAGTAAAATGTAAGAGGAAGGTGGAGGGAATAGATACGAAAATGTTAAGGAGATTTTCTAAGGGTAGCTTAGATGTGGCACAAGGCCAAAATTATGGAGCACGCAGTTAGGATGGATTTCACTATTCAGTTGTAATTGATCTAGCGAGACAGCGTACTAACTATTACACCACATCGAAGTGCCCAGGTGATTTTCTAAATGTGGCACAAGGCCGAAATTATGGAGCACTCAGTGAGGATTAAACTCACTACTCAATTGTAATTGATCTATCGGGTCAAGTTAGCTAACCATTACACTACGACGAAGTGTTAAAATGGTTATTTTCTAAACGTAGCTTAGATGTGGCACAAGGCCAAAATTATGAAGCACCCAGTGAGGATCGAACTCACTATTCAGTTGTAATTGATCTCGCGAGACAAGCTTGTGAACAATTACACGGCGTGGAAGGGCCCTACGAAGATGTTAAGAAAGAGAGATGTACAAAGAGAAAAGATTAACTGAAGGGGGGGGGAGAGAGAGAGAGAGAGAGAGACGTATAGAAAGCACAAAATGAAGAGAGAAAGGCAATAAAATCGAAGAAAAAAAAAGGAATCAGATTGATTTGAAAAAAGGAACTAAGAATCGATATATCACTAGAAAATGAGGCTGACAAAGTCTTTCGTGTGTTCAAGTGAAAAAGATATGTTGATTTAAAAAGGAATATTCTCCCCTCCATAAGCAAACTCAACAAGAGAAGAAAGAATTGGACGCGACCCGCCATAAACTATGGTTTCTGAAACAACGACCACAGAATGAAAGTCGAGAGCGGGAGTCCTTGAATCAAGAACCGGAAATTAGCAACGTGTCCTAATTTCCTTCCGGATTCATCTATCGGCTGACAGAACTGGAGTCACGTCGGTCGGGTTTTCTTCCATCGAAGCGTTAGAATTTTAGAGGGATGAAAACCGTACGGAAATTCGGCTACTCACACAATATCCGGCCAAAAAATTACAGTTTCTGCTGATGGAAACAGCAGTTCGATTTGAACTGTAAGGGTTGATATATATTCCGTACGTTGTCGAAATGAATACGGCATCAACATTTTTGGCAATATCGATGCTGTCACAGAAACTTTGCAGAGTGAATGTGAGATCTGCCCCAAATTCGTCGACATTATAATTCAGGAAATTCAATTTGTATGTTTTCTCGGACATACGATAGACATTCCAGAAGTTCTGAGACTATTTTTAGGAGAGGCAGTTATAACTGTTTCTATATTATGGTAATTTTATTTTATCATTAATATATATCTAATAAGCTGAGCTGACGAGTTTACAGAATACAGGCCAGACGTGAAGATAATTTCGAAGCTTGCTGTGTTGTGTTGACAGAGATGGGCATCAAAACTTTACCTCACCCTCCCTAAATTCCACTCTTTTCTCTTCATGAATTTTGGCTGTTCTCAAGCTGAAAAAGAACTTCGGGGCATTGAAAAGATTTAGGAGGCATAGACAAAGGTCCAGGATACCTTCATTTTGGATGTCTTCCATGGGGCCTTCACGATGTGGCTGCATGGGGAGCTAGAAAAAAGTGCATTGAAGTCAGGTGATCCTATTTACCTATCATCCTATTAATAAATGATTCTGGAAAAATTCTCAAAACTTCTTAAATGTAACTCGTATATACATGCACGCGCGCGAATATGACTATATTTAAATACTAGCAGTATAACCTGTCTTCGACCGGCTCTTTCCTTACTGGGAATTTTTGCCGTTCAATTGGAGCAGTTTGAGTCAGCCTACCCGAAAGTCAATATCAGTAACAACAACTCGGTGCAATAGTGACATATCCTTAAATGGGGTGGGGTAACAATTTGATCGGCGTTGCGACTCTGAAAACGGCCGTTTTTGCGTTCTCAATCTTGCAAAGAAGGAACCTCTTCAATGGACCGTCATAATAATATACGTTAATTTTTATTTATAATATATTATTTTTATAATTCTAATAATATTTTGCGTTAGATTCCAACTCTCTAAATTGATTGTACGCTGTTTTTTTACAGACATTAAATTGTGCCTTTGATTTTGGGCAAAGTGTAAAAAGTCAGTTTTTTCGATTTTTCACCTTCAAGGCTATAATTTTTTTCCAGCCAATTTGGACGCAAAAACGGCACTGAAGAATTATCTATCAAACACAAGAAATCATTAAAATCGGATGAAAACTGTAGAAACGCAGAAACAACATCTGATCACATACACACACACACACACACACACACACACATACACGCACATTTTGAGAATTATAGATATAGATAGATCTGATTATGTCTATATAAAGTCTATAAAGTATGAGGCCCATACGATTGACGCAGGCTGCTGAGTGACTAGCAAGATCCCCGCTCGAATACCGATCATTTACCCCCAGCAGGTGCAATAGCAGGTGTGGTGGCTGAGTAAATTGTCAAATTTAAGGCGCTTCCCCTTCTCCTCCATCCTGAGACTGACTGAGTGTAACAATCTACAGTATGCCCAACTGAGATTATGAGCGGTGTTATTATAGTCTAGGGTGATTTATACCGCGCTCTAATTTAGGGTTGGTTGTTGGAGTTTTTGGGTACCCTGGTATACTAGTGAGCCAGCCAAAATGAGGTGACTCATTTTATAGTTCGCCAATAGAAGAGCTACCCAATCAGAAGGTTCAAAATATTCAATGAGACGTGTATAAAGGCTGCCATGTTTTTTCCCAAATATTCACTGCCAGCCATTGATATCGAAGACTGAAGAATTACGGAACAACTGCTGGTGGTATTGGCGATATAGTCAGATTCAGTAGAGTGTCTGACTTGTGAGTGTTAATCTTTAACGTTGTTTCATTGAACAGATTACGTGCTGCGCTTGATTCTATATTCATAGACTATGGTGAACATGGTCAACATGTGTGAGTTTATAATCCGCGAATAGATCCGACGTTCTTATAGCGACTCTTCCACGGAATGCATCACCAATCAAACAAGGTTGTATAGTGCCTTATAAACGCAAATTATTCTCCGACTCTGAAAACATTTACATCTGCTCAGTTTAATATCCTAAAGTAGACTAATAATAATGTTTAAGTAATAAAATCTGTCAAATTAATAAAAAAAATACATTACCTCATCAGAAATATCTATCTATCTCTCTCTCTCTCTCTCTATCTATCTATCTATCTATCTATCTATCTATCTATATATATATATATATATATATATATATATATATATATATATATATATATATCCCGGTATAGCTGTCTCGATGGATTGATTCCATTTTTTAAAAACCTTCGGGTCTGAAGAGACTTCCTACCAAAAG
>OZ038491.1:26761112-26771112 GCA_964036315.1 Acanthosepion esculentum
TGTAACACCCTATTTATTATTTCTCAGTTACGTCTCTGTCTTTGGACAGAGTGCGCTCAGGGCCGGCTCTGTCTAAGGAGAGAATCGCATCTGAGGAAAATTATACTGAGAGTCTACCAGACCTGGAGAAAAGCTGCTCGATGCCACGCCCTCTCATTGCACCAGAGAGAGGAATCAGTGCTTGCTCGAGCAATTTTTGTTCCTAGCCCGAGTGTACATGCTCGGGCTCCTCACATTAAACCGACCTTGTGTCACAATCTGAGTTCGTGGCGGGTTGAGTAAATATCAATAACAAGGGTTTAATCGACAACAATGACACTAGCGAGGAAGTGTATATTGATTGGCCACGAATGCGTGTATTTGATTGGACAAGAAAGATAACTGGCGAAATTCAAATTTTATTAAAACTGTCCTATTACTTTCGGAGAGATTCTATGCACAGACTAAAGAAAGCGTAATAATTTTAAAACATCATCTGATTTAGATGGTTGTGGATGCAAGGCTTTAGAGAAATCAGTAATTAACTCATAACAGTCTAAATAAACTGACTTTACTTGAAGATTTAAAAAAATACATGATGATGAAATAGCATTTTTATCGTACAGCCAGGAAAGTTTAATTAATTCACTCAATAAATAAATAAAACCTTGACGTCGTTGAGAAAAAGTAAAGAAAATGAGTGAAAGACTGAGGATGAAAGCAAAGAAAGCAGTGAGATAACGAGTGTATGTCATATTGGAAGCTAAACAGGCAAAGGAAAAAGAGTAATGAAATTCACAGATTTCTTCCAATTAACTGAAACCAACGGGAAATAAAACTGTGACAAGGTCTTGTTTAACTTTGTGGTTTTCATATATTTTTGTAATTTCTGCTGGGTGCATAAATATTTATGAGAGCGAATGTCTAAATTTCTCTGTCCAGTCTCCAATATATAAACGTGCGTCCTCGAAGATTATTTAAGATTTGCCAGCAATCAACTGTACTCGCATTTGAAATGATAAGAAACAGCGGCTCCTACATTTGACGTTTGTTTTATTTCATTTCCTCGATTCAATTTTAATCCCTTCACCGCTATTTTTATTCGTTTTGGCGCTGCGAGAATGGGCAAAATAACTCTGACTTCGGGGAAGATGATCTTGTTGAATACTCTCGTTAAAAATGGTTTTACATCGCAAAGCTGATACCTCGACCATGTCTAATGGTCGACGTTCTCAGCAATTAATATATTATACTGCACTTGTGACTGGTTACACTATAGTCTTAAATCTTTGAACACTACAATAGTAACATCAAGGTCCAATCGGTTCCTGTCATCATAATCACTTTATACCACATCCACTTTCGCATATTACAATTTATTCATCCTTACCATATTAACGGTAAAAATTTTATTGAGTGCCTCTCGAGTCTTGTGTTTGTATGAATTTCAGTATAAAGAAAAACTAAACTTCTTTTTATGACTTTCTCTCACTCTCTATTTCTATCTGTGTGTTTGTCTTTTTGTCTCTCTCTGTATATATATATATATATATATATATATATATATATATATATATATATATATATATTGGTCATCCACAGACAAACTGTTTCGCTGTTTCACAGCTCATCAATGTGGCTAGACGTTCGGTTGCCGCTAGCTAGTATCGAATCCCGACTGAATTGGCGTCAGTCGGAACTTCTAACAGTAAGCCGTCGGCGCACGGCAGGGATGAAGGTGAATTTTAGCGTGTTTATTTTTTTAGATTTAGATAAACACACAGTGACTGACAGCGACTCAATTCTGCCGAAGAGTCATGCTATATATATATATATATATATATATATATATATATATATATATATATATATATATGAAGAAATGTAGTCTTCGGGTGGGCTATATTTATGGGATAAAGTGCTCAATATCAGACATAGAACGTGTGTAAATATAAAAGCGAACATAGAAGTCAACACTAGGAGGCGACAGTCTGTTTTCATGCTAGACACAATCGTCAGGCCGCGAATGCTGCTATTTTTCTCGGCTATATATATATATATATATATATATATATATATATATATATATATATATATATATATATATATATATAATTTTAGCAGATAATTTTGCCATAATTAGACAAAAATATCTTGAAATATTAAAGACCATATTCATTTGATAAAATCGACATTGGATTCAACCGCGTTCCCCACAAACGACTTTGGGATCTCCTGCAACTATTCTGGACGGTCTCCTTGTTTAAATTGGTGAATGCCGCCATAATACTTGTCTTCAGTTTATCTTTGATGTTTTGTTGGTTTCTCGCTCAACTGCTACTCACACAAAATAATCAAGAGTGTTATAGTCTAGGGAGTTAGGTGACATGATGTAAGAGGAGATGTGGCTACAGAAATTCTCTGAAAGACATGCATGGTTTGCTATATATATATATATATATATATATATATATATATATATATATATATATATATATATATATATATATATATATATATATATATATATATATATATATATATATATATATATATATATATATATATATATATATGGAGGCACGGTAGATAGTAGTAGATAGCAACTCGAACTGAGGAATCGGAGAGCCGAGTTCGATTTCCAGTCGAATCCATTACATTCACTTACGTGCTAATAATCTTCTTCCTCCCTCCAGCTATGTGTAAATAGAAGGAAAGACTGGGTTCTATAGCCTTGGTGTATGTGTAAATAGCAGGACAGACTGGGTTCTATAGCCATGGATGGCAACTTGTCTAGAAGGACATCTCTGAAATCAAAACCTGCAGAGTGCCGTTTGGGGACCTTGTGGCTCATAGTGCACCAAGTATCTGTATTCGGCCCTTCAAAAAGTGTGGTTGGGTCTGCACAAAGCCTTCACCACTATAAAATTATGGGTGGTATCTGGACTGTTGGAGCCTAGGAACTGAGCTGCTTGACCCTCATATATCGAATACGACGAGGGAGTCCACCATATTATATATATATATATATATATATATATATATATATATATATATATATATATATATATATATATATATTAGAGAGAGAGAGAGAGAGAGAGAGAGAGAGAAAGAGAGAACAAATATTCGTACACATACGAATTTTTATTTTATTATATTTCCATCTAATGAATAAACTTACGTTTCATATAATTAACTGTACACAGATGCATATTAACATAGAAAACAGAAAATGAATTAATAGAAATAAATCCCATTTATTCATTTTTAATTGTGAAAAAATTATTAGTACAATATAAATTTCAGATTTTAAAACATTTAAATTGCTTTAATACTCTAGATTATTCAAGTGGAATATTCTAGAATGTTCCAATAATGTTATTAGTAGTTATTTTTATGCTAAAATTACAGTTGAAAATCAAAGAAGAACAGGTGCTCTACGAAAGGTTTATTCGAGATCTTCGAGGAAATTAATGGGTCAAATTAAACAAAATCCAATGGTTACTCGTTAAGAGTTACAGCATGATTTGATTTCATCAGGAATCTGTGTCACTAAACGGACAATAAGCAATGAAATTCATAGGAATAATCTAAAGTCACTCTCCTCTTGGAAAACTTAACTGCTATTGAAAAGACACAGAGATGCCAATTTGTAATTCGTTCTTGAACATAAGGGTAACCAAAATCGTATTGAGAAAGAGTATTATGGATAGAGGAAACGACAATTGAGTTTTTGGGACGTAATTCTAGAAATCATGTATGGAGGAAAGATGTTGTTGCTTCAAGCAAAAGAACACTGCTTATTGTTTGTTTAGTGTCAACATTCAATGCATGGGCGAATGGTAAACACATAAACGTGTAAGATAGATTCTGATCAGAAGAATTATGTGGCCCAACATAGTGAACTAAATCTACTAGCATCAGGCCGAGTAATCGATTCAATATAATCTTTCCATTTTCTGTTAGTGGAAAACGTTAATGCCGGAAGTGGCAGGGAGTCACTCACCTGGAGTTTAGCATCAGACATGCTGATGGAGGGAAAATATTATCTCAGATGATTACAAGTGAGCGGTCTTTTATTAGAGGCATTAAATTTTACGCGGCATTTCTTGCCCCAGTTAACAACAGATGGTAGGTAATTTTGAGCTCAGCTGCCAATTTGACCGTATCGAATCGAACCGATCAGACTTACCGTTGAACGTGTTAACAGCATAAATACCGAATTCAGAACTGATGAACATTAGGAACAACGCGGGTCCAACCATAGAGCCCTGGGGGGTACCAGAATCAATACAAAAAAAAACACTATAAAAATAGCCGTCCAAGACAAATACCATAACGTTTCATCTAAAACCAGCGTGCCAAACCCTTTGAGATACCCCAAGTGACAGCCGCTGCTTCATTCTTATCTAAAGCTTGACAGGATCTTTCAGAAATAACCGTTAACAAATTAGCAGAAGACCCAGAGAAGTGAAAGCCATATGGAACTACAAAAGTGACTGGAACCACAGAAGAGAATTTCCAACAATAATCAAGGGTGTTACAGTCTGGTTGAGTTAGGTGACCTGATATAAGAGATCTAGCTACAGAAATTGTCTGAAAGCCATGAATGGTTTGTCCTGCAAATGTGGAATGGCGCAGAGTCCTGTTGCCGTAATCTTGACCCAGAGCAACACTACCTATAGTATGCCGTTTCCAAATGTCTGGCGCAGTGAATTCCGTCATGATGCTCTTTTTCTCACAGACGGTGCCCAACTGACCTGACTATACAGTGGAGTGGTCAGACTAAAAATCAAACAACCAGCATGCACAAAATTAAATTTTAAAACAAAATGGCGAATATAAAATGGCGAAAATTTACTCATCGCACCCTATACATATATATATATATATATATATATATATATATATATATATATATATATATATAATTCCCACATCAACTCTAATAATTTAATTTAACTATAACAACAGAGATATTGCGATTTCATTTTTGCCCTATATATATATATATATATATATATATATATAAATTCCCACATCAACTCTAATAATTTAATTTAACTATAACAACAGAGATATTGCGATTTCATTTTTGCCCTATATATATATATATATATATATATATATATATATATATATATATATATATATATATATATATATATATATATATATATATAAGTAATGGATAGCAGCTCAGACTGAGGAATCGGGGAGCCAAGTTCGAATTCCAGTCAAATCCATTACATTCACTTACGTTCTAATACTCTTCTGCTTCCTCCCTCCAACTATGAGTAAAATAGTAGGACAGACTGGGTTCTATAGCCTTGGATGGCAGCTGGTCTAGGAGAAGGACAATTCTGAAGCAAGAAAGAGTAAGGCATTTATTCTGGAATTTAGAGAACAGTTGCCAGTTCAGCATCACTATTGCAGGGCTACCATCAAGTACACATGCTTTCTGGGGATACATTTTCGATATGATAGAAAAAGAACATGGACAAGTTTCTAGGCATATCACTTAACAGCGACTTGGTTGTAAGTCAGGCCAAGATACTCCAGACAAGACAAGAGTAGAATTTGAAGAGAATTTGAAAATATATTTTCCTTTACCAGCAGATTTTAATATCTCAAATTGAGTTAAGAATGGACGAATAGAAGATTTACTTTTATTTAACACACTACTGCAGAACCGACAGTAGTCAGGAGAACCAAAATGTTTAGAGGCTACCTGTGACCGCATTTTGGCAGCAAACAAGCGGAAGTGCACGCAAGGGCACATGTCCATGCGCGACTTGTCACGGCAAATAACCCGATATGGATACTGTTGACAAGAGCACTGTCTCTAAGTTCGGGTTTTTACTTCCTGTCAGAATGCATCGTTCAGATAAATTCCAGCCTGGTAGCCTCATAAAGCAAAATTAACAACCACTGATCAGTTAGATCGCCAAAAAGTTAAGGCAACTAAATTATGACGCCAGGGAAGTAAAGAAACAGTAAACCATATCCTAAAGGAAACAAGGGATAAACCTCTACTCTAATCTATCTATCTATCTATCTATCTATCTATCTATCTATCATTGTCGCTGTTCATATCTACCTATCTATCTATCTATCTAGCTAGCTAGCTAGCTACATATATTTATTGCTGTTCATATATCTATCTATCGACATATATTTGTCGCTTTTCATATCTATCTATCTAACTTTGTCGCTGTTTATATCTATCTATATATCTATCTATCTATCTATCTACAAATATTTCTCGTTTTTCATATCTATCTATCTATCTATCTATCTATCTATCTATCTATCTATCTACATATTTGTTGCTGTTCATATCTATCTATCTATCTTTGTCGCTGTTTATATCTATCTATATATCTATCTATCTATCTACAAATATTTGTCGTTTTTCATATCTATCTATCTATCTACATATTTGTTGCTGTTCATATCTATCTATCTATCTATCTATCTATCTATCTACACCTATATGTTGCTGTTCATATCTAACTATCTATCTATCTATCTATCTATCTATCTACATATATATGTTGCTGTTCATATCTATCTATCTATCTATCTATCTATCTACATATATATGTTGCTGTTCATATCTATCTATCTATCTATCTATCTACATATATAGGTTGCTGTTCATATCTATCTATCTATCTATCTATCGATCTATCGATCTATCTATCTATCTATCTACATATATATGTTGCTTTTCATATCTATCTATCTATCTATCTATCTATCTATCTATCTATCTATCTATCTAATTTGAGTCACCATGCAGTGCTGTCTTCTCAGTCTACACTATGCATATACGTGCATATACTCAGGCACAGGTTTTGATCTGCTACTGATCACTTGAAATTATGCACCCTCTCACATAAAATGTAACTAAGATCTACACAACACAGAAAACGTATGATGGCTGCATCATGGATTAGCTTGATTAGCTTAGTCGACGGCCATACTCGAACACGAGCAGTTATACACACGCGCGCGCTCAAAAACACACACATACACACACACACACACACACACACACACACACACACACACACACATATATATATTTATATCCGTATATATGTGGGTGTGTGTTCTTTTGCTTTAATGCTATAATGACTGTAAATTGTCTTCCCAGCACCTGTACCCATATTTCATGTGATTTTCATCCCATATCTAAATCTTTCATGGACAGCCCCTAGAAACATAACCGAAATCGAATATACTTGGAAAATATATTCTGCCCTTTTAGTTGAATTTTTTTAAAGCTTTTCACCCCAAGCAAGGCTGGAAGCCACTAGCACGCAAGGGGTTACAGAAGGTTTGGAGGAAGAGCAGATAGGAGTGGTAAAGGAGAGGATGTGAAGAAAGATAGTGGATCGATCAAGGCAAGGGGGTTACAGAAGATTTGGAGCGAGAGCAGATAGGAATGAAAGGTGAAAGGATGTGGAGAAGGGAAGTGGATAGATCAAGGCAACTGGAGATGTCGATTGACGTTACACTTAAATAGTTGGAGATTGTATTTGTCAGGGAAACAGGTATAAGGAAGGGAGTTCCACAGGCGAGAGGTGCGAGACATGAAGCTACTGGAGTAGAAGAGACGTCTACATCTAACAGTTTCAACGGTGAAGGGGGTGGGAACGGGATGTTTCCTTGTGAATCGTAACAAACAGTTATTTGCTCAGTGTACATTGCGGTATTGGTTCGCCCAAATTTAGCATTCAAAAATGTTTCCATGGTGATTATTCTTCATGAGAATATTAAGACAAATCATGGAGTTGGAATAAAATATATTTCTGCCAGGGTTAACACCATTCAAATTAATTTTTTGTTTTTTTTTGTTGTTCCAGCAATATAGAGATCTTGATAAAAACATTTAAATATTTTATAGAAGCATAATCGGAATCGTTCTTTTGAAATGGTACATAATTCTCCATCAGAACTTTCTATTGTTAATGATATGATATGATATGGTAAGGTTGATCATTTTTGTTTTCTTTCATTATATCAAACTTTTTCTAGATACTAGTCCCATCCCGAATGGGAGTATCTAATGTGATCTTCGTTATGTAAGCAGAAGGAGAATTTTCTTCGGTCATTTCATTTATTTGGAGGAACGTAAGTATTCATTTCTTTCAGATTTTATACTCACATTGGAATATTTACATCTTTTGATGAACGACTGCGAAGGCAGCGCTACACGTTATTTACAACGTTCCGAAGTAGCCCACAACAGCATAGTGTTTTGAGTATACAATCTTCTTCATTTCTCTTATATAGCTTCATATTTACCCATTCAGAATAGTAGGTATATATATTTTTAGTCTTAGTTTGTTTTGTTTTTTTTTTGCCTTTGCGTGTCATGAAATAATACAAAAAACTTGTCTGGAGTCATTAATGATTGTTTTTTTTTTCATGTCTTAAGCTTGTTTTACCTTTAAAAACGCATAAAATAAATGAAGAATGAGCTGTTAAGACAATGTTTACATTTTTGTGGGTGGGTGAATTCTTTCATCTGGTATTTTCTGTGATCCATCACTAGCCTGGATCCAAGACTGGAGGATTAAAGTGATCGGATTATATATGAAAGCTATATATAGACCACACGTATTAATCTAAGTAGATTTGATTAAATACAGTCAATCTGTCTGTTTCATTTATTTTTAATTTAATTTTAATTTTAACTATTCAAAGTTCATGATTGCTCTGTTGTTGTTTTTTTCAAGAACTTTCGTCCGTCTCAGTCATTTTCAAGAACCATGTGATGTCAGTTTGGCAGTCAAGATTCCGTTGTTTACATCTTGTTATACTTTATTATTATTATACGAAACTTTAAAAAAACACGTTAAATAAAATATCTTTCACCACAGGAGACGGTATCTTGAAGAGTGTATGAACTATTTAATATACTTATGAAATACGCATAATTTTAGGTGTGGCCTCGCCCCTCTTAACCGTTACACCGTTTCAAACGTTCATCCTTCTAAAGAAAAGAAGGAATCTTCCCTACTACATAGACACCACATGTCGCCTGCAACATGGTTAACATTATCAAATTTTTCTATTCCTATTCAGATTACCAATGATATCATACAGGTAATGATGACTGGCGATGGGACTGAATGCCTCACATACAGACTTAAACTATAATTATCTTATTACACGTGATAGACAACTGGAGAATAAAAGAAACATAAAGAAAACTGAGACTGATCGATCAATCGATCGATCGATTGATCGATAGATAGATATAAAAGAACAGCCTGAAATAGATATATTTTCTTGTTTGTTTGTTTAGCGGCATATCAACTGTTCATGGGTCATTTGATCCCGAAATTTAATTTTCTTTGTGGCATTCAGTTATTTGCCATGGGTGATACACGCTTAGGCGATCATGTATCTTTCGATAGATGACTGACGAGGCAGATTTTTCTCGCAGTAGGTTGCCATTTCTTTCTGCGGTAGACCAGTTGCCATCCAAGGGTATAGAACCCGGTCTGTCCTGCTATTTTCCCATAGCTGGAAGAAGAAGAATAGCCATACCTTTCCCAAGAGTCAGTTGTGTGACATGCGTGATACACGCTTAGGCGATCATTTATCTTTCGATACATAACTGACGAGGCAGATTTTTTATCGCAGTAGGCTGCCATTTCTTTCTGCGGTAGACCATTTGCCATCCAAGGCTATAGAACCCGGTCTGGGGGAGAAGAAGAGGATGCATACCTTTCCCAAGCGGATCGCACGTAAATGAATGTAATGGATTCAACTGGAATTCGTTTTTTTTTTTTTCAGAAGTTTATTGCTGGTAATTTTTTTAAGAATGAAAATGTAGAGGTATCAATTTTATTTCCGTATTTGTAGGAGGTGATAATTTTTTTTGTCAGATTGCAGAATTGGATTTCCATATAGTTACATGTCTAATTCACGTTGTTTAGCAAGTTTTTCCAGATTGTATTAAATATTTTTGTCTAATTATTTTATTGATTTCCAATTT
>OZ038491.1:26778612-26808612 GCA_964036315.1 Acanthosepion esculentum
AGATGCAACTTGGATTCAGTGCATTTCAACTGCACATCGACGGGTGAGTTCTCATCGCATCGGATATAGATAGACTGTCTGTCTGTCCATAATGCAACAAAAGTTCCATCTGTCATGGACATGACGTTAACTTTTAAGTAATATTTTCTGCTCTCAAGATAAACCCACAATTTGTTTTGCTTTTTATTTATTATTCCACCACCACAGGAATATAAATTTGAATATCAAATCCTAACTATATATAAATATATATATATATATATATATATATATATATATATATATATATATATATATATATATATATATTTACTTACATATATACACACACATACAGACAAATATATATATATATATATATATATATATATATATATATATATATATATATATATATATACACATATATATACATATATATATATATATTTGAAATTATTAGGAGAAATTGATAATTATATTTAAGTGATTCATCGAGTTTGAAACCTCTACAGAATGCAGGAAGCACTGGACGGCCGTTTCGTCCTATATTTGGGACTCATCAGCAGTGCGCATCCACTACCGAGAATTGAAACCCTGACAGTTAGGTTGTGAAACAAACACCATACCAAGAGGTGACGAAGAGGTAGCAAATCAGACTCAATATAGCACCGCTCACTCACATAATCTGTGGTGGAACTCTATTGAGATTCACTTTAACCATAGGACGGTGTTCCCCGGAGCCACGACTACTATCACCAAGCCGCTCACTCCAGAGCATTAGAAGCCGGTTCAAGCAATGATATACATTTGAAATTATTAGGAGAATTTGATAATTATATTTAAGTGATTCATCGAGTCTGAAACCTCAACAGAATGCAGAAAGCACTGGACGGCCGTTTCGTCCATCAGCAGTGCGCATCCACTACCGAGAATTGAAACCCTGGCAGTTAGGTTGCGCACTGCTGATGAGTCCCAAATATAGGACGAAACGGCTGTCCAGTGCTTTCTGCATTCTGTAGAGTTTACAGACTCGATGAATCACTTAAATTTATATATATATATATATATATATATATATATATATGTGTGTGTGTGTGTGTGTGTGTGTTGTGTGTGTGTGTGTGTGTGTGTGTGTGTGTGTGTGTGTGTGTGTGTGTGTAAACTATCGTTCGAAAGATTGATGCGACCACTGGTAATTTTTTTAAATTGGTCCCCAAAGTATTTTTTTTGTTATTTTTTATTTTTTGTTTTGTTTTTTTGTTTGTTTATTTTTTCACCCTACGCAAGGCACAAGTGCCATTAGCACGTTAAGGTTTACAAAGTGTGAGAGCAATAGTAAAAAGGGGTATTTGAGGAAAGGATATCGAGAAGGACGAGTATTAGTATCAGGGCGTCAGAAGATATCGATTGGCATTGGCATTTAGATATTTGAAGATTATAGCTGTCATGGAAACAAGTAGGCAGAAGGGATTTCCATTGTCGGGAAGTGCGAGAGAAGAAGCTCTTGGAGTAGAAGAGGCGGTTATATTTAACTGTTTCGACAGTAAAAGTGTGGGACCGATACGCCAACCTAGTAGTACGCTTAAATTCATGCAGTTGGGGGTACGAGAGAAACTAACTCTTCAGAGCAGTTGCCGTGAAAATATTTGTAGAAAAGACAAAGGGTGGCCAAATCTCGTGAGTGATAAAGTGACTGCAGACGAGAATTGCATAGAATTATTATACATGGTTAAAAATGTGACATGATTCTGTATTAGAAATTTCATGACAAAAAGAAAAAAAAGCATTTTATGATTAAATTTTACTCTCTTCAAAATATCCTCCTTTAGCCTTGATTACTGCAGCACAAATTTTAGGCATTCCTTGAAAGATTTTCTCAAAGTATGATAATTGATTCCATTCTTTTTTTGAATGAGTCAAAGAGCCATTTTTCATTTTTTTTACTCTTCTGTCAAGTCCACCCCATGCTAATTCTGAGATTTCCTTCAAACTCTTGAACTGTAGTGTATAACGGCACGTATCTGCCTATATTTCTGAGATGAGGTATTATGTACACTATTAACATTATTCGGACTATTGTCCTCATCTTTGTACCCATATTTATGACAACGTTTCGGCTGTTGTGCATCAAGGACACATGGCACAGTGGATAAAGGCGTTGGTTAGATCCAGTGACAGGACCCAAAGCGTGTGAGTTCAATACCCGGTTAAGGCAGTGGAGAACTTTCAGAGGGAAAATTAACAGGAGATAACTGATAACTGACATACATTAAACATGGTACGTGGAACTAGAACAGTCTATCCCAGTGAGCGAAATAAAGGGTTCAGTTCGACATTCCAACCACCTGAAGAAGGCCGGAGCGTACAACGGCCGAAACGTTGTAATAAATATGGCGACAAAGATGAGGACAATAGTCCGAATAATAACGGCACGTGTTTTTAAAAATCCCTATGACAATGGAATGCAGATTTTATCGCATTTTTATTTATTACAATAGCATGCTGTTTGTTTTTGTAGTTTACTCTGAAGATGATTTTTAGAAAAGGTCGAAAGTACTAGGGTTAAAAAAAACTACGACACCTTCCTTGATGAATTTCATCTCAACATCAAGAAGTTGATTAGACAACTGGAAAGGATCATTATGAAAATAAAAATACACAATATGTCTATATTTTTCAATGAAACATGAATGAATGAAGATATGCAGCATAAACACACTCACGGACAAAGATCCATATATGCGTGTGTGTGTGTGTGTGCGAGTGTGTGTGTGCGCGAACGTGTGTGCGTGTCCGTGTGTGTGTGCGTGTGTGTGTGTGTGTGTGTGCGTGTGCGTGTGTGTGTGTGTGTGTATGTGTGTGCATGCGTGTGTGTGTGTGCGTGTGCATATGTATGTGTGTGTGCGTTCGCGCGCGCTCGCGCGTGTGTGTGTTTGTGTGTGTGTGTGCATATGATGGTTTTGATGGATTAAAAATATGATGTGTTTTAGTTGTACATGTGAGCGTTGCGAATCGATAGCCTGAGCAAAACGTAGTTATAACGGCCATTCCCTTGTGGTCAGCAGAATTGGTTCTGGAAAATATCTCAGCTTTTCGCACTAATATGAAATGTCAGCTGATATTAATGAAACCTGTACAGACATGAAGAATAAATTCATGAGATTTCACGATACTTCTTTCATTTCACCAGTAACAGTTTCTAGCCCCTTGGAAGTTACACACACACACACACACACACACACACATATATATATATATATATATGTCATTCACAGACAGTACTGTTTCGCTGTATCACAGCTCCTCAGTGCGACGAGACTTCCGAATGCCTCAAGCCAGGATTGAAACAACTAATTTGGTGTCAGCCAGAGCTATCTTCACTCGGTAGAGTTACACAACTAAATCTAGCGTATTGTTTTTACAAATGTAAACAAATGCCAATCAGCCAAAGTGCTCCATTCAGTTTAGTGCAGGTGGCTGTTGTTTATAGAATTAGCTTATCACTCAACAGTGCTCAATTGAAATGTATTTTCAAGAGCTATCAAATACGAGGATCGGTCAAAAAGTAATGCTTATTTTAATTTAGCTATAATAGAAAGTAGTGTCTAGAACTCCATGGAAAAAAAGGTTTCATACTTTCTTTTCCTCCCATAAACCTCTTTCAAAATGTCTGCCTCCATGGTAACATATAAAACGAAAAAAGCTCTGAGAGAAAATCTGGTTTCAGAATTAGAATGTGCAACGAGGAATCACTGGGACTCAGCGAATATTTATAGAAAAGCTCAAATTGATGTAACCACAAAGTTAATTGCAACCATAGGGGGAAAAGAGAAAAATGATCTTAGTAAATGGCCCCGCCCAGGCAGGTTAGCTGCTGTTGTGAATGAGGATAATATCAAAGTGGCAGATACTCTTATTAAATCTAATAGAAAATCGCTATTGAAAAAGTTGTGGCAAACATCAGGTGACCCTTGTGATCCATAGTAAATCCTGCAGTTTAATGTTTTTTTCTCTTGGCCACATGTTAAAGAGGCTTCAACAGTGCTGACCGACTCCATCAATGAGCAGAAGAAAATGACTGAAAAAAATGGATAGCACTAAGTTTTATTTAACGGCATATCAACACCTTACGTGTCATTTAACGCTGAAATTTAATTTTCTTGGGAGCTTTAAAGTAATAAATATATATGTTATTCTGCTTCCACACTTGAATACATGGTAGATGATACTCACCTTCTTTGTATATACATGTTCGTGGGCATAATTATTAGAGTCGGTGATATTTGTCAATGTTGTAGTTTTGTTGAAGTTACATTTTTGAATAGAGTTTAATTTATTTAAGAAATTGTTAGACAAAATTTATTGCTGGTAATTTTTGCTATATGTATTTTTATTCCTTCATAAAGTTTTGACCCCAGTTATTGGTGGGATTAAATATTTTCCCTTAGCTGGGACCCTAACAGGGGCTACCACCCCGGGTCATGGTGGATATGTGAATAACAACAATTAAGAAGTGGTTTCACGCACCTTAAAACGTCCCGATCAGAGGCCATGCTGCCGGGTGTAGTTTATCGTTATACCCAGGACACGATAGGATTAAGAAGACAATTTATGTAATGGTGATTCAGAGAAAGGAGAAATGTACACATTGTTTTCTTGCTTAAATATATATAACTATTTACCAAAAACGATTGAATATCATTAATTGTTATTTCCTTTGGAGATTAGTGGATATCGTCAATTTCTTATTTTCAACGTTTTCAAGTGGCATCATAATAGAGGCATTATTCATTCATATTCCGACATTAAATGACTAAATAGCAATCCCTGGATACACTAGGTCATTATTTACTAGGATTCCAAAGGTTATGTGATTTCTTGGATATTTGAAAAACCCAAAGAGAGTGCTATAGACATAGACATATTTCACGAAGAGAAAGATTGATTAATTCATTTTCTACAGCTTATCAACCCATTGCAGAATTGTAAGAATTTTATTTGTTGAAGAAAATAATGGTTTAGTGATACAAATCTTACTAATTAACCCATAGCTGGAGGAGAAGAGATTCATACTATTCCCAAGTGTATTGTCGCGTAAGTGAATATAACGAACCCGATAGGAATTGGAACTCGGCTCTCCGATTAAAAATTCCGAACCATTATCTATTACACCATCCGACCATTTCACAATCCACAGCCAAATTCTGTAATTGCTCTCCCCACCCACCACCTAAAATTAATATGGTCACAATTCACCCTCCCTCCCGAAAATCAAAAATTCACCCACTGGGTGTGAATTTTAACCCTGTTAAGAACCCCTGATTTAAACAGTAAAATTCAAATTCATTTTACAACGGCTTGTTAGTTTTGTTGGTTAAATATATATCGGTATTTAGCCCACCTTTCTAGGTGTCATTAACATCTAAACGATGGGATATAATCAATTGTTGTTTCATTGGAGATCAGATGATATCATGAATTGATGATTTTGAACTTTTTCTTGTCACATCATAATACAGGCATTATTCATTCATATTCCGACTTTAAATAACTAATTAGCAATCTGAATACACGAGGTCATTATTTACTAGGATTCCAAAGGTTATGTGATTTCTTGGATATATGAAAAAGCCAAAGAAAAGATCGATTGATTCGTTTTCTACGGCTTATCAACCCTTTGCAGGTTATTTAAAACTAGATATTATCAGAATAAGTGGTCATTAAAATATTTAAAGAAATTTTCCTGGGATACCAAGTCAGCAAAGATACTTGTGAAATTATATAATTTCACTTTCTTTCTAAGGGGTCTGGTATCGCTCCGTAAGATTTGAGTGACAGGGCTAATCTTCTTAGTGCAATCTCGTAAAGACCCCCAACGCAGCTGTGATCGGAATAGGTTCAGCACTTGTTCAAATCCTTAATTCCTTTAATAGTGTGTGCAGAGTCTTCGAGACGGTTCCTAATGCGATAATTATTATAGAGTCAGTTTTAATACGACAGTTTGTTAAGTTCTCGAAATACTTGCGTATTTTTCTCTTTCTCTTGTATGCTTTGATTTCATACTCTCAAATACTCTTTCTATCTAATTTTGGGGATGAGGAGTTATCATTATTTTCACAAATTATATTTGAAATAATGTCCATATTTTTGTTGTTATCGCAAAGTTTCGGCCGTTGTGACCTGCAGCCTTTATCAAGAATATATCGATCTGGTTAACACACAGGGAATTCCTAATTGAACCAGTTATTTAATATATTTTACTGTCCATATCTAGGGATATCTCGTCTAATGCTGACTTTCAATTACTGCTCAGTTATTGCTCGGCCTGTTTGCACTGATCCCAAGTACGCACTATCCGGTCCAGGAATTGAACTCACAATTACTACATCACCAAATTCACGAACTAATACTTTAACACCATCCCCGGTTTAAATATATTCACTACATTTGAATGATAACTCTAACATTTTTAGACATTCAAAACAACATGCCTGGCCACATACACAATTCCGGAAAAACCTCGTCGAAAACACAACTATAATTAAACATGAAAACAATAAACAAAAACTAAAAATTCTTTAAGCTATATACCTAAAACAGTTGAAACCTAACCTGAACAAAATAAACTATGAAATCTCCACAAATATCCTTAAATGCCTATAATTGGTAACAGAAGCCATTGGTTTATACCAACGGCTTTCCATACTCAATACTCATCGAATTCACTCTCTCGTGGTCATTTGTGACGTCATGAGCTGTGGTGCGATTTTCGCTTTCAGCGTCTTATATGCACGCGTTTATCGTTGCTTGGAAATCATCCATGGAAACAAAAACAGACTATCATCAATTTCTTGTTCGTGTATTGCTTAATATATTGTGTAATTGTCATCTTTGATAATGGCTTATGTAAGCCGAAAGCTTAGATTGGATTAAAAAATATGTAGCAATATTGTGATTTTCTTTCATTGTTTAATGATAATGTTATTAAGCTTATCAGACGATATGAAAAGAACTTACATAAAATATATAGACAACACTTACCTATATTATTTAATGAAACATGTATGAATGAAAAAATGGTGCCTAAATACACACAATATACATACATATATATATATATATATATATATATATATATATATATATATATATATATATATATATATATATATATATATATATATATATATATATATATATATATATATATATATATATATATATATATATATATATGTTTTTAGCGAAAATGTCTTTTTCGGTCACAGATGAAAAAACAAGTCTAACACATAACGTTCAAAAACTGGCAAAATGCGTTTATACGTTAAATTTGATGTTTTATTCTCTCCTGAGTTTGAAACGAGTCCAATTGTCAACTGATACGTCTGGCAGAGATGTTAGCCACCACTAGGGTACTTCAAGTTACCTCAGCTTCTAAGAATAGATTAAATAAAGGGTTCACTTCAGAATTCCCTGCAGGTTATCCAAATTGATATACACCTGATGAAGATTGGTTAAGGTCGTAATTTCGTTTTACAAAGATGGCCACCAAAATGTCAGGGTATGATAAGGTAAATCTTACATACGAGATTGCAAGAGTTGCCTGACGATTGCACTAGCATGAAACAGACTGTCGCCTCTAAGTGCTGACTTCTATGTTCACTTTTATATTTACACACGCTCTATCTCTGATATTGAGCACTTTATCCCATAAATATAGCACACTTTAAGACTACATTTCTTCATATATATATATATATATATATATATATATATATATATATATATATATATTATCACTAATTGAGATGAATAGAGGTTCCCCCAGGGAAGCACCATGTCTTGAAAGACTATTGGTCCTCAAACTCGCACCTATCATCAAGTGGAACTCATATATGCGACCCATTGCTAAGGATGCAGGTAAATTGGTCGGCTCCCTGTAAAATTCAAGTAAGTAAGTTACTTCTCATGCTATCCCCTATCTTTATAAGAGCCAGATCAGGCCAAAAATACTGTTGTCATATCTGGGCGGGAGCTGCCCGGTCCTCACATTTTAGTCTAAGTTGAAAAAAGCGTCTCCGAGTCCTTGTTGCAGAAGAAGAACAGGCGTGTCATGGCGAGACTCTCAGTACTCTATCTCTACGTATATGGAAAGTGCTCGGACGAACTAAAGTCCTTGGTTCAGCCAGGTTTAACCTTCACAGCTAGGACCCACCACGCCACACACATAGTAGAAAACCACCCACATTCCCTCCATATTCCATCGGCGAGAAATAAGTTCCACTCGAACAGCTTCTTCCCGCGAGACACTGCTCAGTGGTACAGAATCCGATAAGAATCACTACTATCTTAACACGTTCAATGCTAAGGTTAACATTATCTTCCCCTCTTATATGTACAAATTGCCTTCTAACGTAAAACTCTACCTCGAGTGGCTCCCAGGTTTTGTAAAGGAAAAAATAAAACAAAAGAACACAGCAAAATAAGCAAATAAAATATTTTTTATTCTTACGAAAGGTTTTATTCAACTTGGGTGCGTTTAGAACAGGGCTAAAATATTAGGTTTCTAGTGACGACGGAATCCACAAACAAAAATAACAATGACTATTCGTTTTTTATCACCACTCTCTACTACAATGATTCCCAATGTGAGGCGCATGCCCCACCGGTGGGGCATGGTAACATCTTGGTGGAGCATGCGTAGTATTTTCACTCTTTGACTTAACAGTAAATTCTTTTCTAGTGAGCTCAAATTTAATTTTGCTTTATTATTTCATGATTAAAATGATCAAAGTATATTACAGAAAAAAACTTTCATTCAAATATTTTATATTTCTGAATTTCATTTCTCTATTATATGTTTTGAAACTATATATATTTAACTGTTTTTTTAAATTTTTCTCTTTCATCCACACCATAGTCTTTGGAAGCTTGTTTAGAGACCAAGTTATTAGTCTTTTAAGTTTCCTTCACGTGAATTACAGTAAAACTTTGAATATATAAGAATTAAATATTATGGCGGTGGGGTCACCAGAAATTTAGAAATACCAAAGTGGGGCAGGGTCCCAAATCGGTTGGGACCCACGGGTCTGCTAGGTAGCCTAGCCAATCGTTATTATAGACGCCTACTCAGAGAGCTTTATATTAGTTAATAACCTACAGAAACCAAACATGTTGTTTATACTTCATCTATGCGGTAAATTCAAAAAACAACTGTGCGTCGGTCTTACTAAACATTGCTATATGCAGAGGTATTCATTTTTCTTATGATGGTTATTATTGATATTCTTGGTGTTGCTTTTGTGTGTCATCAAGTAGAAGAATTGAAGATATCGGTTTCTAGAATCCCATATGCTGTGTTCATTTGGCCTTAGTTTTCCCGCTCAAGTCTTTGAAATAGCCAGACATAATTTGGCATCTACCAAGCAGAAGAGACCCCCACACCCATGTAACACTCAAAAATCGCTGACCTTAAAAACGGGATGTAAATTCCAAGTGAATGACACATCTTCATTTGGTTCCGTGTTTTCCCATTTGTTGTTTTAAGATTGGATTCCCGAGAAACAGAAATCTAATCTTGGAAAATCTCCAAAGTGGAGTTTATCAGGAAACTCAGAAATGTTTAGATTTTGGTCGAGTTACACACTCACTGACAACGGCAATTCCAAATGTATTTCACGCATCAATGGGTATTTTCGGATAAATCCTGACGGTAGCGAACGCGATTCTGTAAAGGGGAAAATATAGGTAAATTTAATGATGACGCCTAATTTCACGAGAAAGATACAGTTTTGGTGGGAAATCACTGAGCACATCATTCATGTATATACAAATATAGGTCACAGAATATATATATATATATATATATATATATATATGTGTGTGTGTGTGTGTGTGTGTGTGTGTGAAAGATTGCAGATATTAAATGCAACAAAAATATAGATAATAATTAATAATTAATTAATTTAATTAAGAATAAAATAATTAATAGTATAATAGTAGTATTTTTTATAAACTGAAAGTATATATATATATATATATATATATATATATATATATATATATATATATGAAGAAATATAGTCTTAAAGTGTGCTATATTTATGGGATAAAGTGCTCAATATCAGAGATAGAGCGTGTGTAAATATAAAAGTGAACATAGAAGTCAAAACTTAGAGGCGACAGTCTGTTTTGGACCGACGATTGCATCTAGCATGAAACAGACTGTCGTCTCTAAGTGTTGACTTCTATGTTCACTTTTATATATATATATATATATTTATATATATATATATAAATGGTGGTACTCGCTTAGAACAACCTTGTCGGATCGTCAGGGCGATAATCTTTTCAGTCGGCATCGAACCTGACAATCCGTTTAGGTGAAACCTAGGTAGTTTTGCCTGGCTCCTTAGGATTATCTTTATATATATATATATATATATATATATATATATATATATATATATATATATATAAATGGTGGTACTCGCTTGGAACAACCTTGGATAGTTTGACTTGCAGTAGAACAAATCGGACCCAAGGAAAAATGAGGAATTAAAAAAAGTAAGATCCAAGAACATTAAAACAAGGCGAAAACAATCGTCCAGAGATCAAGCTCTAAGTCCAAAGAATAAAAACCTCCAAAACGAGTATAAAGACAACTACGTAAAGTGCTCAATATACGAAATAGAGCAAAACCTAAGATAATCCTAAGGAGCCAGGCAAACCTCCCTAGGTTTCACTTAAACGGATCGTCAGGGCGATACCTTTTCAGCCGGCATCGAACCTGACAATCCGTTTAGGTTAAACCTATATATATATATATATATATATATATATATATATATATATATATATATATATAAAGATAATCCTAAGGAGCCAGGCAAAACTACCTAGGATTATCTTTATATATATATATATATATATATATATATATATATATATATATATATATATATATATATATATAAAGATAATCCTAAGGAGCCAGGCAAAACTACCTAGGATTATCTTTATATATATATATATATATATATATATATATATATATATATATAAAGATAATCCTAAGGAGCCAGGCAAAACTACCTAGGATTATCTTTTTATATATATATATATATATATATATATATATAAAGATAATCCTAAGGAGCCAGGCAAAACTACCTAGGATTATCTTTATATATATATATATATATATATATATATATAAAGATAATCCTAAGGAGTCAGGCAAAACTACCTAGGTTTCACCTAAACGGATTGTCAGGTATACATATATATATATATATATATATATATATATATATATATATATATATATATATATATATATATATATATATATATATTATTTATATATATAAAGTATGAGAGAGAGGGGGGGTTGGGTGGAGTAATGGATTTCAGCTCCGATTGAGAAATCGGAGTGCCGAGTATGAATTCAAGCTGAGTTCACTACATTCTCCATCTCTTCTCACCCACCACATATGGCAAAATTGGAGAGAGACAGGGGCCCTATATCCATGGGTGGCAATCAGTGTCTGAATTCAAAAGCTGCGGAGGGTTGTTTGCGGGATACAGTGCACGGTATTCGGCTCTTTCAAAAACTGTTGGTTTTGCGCAAACCTTCACCGCTATAATCAAATGATATGTGCTGTTAGTCAGGTGGTTGGTTCTAAGAACTGAGATGAAAAAAAAACAAAAGAAAAACGGCAGAGTCCAGTGTATATCTATATGAATAAATGCGAAATTGGAGCTCAATTCTATCAAAATTCTGAGGTTAAAGGTTCGCAACTGTACTAGAATAATTTGTATATACTCCCCCCTCACACGCACACACACTCACGAGGTCAGGTTGTGACACAAGGTGGGTTTAATGTGGGGAGCCCGAGCGCGCGTAAAACCCGACGCGAGGAACACAAATTGCCCGGTTTCGCTGGCCTCGGTGCGGGCATCGATCCCTCTCCCTGGTACAATCAAAGGGCGCGGCCTCGGGCAGCTGTCCCCAAACGCTGGACACCTCTCGTTATAATTTTCCTCAGTTCCGTCCTTTGTCGGAGTCGCCCCAGTGTGCACTCTGCTCAAAGACAGAGACGCAACTGAGAGATGATAAGTAATGTGTTACAAACTACTTTATAGTAATTTGTATTTACTCCCCCCCACGAAGTCACGTTGTGACACAAGGTCGGTTTAATGTGGGGAGCCCGAGCGCGTACACCCAGGCTAGGAACAAAAATTCCAGAGACAGGGACGCAACTGAGAGATGATAAGCAATGTGTTACAAATTACTTTATAGTAATTTTCACACCAGAAGCTCAATATCTGAATTATATATTATCTCCTTCTAGGCGATATCACTGTTCAGGTTTAACTCATTTACATATTGATTTTAGAAAGGTATATTTCATTAATTAACTGTCTTTCATTACTATTCAAGGATTACTTTGATTTTCATATAAAAATTAGTTCTGTTTAGGAATATTGTCTTATATATTGCAGAAAATTGAAATTTGCATTTTACTTGACTTTCAACAAGTTAGCATCTATTTGTAAAACTTTCTTTAACTATAGCAACCTCCCCCCCCCCATCCGACCAATTAATTTCTTATGTCTTTACAGTCATCTTCTTTGAACAAATATATTGAACGTCCACAACCCCTTCAAAATTTCATAAATAGTGAACATTAATCTCATAGAAAAACAATTAATTTTTCCTAGAATAATTACTAGAGAGCGAGTGGGCGAAGCCTGTTAGTATATGATAAACATGTTTTAAGGTATGTTATCTTTATGGGTAAGAAGGCTCTCCATATATAAAAAACATTAAACCATTTTTGGAATAGGATAGCAGCTGGAGTCAGGTACTTACTGGTGCAGCATTTTCCAGCCTTTTTGCCTATGCATAATATGCACGTGTTCCACTTAAGGTCTGCGTTCAGTGTAAGTCCCAACAGGCGCTCAAGACACGGAACCTCCCTAAGGGGACATCCATTTATCGTGATTGGTGATAGTTCAGGGTCCAATCGGCGATGATGGAATGTTTATTCGTACTGTGTATTGCATTTTGGTTGTTAGCTTTTCCGAAGATGAAAATCATTGTTTCGAGATTGATATTTAATCACCGTAACCTTTGGCCTAGCTAAGAATGTACACATTTCGATATATTGTTGTAAAATATCAAACATGATTATTGGGTAATCGTCCTTGGGATTTCGACTAATGAAATCACTAGAGGGCGTGTCATTGGCTCTACACAAATTCACCGCCACTCACAAGGAGACTAATCTTTTTTAACTTACACAAAAGAGAAATGATTGTAGGCAAAGGATTTTTCTCAGTCAAATAGAGGATTATTAATTATAATAAAGTCATTTCAATGATATACATAACTTTGTTTAAAAAAGATTGTTGAGTAATCGACCTTGAAACTTCTCTTTAAATCGCTAGAGGACGTGCCATTGGCTGGATAGGAAGTCACATCCAATCGCGATAAGTAGGTTGTTCAATTTCTTCAGTGTTAAAGAAGACATTAGTGAGCTCAAAGACATAGATATGATTAAAAATATGCTAGTTCGTAAGAGTAATTAAGTCAGAATACAACTTGTCTGTGCATTTCTAACAGGACGTAGGCGATCATGGCTCTCCACCTCCCTCAATACCTTGCATCACTCAACATGTTCCTTCCCTCTGCTACGTTGTACCATTCACTTCCCTTTACCACATTCTGTCATCCACTTGCTTAAGATCGCTAGGTATGTCATGTGTTGTTTTCCCTTGTCTCTCTTTACCTCTATTCGACTCGTGAGTATCATATTCTCCAGGCCCTCCTTCCGTCTTTCTTTTTATGTGCCATGTCCTTTCAGGACGTAGGCGATCATAGCTCTCCACCTCCCTCTATCCCTTGCAGCTCCCAACAAGTTCCCTCCCTCTGCCACCTCCCCCAGACTGCGTTCTGTCATACACTTGCTTAAGCCCCCCCTCCTGTATGTCATGTGCTGTTTTCCCTGGTCTCTCTTTCCCTCTATTCGACCTGTGAGTATCACATTCTCCAGCTCCTCCTTCCTCATTATGTGCCCCAGGAACTTCAACTGCCTCTTCCAGACGTTAAGTATAACCCTCATCCTTGTTTACACCCTCTGTAAGACCTCATCGTTGCTCACACGCTCGGTCCAGAATATCCTTAGCATCCTTCTGTCGAATCACATCTCCGTCGCCTCGAGTCTCTTCTTCATCTTTAAGGATATCGTTCAACATTCGCTGCCGTAAAGAAGGACAGATATCACGTAACAGCTCCGTATTCTTTTCTTTAAGAAAATGCTCTGCAATGAAAACACTGTCCTTCGAAGTTAACAGTTATTTTTAGATATCAGAAGCCAACAATTAACTGATAACATTAATTTCCCATCGGCGTAATGTAGCTTCCATGTCCCTTTTCTATAAATACTTTCATGATTAACTTCCCCTATGATGCCTAGGCGTTAGGAATTTAATCGCAGTACTAGATTTCCAACAAGGTCTCATCATTTTCACAATTAAATGTTTTAGATGTAATCGTTAATTATATGTTAACAGTTTATTTTCTCACATTGTGGTATTCTCTTCCGACATCTTGCTTTCCATCGAACTTTAATCTTCAAAAATATGATCCGATGTCAATAGTTATCTAGTGTCTTGATTCCTCTTCTTTTATTGTTCTCGCTCCTTAATAATGTTTCCTTTTCTTCTTTCACACTCAGTAACCTCTTGTGTCTTAGTGGCTTTATTGCCTTACTTGAGGTGAAATAAAATGTAACTGCCATCACCGACGCCCATTCACTGCCACAACGTCCACATCAACCCGAGTAATTAAATAAATTTGGGTTATGATATCTACTCAAACTGTTAGCGACTTTATTTTGAATGCTGGGGATTAGTGGCAGTATTCCAAGAATATGAAAATGGCGAAATCTTTACTAATTATATTTGCCAATTAACGACGAAGTTAATTGATGTGCTCCTCGGCAAGCAGATTTCGACAGCTGACTCTGATCACGCCCAGGCCATAACTGTTCATTGCCGGGGACAAAATAATCTGTTTCTTTATTGAAGCATGTCGATCATTTTCGTTGCTATTGTCTTTTAATATAGCATTATTATCAACACTGGTGCCAGACACAAATTAAAGATTATGCCTGGCGTGCGTGATGGAGATAAAGAGTAGAGAATGATAAGGGAAGAGAGAAGGAAGAATTCGAACAGAATTTACTGGGCGTAAAGATGCCAAAGAATTAACTACAGACTCGAAAGAGGTTCATTACTTTAGTGCAATGAACCGTGTACAGCGAGCTACTACTGGATTATCGTCTTTCATTTGCGGTGTTGCAACTGAGAAAAGCTTTTATGGCCTTTCTACGTTCTAAAAGGAAAAATAAAAACCTATAGATAGGTGTTGGAGATGATTTTTGTTGTTACACGATGTCTGCTTTTATTTTTTTCAATATTCTTTTCATTCATCTTCCGCCAATAGTTTAATATGAACACGTACACCTTTCTCTACTGCTCGACATTGAATGGCTGATCTGGTTTGAATCTCAAAACCCAGAAGTTGGAGTATATCCAGACGTACTTGGTTACAATCTTTTGACTGCCTTACAACCCATGTGATATGATGCGGTCATTTAGGAAATCAATACATTGTATCTACCTTTGTTCTAAACTCAGGATTTATCGATTTATTGGCCTTATACCATAGGAAGCCATCATAAATAAATAACAGCAACATAGCAAAAGGCAGTTCACCTGTTTAGATATCAAGAAAAATCCACATGATGATTTTACATGGAAGACAAAATAATTTGTTAAAGAAACGAAAATAGCTCTTAACCGGACGTATCGTAAATTTTATAAGTTGGGCTTCGCAGCTTTTTTCAACGTCTTAACCTTGTAAGTCTTTTCAGCCAATCAACTGGGTGCTGTGATCCTTCATCGTCCTACGATCAGTCAATAAAAAATGTGGCAAGCGGAGTATAAAACGTCCTCGGTTGGACAATGAAGAAGGCAATGGATTTTTTAATTGCGCAAAAACGTCTCGAGAAAGATATAAAAGTCAGCCATATGAAAAAGGAGCGAGAGTTGTGAAAAGAAACAAATGCGAAAATAAATATAAGTGATTATTAAGACAACAAAAGGTCAAATGTAAAGAAATAAAATAAAATAAAAATAAACGGGTTTTGAAGAGAAGGAAAAATACCAAGAGAAAAACATAAAATAAAAATAGGTTTGAAAGAAGTAAAAGGGGAAATGAATGTATGATTAAGAAACAATATGATAATGGAGGAAGAAAAGGAATTAGAATTAGATGTACAGGAAAAGAAAGAAAGAAAGAAAGAGTGTGGGGACAGATAGATAGAAAGAAAGAAAAGAAAGAAAGAAAGAAAGGAAGAAAGAAAGGAAGGAAGGAAAAAAAGAAAGGAAGGAAGGAAGGAAGGAAAGAAAGGAAGGAAGAAAGAAGGAAAGAAAGAAAGAAAGTAAAGCAATGAATGAAAGAAGGCAAAATAAAGACAGAATGAAAGAAATAATGAAAGAAATAAAGAGTGTGGAAACAGAAAGAAAGAAAGAAAGAAAAGAAAAAAGAAAGACAAAGAGAGTGGGAATAAAGATAGAAAGCAAAATAAAGAAAGAAAGAAAGAAAGAAATAAAGAAATAAAGAAAGTAAGCAAGCAAAGCAATGAAAGAAAGAAGGCAAAATAAAGAGAGAATGAAAGAAATAATGAAAGAAATAAAGAGTGTGGAAACAGAAAGAAAGAAAGAAAGAAAGGAAAATAAAAAGAAAGAAAGAAAGAAAGAAAGGAAAATAAAAAGAAAGATAGAAAGGAAAATAGAAAGAAAAAAGAAAGAGTATAGAAATAAAGAAAGACAAGAAAAAAGAAAGAAAAAGAGAGTGGGAACAAAGAAAGAAAGAAAGAAAGAACGTGGAAAGAGTAGGAGAGAAAAAAAGAAAGGAAGAAGTGGAAGAAGCAAAAATTCAAAATAAAACCGAAAGAAATAATGAAAAAAAGAAAGAGTGTGGAAATAGAAATTAAGTGAAAACAGGAGGAAAGAAAAAGAAAGAAAGTAATATGATTTCGTTTGGTTTCTTTTGTTTTACGGCATATCAACACCTCAATGGGTTATTTAATGCCGACACCATTTTTATTGCTTGTAATATTTTTTTCTCAAAAGTCTATTGCTGATATTCTTTTTCAATAATGTATTGCTGGTAATAATTTTTTACAAAGTTTTTTTGGTATTAAAACCTGTTTTTACACTTTCATAGTGTTTTGACCCCAGTTTGGGAGTTAACTATTTACTCATAGTCGGGACTTCAACAGTTGCCACCACCCTGTGTGTGGATGGACCTGGGAACACCAGCAATGAAGAGGTCGTTCCACGCTCCTGAAAACCTTCTGATCAGAGGCCTTGGTGTTGGACGTTGTTTATCGTCTAACCCGGGACGGAAGAAAGAAAGGACGAGAGAAAAATAATGAAAAGCGAAATGAAGTGAGTCACGATGGCCACAGTATGCTCCACTTATGCTGGGCCTTAGTTTCAGTGCCTGCAATCGGAGGGGGGTCTTTGCTTCTTCTCCTTCACACATAACCCTCGTAATGCAGGAGTAAGTGGCTGAGAATTTTCACGATATCCCCAAAATTTGACTTGCTTGAATGCTCTGGACTATTATGCAGAGAGAGAGAGAGAGAGAGAGAGAGAGAGAGCGAGAGAGAGATAGATAGAGAGAGAGAGAAATAGAGAAAACGAGAGAGAGGGATAGAGAGAGAGAGAAAGAAAGAGAGAGAGAGTGATAGAGAGAGAAAGAGATAAAAAGAGAGAGTGATAGAGAGATAGAAAGAGAGAGAAAGAGAGAGTGATAGAGAGAGAGAAAGAGAGAAAGAGAGGGAGAGAGATAGAGGGAGATCAAGAAAGAGATAGAGAGAGAAGGAGATAAAAAGAGAGAGAGAGTGATTGAGATAGAGAAAGAGAGAGAAAGAGACAGAGAGAAAGAGACAGAGAGAGAGATAAAGAGAGAGAGAAAGAGAAAGAGAGATAGAGAGAAAGAGAGAGAGAAAGAGAGGGAGCAGTGGTCTCCGAATATCAAAAGACACGATGAAAGCGGGCAGCGTGGACATGACGTTTGACACAAACAAATCAGACCTAACGTAACGATGTCATCAGTTTTGGGGTCCCATCCAGTCCGTCGAGAAAGCTGAAGTTATTTAATAAGAATTCTTTTCCTAACTTGTATATGTTTATATTTTTTCAAATGAACGTTTTTTCTTTTCTTTATATATTAATTGTTTTCAATTATATGACGCGCCCTATACTTTTTGTTGAAAGGCCCTTCACCGGACACACTTCCAAAAGTATTAGCACATCATCAAATATCAGAATTTTAATCGCAAAATTTTCTTCCTAGGACGAGAATATTTCAGCTCCACATCTCAGTTCATTTCGATAAAATCAACAAAGGATGTGACATTTGATATTTAAGTATATACCTGTGTTCATCCGAATATATATGTATATATGTATGTAAGTATATGTGTGTGTGTGCGTGCGTAGATACATATATGTATGCATTTTTATGTACGTTGCTGAGATTGGCTAAGCACTTCAACAGACAGTTGTACTCCGTAATTAAGAACCAGTCATTTTGTACGTATATATGCATGAATGTATATATATATATATATATATATATATATATATATATATATATATATATATATATATATATATGTGTGTGTGTGTGTGTGTGTGTGTGTGTGTGTATATATATATATATATATATATATATATTTATAACCACGTTTAAACACGAGGTAAAATTAAATATCGGAAGTACTTATATATATATATATATATATATATATATATATATATATATATATGTGTTTTTGTGTCTGTTTATATCAATATATATGTATGCGTGTTAATATCTATGTTCACGTGTATGTGATTGTCTGTACATATGTATATATATTTTGCTCAAAATAAAAATTGGAATCGATGCACACACAAACACATTCTCACACGCAAACACATATACACACACACATACAAACACGCATATACATGTATGCATATATATATATATATATATATATATATATATATATATATATATATACATGTATGCATATATATATATATATATATATATATATATATGTATGTGCGTGTGTATGAATGGAGAAAATCGATACAAACAAACAGTAAAATAAACGACGCAATTTTGACTCAAGTAAACAATAAACATACGAGTCAAACTTTTCGCATCCATAAACCTTCGTCGGGCGCAAACGATTCGAAAATAATGGCATTATATAAATCCTAATCGGCCAGACTGCGTTGGCAGGGTGGTCTTGGGTGGGTCGGTGGGCCTCAACACTTTATCAACGAAGCTTTGACATCATGATCGAAGGGCTTTCGATGCTTGGTGCCCCGGTTTTTCTGCCTGCACATAAATACGACATTACAGAGATAAAAATCCGAGGCTGAGAGAATAGTTGCAACAACAAGTGGTTGGACAGGCGGCGGGGCAGGTCTCTGGTACTTTTCGGGGTTTTTGCAATTTTGTGTGCGTGCAGTTTGTCTTGGTTGCGATTGTGGTTGGGGATTAAAGATTGGCGGGGAATGGCGGGCGGGGGGGGGGGGTGTTGCTGCTGCTGATGCGCATTTCGGGAGAGGTTATCAGTGTGTTAGAAGCTTGTTAGCAAAGAGGGAGTGAGAGGGAAATAAGGGAAAGAGACGTGAGTAATGATAGGGAGTGTGATATAGCGAGAGAGAGAGAGAGAGGACAGAGAGAAGAAAAGTTAATGAACGAAGGAAATAGAGAGAAATAGGGAATGAAATAGTGGTAAATGGAAAGCAACAAAGAGAGGGGTTGGTAAATAAAATAAAATGAATGGAAGAAGAAGAAGAAGAAGAAGAAGAAGAAGAAGAAGAAGAAGAAGAAGAAGAAGAAGAAGAAGTCGTCTATGGACAAATAGTAAGAGATAACTATTAAGAAGAACAAGAAAGATGAAGAAGAAAGAGAGTGTAGTTATTATGAAGAATAAGAAAGAAGAAAGAGAATGTAAACACGAAGAAGAAGACTATAGATAATAAGAATAGGAGAATATAACTATGAAAAAGAAGGGGAAAGAGAATAGAACTATTGAGAAGAAGAAGAAGCACCACCACCAGCAGCAGCAGCAGCAGAAGAAGAAGAAGAAGAAGAAGAAGAAGAAGAAGAAGAAAGATAATTATTAAGAAGAAGAAGAAGAAGAAGAAGAAGAAGAAGAAGAAAGATAATTATTAAGAAGAAGAAGAAGAAGAAGAAGAAGAAGAAGAAGAAGAAGAAGAAGAAGAAGAAGAAAGATAATTATTAAGAAGAAGAAGAAGAAGAAGAAGAAGAGGAGGAAAGATAATATAATTATTAAGAAGAAGGAAAAGAAAATAAAAGAAAAAATAATTATTAAGAAAAAGAATAAATAAATGAAAGAGGTTATAACCAATAAAAAGAAAAAAAGAGAATATAATACAACCATGGAAGAAGAAGAAGAAGAAGAAGAAGAAGAAGAAGAAGAAGAAGAAGAAGAAGAAGAAGAAGAAGAAGAAGAAGAAAAAGAAGAAGAAGAAAAAGAAGAAGAAGAAGAAGAAGAAGAAGTCTACAAAGAAGAAAAAGAAAAAGAAAGAGAATATATCGACGATGAAAACGAAGTAGAAGAAAATTGAAATTAACGGAGGAAAAGAAAAACAATAAAAATCAAAAAGAAGAAAGAAAGAAAATATACAGAAAGATGAAAGAAGAAAAATAATAATAATAATAATAAGTGATAAAGAGAGAGAGAGAGAGAAAGAGAAAGAGAGAGAGAATGGAAGTGAATCATTTTCTTGTTTGACAAGAATAGAACGTCGCTGTTTGTGTAGAAGAGAGAACGCAAAGGAAAATAAGCACGGAAAGAAAGAGACAAAGAGAATAAGCAGAATTTTAAATAAAAATAAGCAATGATTGCAATTGAACAAGGTGACACAAAACATCTTTCGATACACAGTAAAATGGAAAGAGATGAATAAATAAAGGAGAAAAAATGTAACATGTTGAGCGTGAGATACACAAAAGTAAAACGTAAGAGAAATGAAGACAGAGGAAGACATTGAAGTTGAACTGTCCAAATTTCGGAAATGATATATTCACATTCCGATACTGTTCATTGATTAATTGATAAAGGGCCTGACAGCTGTTTATGCTAATACAACCCTGTAGTCGCTAATGAGTTCGTAGAGTTTAAAGCTCTTTAATTAACAAGTCTTCTGAAATGCATAAAATTTCTCTTCAAGTGTATGTCAGTCTTAGTAAAAACAGATTTCGGTATTTTAAAAAGAAACAAGGCTTCACTCGCGCTGAGAAATATCAATTTGAAATTCAACTCACGCAGGAGAAACCTAATTATCTTAAATCATCACATGATGGCCAGCAAACAGACCGATCATTTTTTTTTTCTTTTAAAATATTGATTTTACCACCAAATCAATAAACATGGTTCCTGAAAATAATGTGTAAAAAGAGTTTGGTTCATATCAATGGCAGAAAAAGAGAATGGGATCGAAGATATAAGGTAGGGATATTAGTTCAATCAGGCAAACTAATGAACACAAAATGTGTAATTCTTTAAACCGATTATAAATGCCTGATTTCATTTTAGATTTGAATATTGGTGACCAAAAACATTAATCGAACTTTAGGTTCGTGATTCAGAAGTGCTTTAGCATTAACTACAGTTTTCCGAAACGAATTCTGTTTAAATTATTTAACAAATGTAATCTTAAATAAGGAGCAGAAACAACACTTTATTTAAGGATTTATTTTCATTCAGTAAATGTGTTTCCTTCAATATTTTATGAAACAAAATTAAAAGACAAGGACGACTGTCTAAACCTGCGGTTAGACGGAAATAAAGGATAAGATCAATAAATTCCCTCTGATTAAAAACATTCAGTATTTCGCACAGCTTTCTAAATAGTAGCGTATTATCTAAACATTATCTAAACATTTTCTAAACATTATCTAAATATTATCTAAACATTATCTAAACATTTTCTAGCGTTTTTCATAGGAAATTATGCAATTTTTTAAAAATACTAATAGATTAGACCTTGCATCTCGAACTTCAGAAGCTTTCTCTATTAAAGATCAACATCTATTCTATTACGGACTAAAAAGAAAATTAAATAAAATAAATACACCCGCGTGCAAATTAATTGAAACAAAACTAATAATTCCGTTATTATTTAGTTTTTTCGTACCTTTCCAATGAAAAATCACCCATTGCACATGTTAGTATTTCGTATGTCCATTCCACAAAATCGTTCTTTGCAGATTAACCACAGATTCTCGATTGGATTTAAATCAAGAGTTTCCAAGCTAGTCTATAGTACTTTGATTTGCTCACTGGTAAGGCTTGACAGTGTGTTCGTGCAGCGGTACAATTTTCATATGCCTCCTTGGAGTACCGCACGTCGCATACAGTGGCCGTAGGACAACTAATCGACATTCGTTACAATAGTGTCTGGGCGTGATAAAAATCTGATGCAATCACAGATGACAGAATATCTTTCAAGGCCAAACAAATTTCATCATACACCTCGAAAATAGATTCATATTACTGCACACCACTGTAAATACTCCTAATCGGAGGAAAAAATAGAAATCAATTACACCCTGTCAGTCCAGTGGGTCTAAAACTGACTCAATGCTGAAAGAAAGGAAACTAAAGCAGTTGTTTCAATTAATTTGCATAAATGTGCATGAGTTTTTTTTCTCCGTCATTACATAGATTAAACATCAACTATAGAAACTTTCTTTTAAGAATAGCATCGAGTTCCTTCTTATGCGTATCGTAAAAACCAGACCTAAGCTACAAATACCATCAGGACAATATTCACAAATAGTTCAGCCAAAGCCAAGCTTTCCTTACAATGAGAAAATGGTTGTGTGGGAAGACATGAAATTGTGGTAGGGAGATTAAGGCGAAACTGTTAGACGCATATAATCAAAGCTTGACAAAACAATATAAAGTAATAATCCGAAGAGAAACTATGGAATCGTGTATGGCTGATCATGTGTATAGAAACATTAATGTCCTGAACCTCTATTGATCAAAGGCAGAATAACGTCCTACACTCTGATAACTTACTCAGTGGGCCTGGCATAGAACTGAATACCATAGGAAAGACTTTGACTAGGAAAGAACAGACATTAGTTGTTTTTTTTGTTGTTGTTTTTAAGCGTTTCACCCCAAGCAAGGCAGGAAGCCACTAGCATGTAATGAGTTACCGAGAGTTGGAGCGAGAGCAAATAGGAGTGATAGAGGAAACGATGAAGAGAAGGATAGGGGATAGATCAAGGCATCTGGAGACGTCAACTGACATTACATTTAAATAGTTGGAGATTATAGCTAGCAGGGAAACAGGAAAAGGGAGAGAGTTCCACAGGTGAGGAGTGCGAGACATGAAGCTATTGGAGTAGAAGAGACAGCTACATTTAACAGTTTCAACAGTGAAAGGGTGAGAGCGAGATGCCAGCCTAGTTGAACGCTTAAATTTATGAAGTAGGGTAACCAGCGATAGCAGCTCATCGGAGCAGTTACCGTGAAAGTATATGTAAAAAGACAGAGGGAGGCGACGGCACGTCTGTGAGAGAGCGACTGCAGACAGATGCTAGATCAGGGCCAATTACATTGCATATCCGTCTCTGGATTTTATCAAGAACCTTGAGACGAACAGAAGGGGCTCTAGACCGTATATGGCAGCAATACTCCATGCAAGGGCGAATGGTTGATTTGTAGATTAGTTATAAAGTATGATAATTACAGCGTCTAAGATAAACAATCCTTGTAGATATGTTTGATTCTTATCTGATACTAGTAAGTCCTTTACTAAGTGAGTCGAAACTGACTGGAATTTGAACTGAGTTCTCCAATTTTCAATTACCTGCCGTTGTTCATTACACTTCAAGCACATGAAGACTTACAGCCCATGATATTTCCCGTCTCCTTAACTTTGCTTATCGTACGTGAATTGGTATTTGAACGTGATAGATCCGTAAACTAAATTAAAACGAGCGATGTTCCATACAAGAGATTGCAATGAGAAGACTCAATTTGTGAATTGAATAAAGGGTTAATATACTAACCATGACGAGGAAACAAAATCGAATAAATAAATGGCTACCTAATTACTGCGTAGAGTGCAGTAACATTTTGTAACAACCCCGAATAAAACTCATTCTTAAATTCTCGTTCTTTTGGTTAAAACAGATACGTTGTTATATAAATATATGTAGCTGCCGTATGGGAGTTGTCCCAACTAAATTGTTACACTTCTAGATAAAACAGACTTTTTGATTATTAAACCTAGTAATATGTATTCATATTTTATTTGAAGAATCTTTGACGGAATTTTTTCCTTACAAACCAAGTGTCACTACTAATGTTTAAATGTTCTTAAAATTCTACATTTCTTTTAATAGCATAACATCGAATTTTAAATGTAGGACTTATAAAGTCTAATGAAGACTATCACTACGCCGCTTTAAGGCATCAGTGTTTCCCCCTTGAAGCGAACGCAGCAATAATAAACCCACGCTTGTTTTAATTCCTACTTTACTCTCAAGCTAGTATACAAACAAGTATATTTATAATTTAAGGCAAGGTCCTTTGATAGCTCCAGTAGCAACGAATGCAGGTATTATAAAACCTAATATCAATAATTTAGATAGCATTCATCTGGGATGATTGAACAGTACTGAAATATCGCAGTGACTTCGATATCAACATCACATATCGCGTTCCCCTTGCCACGTGCACTCTAGCTCTCAAACGCTCGGTGTGCCTGCCTCCAGTCGCCCATACATACGACTGATTAAATTCAAGCAAAAAAACATGTGGTTAGGGTTGGCAAGATATCTTTTCAGAGATAATCATTTGGGGTCCGGGTAAATGCAATTTCTTTATATTTTAATTAACTCAGCGTCAAAATGTTTCTACAAATTGTTGTAAACTGTGTGTCAGTAAAATTAATATTTATTTTAAGATTTTTTTTTTCAAATTTCATTTCTGGCAAAGAAAATTTTTATCGGCAACCACAAAACGCTTAATTCATCAACTTTCATTTATCTATCTGCTATTAAGTGAAAATAAATAAGAGATAAGTGCCAAAGGTACGCAATAATTAATTACGTTACACACACAGACACACACACACACAGACACACACACACACACACACACACACATATATATATATATAATATAGAAAAAACAACTGAAAAGTTTCAAATTAAAAAAAATTGAATGTTTTTTTGTGAAAGTATTTATTTATATTTTTTATATATATATATATTTGATATTTCAGATCGGCCCCGATCTTTCTTCAGAAATGGCTGTTTTCAGAAGTTTGTTTACATTAAGTAGCGTCCGTCGCGAGACGCGGACGTCACGTGATATGAAATGCAACTGTGTTTGAATATTTCTAACGTAAATCTGACTGTAGTAATATATTAGATGTTGTTTAAAAAACTTTTTAACTATATCTAACAACAATTTTTTGTTTAACTATTGAAATATTTCTAAAGATTTAGAAAAAAATCAATTTTGTTTTTAATTTGCAACTTTTCAGTTGTTTTTTCTATATTATATACATATTAATAAAGTATACGTGGCTTCTCATTATGCTATATATATATATATATATATATATATATATATATATATATATATATGTATATATATATATATATATATATATATATATATATATATATATATATATATATGTATATATATATATATATGTATATATATATATATAAAGAAATATCATATGGTCCAACACACGATACAACAAAACGTAAAAACAAACGTAGAAAAATATTCTTTAAATTCACACGTCAAGCACTCTCCACAAGATAGTTAACAAGACTGCAGTAAAAATCAGCTACAGTTGCACCGAGGACATGACAGAAATACATCAGGAAAGCAACGGAAATGCAACCAACAAGCCACCTGAAAATATGAAAACCACGTTTAATTGAAAGACAAAGAACGAATTCCCTTAAGCGGCAATTGCTTGCAGGACAAGCAACTATAAAATCCCCAGTTAACGAAGAAAAATAAATGTAACTGAAGGACCCCGGAAAAAACGAAATTATGCACACAAGACATACTTTACAAATAGTAAATATACGAATGGCACAATGCTTTCTAATCATATGTGATAGATTAAAACAAACACATCATCAAAATTATCACAGAACATAAGAAAATCAACATCAGCCTACTACAATCAATCCCAAAACTGTATACTCTGTCTGGAGGAAAAATATCTATAATAACCTTCTCAGAACAACACAAACTACTAAATAGGATCAGAACTTATCTCAAACTACAGACCCGTAAACAAATTTTAACTACATAACTTAAAAATCGAAAACTGAAAACAATCAGAAATAAACAAAAATAAATACATTAAATAAACCAAAATAAGTAAAAGAAATTAAGCAAAAGAAAAAACTAAGTAAATAATAAACAAATTAACAATTCACGTACACACAGATAAACACTTAGAAAACGTATTAATATAAACCAACAATAAAATAATCAATAATAAAAGAAAAAAAGCTAATAACACTATAAATAGTCAAAATCTGCATTCGGATCCACAATTATTTCCACTCATTAGACCCTGGAATAATTCGAAACACAACCGTTACTGCCTATCAAAATAACCGTTAGAATAAAAGAAAAGACTACCCACAATGCAATACAATACACAATTCACAATGTATCACTGACATGTATATATAAATAGCCGAGCAAAAATACAATTTCCAAGGGCTGATGATTGCGTTTAACATGAAATAGACTGTCGCCTCTGGGTGTCTACTTCAATATCCACTTGATATATATATATATATATATATATATATATATATATATATATATATATATATATATATATATGAGGGGGGAGAGAAAGATATTGTAAGCGTAAAAAATGAAATTGAATGGAAACTGAGAGTTTCCATGCAGTGTTGATTTTTATCTCCGCACCCCAAAGCTTACAAATGTTCTCTCTTCGCTAATGAGTTGTATTTTCCCATAGACATACCAATTTTTAACAATAGTTCTCTATATTTAAAGCCTGTCCATAGAAATAAACATTGCATGATGATTGTTTACAAGTGTTCTACCCACGACACTGAACATTCTTCCCACACAAATACACAGAATTTTAAACAGAATAATTCTACATATGAGGGCGATAAGAAAGCCATTGCGGATTTTGCTACGATGCATTATGACAACTAACCAAAGTAGAAACAAGTTTGAATGGTACGAAACAACGTTTATAAATTCTTTATCAATTATTCTATCCGAGAGTGTATTGTTTATAGTGAATACCAGTGTTTAATTGAGAAAACCTACAATTATAGGATTTATATTCCTCTTGCACTTTTTCTTGAGAACCAAACACAAACTTTCACCTGCATGAGTTTTCTAACCAGGAATTCCAACATTTCATGTAAATTTTGTTTAACATATGACCGCCTATCTATTTTTGTGTTTTGGGGAGGTAAGAAAATATAGGTGGTTATCTGATTTTATCGTATATTTATGTTAAGTTTGTTTGGTTTTTTTTTTTAGAATTTTTAATCGACTTCTGTGAGACTCGCATTCATCTTCGGTTTAATACTTGTCGTATTTTTTAATAGAGGCGACATCAGTCTCTTGAAATATTTAATCCACCATCTTTCTATAATGGAAACGTACATTTTATCGACCTTATCAATACCTTGACGAGTACAATGTCACAGAAGCTGATTTCCAGAAACCCACTCGTAAATGATATCTTCGAAGTCAAAAGTAGAAAAACATAGAAAAGAAAATAGATTTTAGCTTTAATATCAGATACCCATTTTATTAATTCTACCGACAGAGTCGAAGAATGAGCCGATCCTAAAATATCTGAGATTTTGGCGCAAAATATCTGCGTCAATCTGGCTCACTGCTTAAAAAAAGACATTGAAGAACGCAGACATTGAAACAGATTTCAGATCTGCAATTCTCTGGCAACATGAAAACGATTTTGTATTTTCTGCCGTTAAAAAAAGAAAAGAAAAATAAGACGAATACGAGGGGAAAAGCTGCTGAGCAAGTATTTTCTGTTAGTGCGTAATGCGAGTGCTTTCATAGTTTGTAATATCGAAGTCCCCGCAGGTGCACATTCAGCTTTAATTACCCTGGGCTTTCGGGAAGCCGACCATGATATTAGCGAAGACTTGCAGTTATATGTCTCTGCCAGTCAGTCAAACTGAGTTTCCTTCATTTTCTCAGAGCACCTGCTGCAAGCATCTTCGAGTGAGAAGAATGTACGGATATTTGAAGCGGGACTTCCCGTCTGTAAGAAGACCGGAGTTGCTTCTAATAAATATACACTTTTCAAGTATATTTGAATGCACTTATTGGCCTTAGTTTCAAAATTAGTCATTTGTGCATTTCTGGAATTTATTGACCTTTTTGAATTCGCCGTTTTTATTCTGATACTAATTTTCTTTCTTTATGCTTTTCTATTTCGTCACTTTTATTTGTCCTATTCTAATCTTCATAAATATTCAATCGGTTTATCACCACGATCTTGGGATGATAATATAAGTATCTAAATAACACAAAAAATAACCCTCTTTTTCAGAATCCTGATATTTGTACTGAAGACGTGCAAATTACGTTGACTTTCATTTATTCGTCATTTCTTTCGAAGATTTATTTTAAAAGCTAAAGGAGCAGTCAGGATATTTTTATGCATAAAATCCTATATGCAACATTTTCTTCTTTGCAACGACATTCGTCATATTTTTTTAAAATCCATTTACCCCAAATAATGCGATAATGCCACTAAGATGCAACGGGCTACTGGGACTGAAAACAAATGAAAAAAAGACTTCAGAATGAACCGGAAACCCAATTCTAAACAGGGAACAATGTATAAACGTCTGTGTTTATTCAGAAGCTCAGGGAGGAGTTTGAACCGGATGAAAAGCGGGCCTATCTACTCCTATGAATATATTCTATACTGTGACAATGTGGCAAAAATAACGAAGCTATCGTGATTTTTAAATAATACAAATGTTTGGATTCGCCTTTCTAGTATTGTGACATTTAAAATTTAAATAAATATAAATATAAAAATATTCAATGAAATCTTAAAAGCTTAATTTGGAGCAAGACGAAAATCTCAGGTACTTGCTTAGGGTCACTCTCGACTCGTTAATGAATGGTCTGCTAAGGCAAGATTGCTGTCAGTCTCTGCCAACTACCGGTATTCAAATCTTGAAAGCGACTAGGAAAATGATCATTTCAGCTTTAGAATTCCCCTACTAAAATGATAGCTGTGGAGCTGCCGAAATTTATGAGTAACATATTGTAACGAATTTAAGTCATCACAATTTAGATGGAACTTGGATCTTAGTATGATGATATCGCTTTCTGGAAAACCAACAATATGACATTTATGGAAGAATACTTTACGGTTTATTGAAATCATTTTCGAAACTTTTTTGAATGGAAGCGATTACATCTGATGACATACAGAAATCTACAGATTGAATTAGCAAATAGATAGTAAATATGATTTACTATTTCAGAAAAAATAGAGCACGTGCGCACAGACCTGAAGACAAGCAAACAGGCACACAAAGACACACAAGCGGAAAGAGAAACTCAAACAATAAAAGATACGAATTAAAATTATAAAGATAATCTCTATTAGAAAGAACGAAATTAGAATTAACATCGTTCTAACTAGAAGAAGGAAAGTTTGAATACAAACGCACACGGACAAACATACACAAACAAACAACCTGATCGAAATAATATCTCAGATTCTGGTGCAAAAAAGCTTCGTCAATCTGGCTCTTTGCTTAAAAAACAAACATTGAAGAAGAAAGACATT
>OZ038491.1:26811112-26830235 GCA_964036315.1 Acanthosepion esculentum
TGGGAGGAACAGTTTTGGCAATTTATTTTATAAATGCCTGCTTCGGAAATAGTATTTCTATTAGTGATTGAGGATGTGAGTATATCCATAATGGTTTTTAAAATGTTTGTGTCTATTTTAAGATTATTTAGATGGAAATAGGTTGTTCTGGATAGTGGACGTGACGGAGTCGGTCGGTAGTATTATGCATCTCTTTTCATGTAATTTATTATTGCGGATTATGTTATTAGTTTTGTTTCGGTTGTCTATTTTGTATGCCTTTCTTCTTGCGTTTTGAATGAAATAATATCGGTATTGTAGGTTTCTGAATGTGTTTTCTATGTATGTTTCTTCTTTAAGTTACTTTGTTTAATAAATTCATTTCGTTTCGCCTTGAAAGTCCAAATCGGACGAAACGCGTCGACAACTATTACAGTTTTCCTATTGTCTTTTACATTTATAAATATTGATTTTTCTACAGGTTAACTGTGAGAAATTTTCCACACACAAATATATATATATATACATATATATATATATATATATATATATATATATATATTGCGGGGAAAATATTCGTACATATAAATCATTAAACTATTGTATTTCAAACTAATGAATAATTATACTTTTCATATAATTAACAGGCGCATAATAACTAAACATAGAAAACTGAAAAAATGATTTAATAGAAATAGATCCTATTTATCCATTTCAACGGATGAAAAAAGTATTCGTACAATGCAAATTTCAGGTTTTAAAACTTTAAATTGCCTTAATACTCTAGATTATACAACTTTAATATTCTAGACTGTTCCAATAATATTATCAGTAGTTGTTTTAATCTTAAAAACAAACAGAAAATTCTTTAATTGATATTCATACAAGAAGGTTTTCATCATTGCAAGAGTAACCAATAGACAAATTCGCAAAAAGAACTGTTTGTTAAGCCCTGGGAAATATGTGAAACTTTCAGTAAAATCTCAGACGACACGAATATTCCATTTACTACAGTTAGTTTGTTCACTGCAAGGCATAAAAAACTCAAAACAGTTAAAAACCAAAGAAAAGCAGGTGCTCCACGGAAGATTTCTTCAAGATCTTGGAGGAAATTAATTTGTCAAATTAAACAAAATTCAATAGTTACTCGTCAAGTGATGCAGGATGCGTCACTAAACGGACAATAAGCAATGGAATTCATAGGAACAATCTAAACTCGGCTCCCCTCGGAAAACTCCACTGCTATTGAAAAGACACAGAGTTGCCAGGTTGCAATTCGTTCGTGAACGTAAGGATGAGGAAAAATCGTATTGGGAAAGAGTATTATGGACAGATGAAACCAAAATTGAGTTTTTTGAAAGTAATTCTAGATAGCATGTGTAGAGGAAAGATAGCGATGCCTTCAAACAAAAGAACACAGTCCTAACAGTGAAATTTAGTTGTGGCATCATCATGGTTTGGGATGTTTTTTGTAAAACTTACTGGCAGAATATCAGTAATAGATGGTAGAATGAGTGCTGCAGCATATCAAAATATTTTGGAAGCAAAGTTAATGATATCCGTTGAGAATCTTGAACATTGTCCTGACTGGATATTCCACCAAGATAATGATCCTAATCAGACTGCAATATCTATGAAGAAACGGTTTGCTGAAAATAATGTAAATATCCTGAAATGGATAAGTGAGTCCGCAGATTTAAACCCAATCGAGGCGTTATGTTGCGTTATTTGAAAATTCTAACCCGATCAAGAGCTGCAAGAAACATCCCGGACCTAGAGAACATATGCAAAGAACAACGGAACAAAATACCAACCAAAATTTGCAAATCATTAACTGAGAACCACAAGAAGAGTTTGGTTGCTGTAGAAATGAGTAATGCCTATTCTACAAAATAATAATGAAGATTATATATTCTTTCATGAATTGTACGAATACTTTTTTCACGTAGCAAAATGTTTAAATGGGAGACATTTCTATTAAATAATATTTTTGTTTTCTGTGCATATTTAGTTATTATGCATCTGTGTACAGCTGCTTATATGAAAAGCATATTTGTTCATTAGTTGGAAATACAATAAATTACAATTTATACGTGTACGAATATTTGTTTCCTGCACTGTATATATATATATATATATATATATATATATATATATATATATATATATATATATATATATTACATATATATATTATACATATTACATATTTATATATATATATATATATATATATATATATATATATATATTACACGAATCATTCATACGAAAAGCAGATAATGATGTTAATGATATAAATGGCAAGAATCACTGTCGCAAACGAGAGTGATTCTTGACATTTATATCATTAACTTCATTATCTGCTTTTCGTATGAATGATTCGCGTAATATAAATTGAAACTTAACCACATAATTGATATATATATATATATATATATATATATATATATATATATATATATATATATATATATATATATAATTAATGGATTTAGGCTGTATTTTACTATATTTATGGAAAGCACATCTGCTTCATTCAGATTATTTTTCTCGAAAGCCCATAACTGTTCCGTTCCACATCCAAAACGTAAACAAAGCAATTAATAAAGAATTAATGGATTTATTTATAAGCCGACACTATTTACTTCAAACGTTATATTAGACACTTTGTATTTGAAATAGATGTCCCATTTTTATTCATTATTGCCGTAATGAAATAGAAGTCTCATTTCTATTTATTAATAATGCACGATACAGGTAATTCACTCTGTTAAATAAAAAGAAAATCAAAACAGCAAGCCAAAGCAATCGCTGTTTCGATAAAACAGTTATACGAAGAAAAAAAGGGATCAATTCTCAAAAAGAAGAAAGAAAATACGGAGAAATTTAAACTTTCTTTTTAAAGTTAAACTTTCTGTTTAAAATATAGCTAATAAAAACCGAAACCTTTCCGCTAACACGAAGACACGTGAGGATCATCAAAACCAGAGGAAGAATAACAGAACTAGGGACTGCGTCTTTTTGCATTCACATACGCTTACCGTCGGGCACGAAGAGGCGACAGGGTTAAATTTTGTAAATTATAATAACAATAAAAGCTTCTATGCCTGTTTGTAAGTTGCTAGGCGAAATTTTATTGCGCGTTTGCACGCCGTAATTCGGATTTTCAATTTAGTAACTTACCTTGATTTGTGTTATGTTGCGATCGCCAGTCTGTCTTCCTGACATTGTCTGCAAAGCTTGCTTCCTAAGCCGAATCTATGGCTAGTTTTCATTATAGCCTATCTTACGGAAAGTGAATATCCAATTATAATCCATTTCACATTTGTGTGGCCCATCTTCGGATTTGTTTTGGATATAGTTAATGCAGTTCGCCGCCCGAAAGAAAAATACCTAAGAGATGTAGGAGAGAAACAGAGACTTGGTTTTCAGTCAGACCTCCATTTATTTTGATCGTACGCAGATCGTATCTCCTCATGCCGTTTCTTGATTGTTTGATTTGACATCATCTACCTTCGGGTCTCCATTTTATTTTTAAATTTGTCTCTGTACAATTTTCGCTTGGCAACTCTCTTTACAAAAGACGCGACAGAAGAAGCTAAAATATATATATTTCCGCGTAGCTGTCTTTGAAGCTGTCATTTTTGTTTTATGATATGTAAGTTTTATTTTTGTTTAGTTTTCAAGACCTTATCATAGATTTCCACTTGTTACTGCAGGAACTCAGGATCATCGCCGCCAACGAAATCATGTCTTTGTTCAAAGTGGTGACACAAGAAAAGTATTCTTTGACTTCTCACATGGTTCATGTGTCCACGAGTGGCTAAGAAAAAGTTCCAAATAATATCACAGGTGGTATTTCTCCAGATTTTAATCTCTTTTTCTACTATGTTTGATGCCTTGACAAGTGGGTTACTAGCCACATAATCAACAAAGCGATGAAGGCGGCCATTAAAGATATAATAATAAGGAGAACCATCTGATAGTTTTTGGATTCTTATAGAAGCCGTTTGAAGAGTGTTTTGTTGAATAACCTGGTTTTACAAGTGGTATCTCGAATAAATTTACTATATTTCTTTTAATAAAACCTGTTCTCTAAAATCTGAAAGCCAAATTAGCGTTAGTAAGAGTAAAGCTAACGTTTAGTGTGTGACGACTCGAAATCGGACTTCCAATGCTTTTAACAATGAATTTAGAAATAGATGATAAAGCATTCTTTATTTTGGATTGCATCTGCGTACTTTTAAAACTTGATTAATTTTATAATAAAACCCTCGAATGGAGTTTCCTCGCAAACGGAAAGAAAAATAGGAAAATGAAGAATTCATGAATTGAGACGTAAAATTCCTTAAAGAAGCAGCCGAGGAATTAATGAAAAGGGTGATAACAGTAAAAGAAAATGGAATCAGAATTTGGTTAACGTAACAAAAGAAAACTCGAAAATACTCGAAATAAGGAACCAAATGTCAGAAGTAAAAATGTGGGGGGAGAAAATGACTGGAAAATTAAGGCAAGAGAAAAAAGACTGCTGAATAAAAAAGGAAGGCAGAAGAAAAATGAGAACGGTGCTGAAAAATAAAAGAAATAAAGAACGACGAAACCAGAGAAGGAAAAAATAAATAAAAATCAGGGAAAGGGATAAAAAAAAAACGAAGAAAAATTTATTATTAAGAATATTTTATATGTTCGCATTCATTTTGGCAGATTAGTCCAAATAAAATTAAATAAAAAAAAAGTCTACTTAACATTTGACTGTTGCTGACTTTCCATAATAAACGATTCTGTAAGAATATCCTCGTGTTGAGAATTTCAATATCCTAAATTATTATAATATTGAAAAAAATAAATCAAGTAAAGGTAGAAATAAACCCAGCAATAAGAAGAAACTTAAAATCACGTCAACCATCATCATCACAATTATTAGCAACATGGAGAAGCTTTACATTGTCATAACAACTATTTAATTCAATAACATAAAATAACAAGTGAGTGTACACACACACACACACACACACACACACACACACACACACACACACACACACACACACATATATATGATGAAATATAGTCTTAAAGTGTGCTATATTTATGGGGTAAAGTGCTCAATATCAGAGATAGAACGTGTGTAAATATAACAGTAAACATAGAAGTCAACACTTAGAGGCGACAGTCTGTTTCATGCTAGTGCAATCGTCAGGCAATATATATATATATATATATATATATATATATATATATATATATATATAATATATAAACCTGAAGAGCCAGGTAAAGCTACCTAGATTTCACCTACACGGATCGTCAGAGTAATCTGGCGAAAGAGGTAAGAAATGGAACAGTATCTGTTCCATTTTTTACCTATTTGGCTCTTTAGGTTTATATCAGGTTTGATCTACTTAGTGTATTGAGGACTTTACGTAGTTACTTTTAGTTTTAGTCGTTTTGAAGTTTTCTTGTTTGTAATCTGGGCTTGAGTTCTGGACGACTGTTTTTGTTTTTGTTCTTTCTTTTTTATCACTCATTTTCCCTTGGGCATTTGTTTGTGCAGTCACAAGCCGTAATACCTAAGGTTTTTCCAAAATAGTACCACTACATATATATATATATATATATATATATATATATATATATATATATGTGTGTGTGTGTGTGTGTGTGTGTGTGTGTGTGTATTCCTCTATGAACCGAATCCCTACAGGTCATGGGTGATCATAGCACTCCACAACTTTCCCTCCTTTGTAGTTCTTAAGGTTTACCTTTTTTGTTATGCCTCCTAATCCCAGTTCTAACCATTTACACAAAATAGTTAGATTGGTTATTCGGTGCTTTCTTTTCCATCCTTTTTTGTCCGCCATTCTTCTATACCTTTTTCTTTTGTTCCTTCTTCTCTTGTCCCGTCTTCTTTTGTTCATCCTTCCTTTGTACCGCTTTCTTTTGACCCTCCTTCTTTTCTCCTTCTTTCTCTTTTCCCTCCTTTTTTGTCCCCCATTCTTTTGTCCATTATTTCTTTGTCCCTCTTCCTTTTGTCCATCCTTCTTTTGTCCCTCTTTCTCTTGTCCCTCCTTCTTTTCTCCCTTACTCCGTTTCTCCCTCTTTCTTTTCTACCTCTTTCTTTTCTCCCTCTTTCTTCTCTCCCTCTTTCTTCTCTCCCTCCTTCTTTTCTCCCTCTTTCTTTTGTCTCTTCTTCTTTGTCCCTCATTATTTGTCCATTATTTCTTTGTCTCTTTTACTTTTGTCTATCCTTCTTTTCTCCCTCCTCCTTTTCGCCCTCGTCATTTTCTCACTCTTTCTTTTCTCCCTCCTTCTTTTCTCCTTCATTCTTTTGTCCCTCATTCTTTTCTAACTCTTTCTTGTGTTCTCTTTCTTTTGTCCCTCCTCCTTTTCTACCTCTTACTTTTCTCCCTCTTTCTTTTCTCCCTCTTTCTTTTGTCTCTTCATCTTTTGTCCCTCATTCTTTTGTTCATTATTTCTTTGTCCCTCTTCCTTTTGTCCACCCTTCTTTTGTCCCACGTTATTTTCTCCCTCTTTCTTTTGTCCCCCCCTCCTTTTCTCCGTCATTCTTTTGTCCATTTTTTCTCTCATTCGTTTCTTCCTCTTTCTTTTGTCCCTCTTTCTTTTTGTCCCCCTTTCTTTCCTCCGTCCTTCTTTTGTTCCTCATTCTTTTATCCCTCTCTCTTTTGTCCATCTTTCTTTCCTTCCTCGTTATTTTCTCCCACTTTCTTTTGACCCTCATGTTTGGTTCCTCTTTCTTTTGTCTCTCCTTCTTTTCTCCCTCTTACCTTCAATATGTTCTGTGTGTATAGGATTTTCCAAGCTCATTTTTATTTATTATGTGCGCTAAAATTTCAACTGGACTATATATAATTGTCCCTTCATTTGTCCCTCATTCTTTTGAAAATCGTTATTGTCTCCCTCTTTGCTTTGTCCTTTCTTCATTTTTTTGGCCTTTTTTCTTTTGTCTCCCTTTCTTTTGCCCCCCTTTTCTTTTGCCCCCCTTTTCTTTTACCCCTCCTTCTTTTGTTCATCCTTACTTTGATCCTACTTATTTTATCCCTCTTTCTTTTGTCCGTTCTTCTTTTGCCCCCCCTTCTTTTGTCTATGCTTCCTTTTCCTTCTTTCTTTTGTACCTCATTCTTTTGTCCACCCTTCTTTTCCCTTCCTCCTTTTGTCCCTACTTCTTCTGTCCCTCGATTTTTGTCCCTCTTTATCTTCTCCATCTTTCCTTTCACCCTCCTTCTTTTCTCCCTCCTCCTTTTCTCCCACCTTCTTTTCTCCCTCTTTTCTTTATCACTCATTCTTTTGCCCCTCTTTCTTTTGTCCCTCTTTAATTTATCCCTCTTTCTTTCGTCCTCCCTCCTTTTATTCCTCCCTCCTTTCTCCCTTCATCTTTTGTGCCTCTTTCTTTTGCCCCTCCTTCTTCCCCCCCTCGTTATTTTCCCCCTCTTTCTTTCGTCACTCCTTCTTTTCTCTCTTCTTTTTTTGTCCCTTATTACTTTCTCCTTCTTTCTTTTATCGTTTCTTCTTTTGCCCCTTTTTCTTTTGAGCCTCCTTCATTTTCCCGCCTTCTTTTGTCCTTCCTTCTTTTCTCCCTCTTACCTTCAAGATGTCCTGTGTGTGTAAAATTTTCCAAGCCCATTTTTCTTTACTTCGAACGCTAAATTTTCAACTGGACTATATATAAATATGATTTGCTATGTTTATATGTCAAGAATGCTCAATATCGAAGAGACAGAGAGAAGGAGAGAGCACACACACACACACACACACACACACACACACACACACACAGAGGAATCATCACTCAATTTTACGCTTCACTTTCTTCAGACCAAATCTTAGTTTAAATTTCGTATTGAAGCGTGAAACTGGTGCGGTGTTGATATCTACATCTACCACACACAGCCGCCCTGGGTATGAGAGTAAACTACATCGGGCAACAAGGCCTCTGTCTTGGAGATTTTGAGTTGAGCGTAACCACCTCTTAATTGCTGTTGTTCCCAGGTCCACCCTGACCTGGGCTGGTAGCACGTGTTGGGGTTTCAAATAGTGAACACCCACACTGGGGTCAGGAGTTTATGAAAATATAAAAATATATTTTTAGTGAAAATACTGGAAATACATATTCATAGTAAAAACAAAAGAACAAAAACAATCCAAAAAGAAAAAGAAAACAAAAACAAAAATATATTTTTCTAAAAACAAAACAAATACCAGGAATATATTTTCAAAAAAAATTACCAGCAATATATTTTTTGTAAAAAATTACTAATACTCCCAAGAAAATTAAAATTTCACCATTAAATGACCCATAAGATTTTGATATGTCGCTAAGCAAAGAACGCAAGTACGCACGCACACATGCGCGAGCACGCACACATATGTAGATATATATTGGCTACGCAACTAGTTAATACTGAGACATATTAACATGGACCATTATGTAATGTCAATCAGACAATGCTTTGCATAACAACATAATATCTCATTAGTAAGTAGGGGAGACCAGGTTGCTAATATATTGCTTTTGTTACTTTTCTTTCATGATAGTATTTTTCTTCGTAACATTTAAACTTTAATTCTCCCTTAATGATTTGATTAATTGTATAATTATGAATTCCAAATTACTCATGTAGAAAATATAGGCATTGGGATTTTAACATACTTAAATAATGGCGATTTTGGAAAAAGGTAAAGTTGATACTTTTATGGAGGCACGCTGTAGTAATGGTTAGCGGCTCAAATTGAGGCATCATGTTCGAATTCCAATCGAGTTCGTTATATTCACTTATGTACAAATACAATTGGGAAGGCATGAATCCATCTCTTCTCTCCCCAGTTATGGGCATATAGAACTAGGTCCGATAGACTTGGGTGGCAAGCGGTCTAGGAATAGAACGCTGAATTCAAAACTTCCAACTATGTGGTAAATAACCTCGCCGACCCGCAATTGGCCAAGCGTGATGAGTACGACTACAACCCTGAAGACATTATCACTCAGGAAGGTGTTCCTCTAACAGGAGTGAGATGGCGCTCTGGGTTTATATTTGGATTTGAAGGAAACTCTTTTATTATCAGAATTAAACTGTGCAATTGAATTCTGTTACATTGTAATGAACTGTAAAAATAGAATAAAAATACTATCTGGGGGCTGAGTGACAGCAAGTCCTCACATCCCCAACATTTTTCTTCGTATCTTTTCAAACCTCATATTCTACAATTGGAGAGTTTTCAAATTCATCAAAACTCGGTTCCACAGGTTTTGTTTCTGTTTCAAGGGCAACAAATATTATAATTATGAATGGAAAATTCATATTGTACGCATTTGCCAGCTCTAGGTAATTATTATTATTATCATTATTATTATTGTTGTTGTTGTTTTATTTCTTTTGCTTTCTGGTCTGTATGCATTTCTTTCCGGGTCTCAACCAGAGACCTAAAGTCAGAAATGGCATCCTGACATTTTCCACTGAGCAGGTTTGAAACAAAAATAAACATATTTTACATAGATAAAGCCATTCGTAAGGTGTGGGCTGTACAGGTGAGAACAATTTTTGTATAGGCTTCCAGGAATCCCTTCAATGAATCTAATGGAATCTTATCGAACCAATCCGAGGGCGCCTACTACAACAAGGATTGTTGATGTTCCCATGTCCCACATTTTTGAGATTTCGATTTCAAGGTCCTTGTATTATTATTACTATTATTATTTTTTATTTCCTTTAATATCTGGCGTTTACACATTTCTTTCCGGGTCCCGCCCAGGGACCTAAGGTTGGAAATGGTATCATGACACTTTCCACTGCAATAAATAAATAAATAAATAAATATTACATAGATAAAGCCCTTCGTAAAGTGTGGTCTATACATGTCAGAATAATTTTTTGCATCTATTTCAGGCATGGACTTGACAGGGATGCCTTCAATTAGTCTACTGGAATCTTTTCCAACCAATCCTAAGGCTCCAACTACAATAGGGATTGTTGATGTTCCCATGTGCCACATTTTTGAGATTTCTATTTCAAGGTCCTTGTATTTTGACAGCTTTTCGAATATCTTCAAAGATACATTGCAGTCTGCAGCGACTGCCATATCAATAAGGAGGCACTTATTTTGTTTGTGGTCTTTAATGACAATGTCTGGGCGGTTGGCTTTGATTGTTCTGTCAGTGTGTATTGTGTAGTCCTATAGAATTGTAACAGGTCCTATCTTAACATGTTCTTAAATCGATAATACAAAGCAGAAAGAAGGTTTGACCTAACAAGGAGCTTTGGGTAACGTCGGATTTGTTTTGTTGTCACTTTAATTGCAATGAAAGCAACACGAAATAACTGAACAATGAGAAACTAATAATAAGGATACCAACAGAAAGAAAGAAATTCTCTCTAAGCCGCTTTCTGGTATGGATTTCCTCTTCCACGATTATAAATGTAGATGCGAGTGACATTAAAACTTCTGGTCAATATCTCAACTGAGATTGCGGATCAGGTCATATATTTGGCTGTTTTTTGCTTCGTTTTATGACAATTTCCTTTCGTTTTATACCATCTGCTTTATTTCAGAACTATTTTAAGCTTATCTTAGTCAATTTATATTCCTACATAAACAATTTGATAGAATATGTATATAGAATATAAAATTTACAATCTCCTCATATTCTAAATCATTACGATCTCCGCTTGCTATTTTTGTCTTTGCATACTTAAATTGATCTTTATTTAACTTACATTATCTCCACACTTGTAATTAATGGAATATCAATTTTAAATAATAATAACAATACTAATAATAATAAAAATACTACTAATAATAATATTAATAATAATAATAATAATAACAATAATAATAATAACAATACTACTAATAATAATATAAACAATAATAATAATAATAGTGGCTACGTAGTGCAGGGTTGAAAGCTGAAACTGAAGGTTTTATCCTTGCTGCACAGGACCAATGCTTGTTAACTAGGAATTATCAAGCACATATACTAAAGTACTGTGTTAGCCCAAAATGCAGATTCTGTGATAAATATCCAGAAATCATTGATCATCTTATATCAGGTTGCACGATATTGGCACCCACTGAATATAAAACCCGGCATGACAGAGTGGGCCAATAACTGCACTGGAAAATTTGCAACTCCTACGGGAAGGAAACTGAAAGAAACTGGTACGAACACCACCCAGACCCGGTTACGGAGATAGGACCTGTTACAATTCTATGGGACTACACAATACACACTGACAGAACAATCAAAGCCAACCTCCCAGACATTGTTATTAAAGACCACAAACAAAATAAGTGCCTCCTTATTGATATGGAAGTCCCTGCAGACTGCAATGTATCTTTGAAGATATTCGAAAAGCTGTCAAAATACAAGGACCTTGAAATAGAAATCTCAAAGATGTGGCACATGTGAACATCAACAATCCCTGTTGTAGTTGGAGCCTTAGGATTGGTTGGAAAAGATTCGAGTAGACTAATTGAAAGGATCCCTGGTAGTCCATGCCTGACAGAGATACAAAAAATTATTCTGACATGTACAGCCCACACTTTACGAAGGGCTCTATCTATGTAATATTTTTTTTTGTCAGTGGAAAGTGTCATGATGCCATTTCTAACCTTAGGTCCCTGGGCGGGACCCGGAAAGAAATGTGTAAACGCCAGATATCAAAGGAAATTAAAAAAATAATAATAACAGTAATAATAATAATAATATCTGCACTGGAAAATATACAACATTTACAGGAAGGAAACTACAAGAAATTGATATGAATATCACCCAGAGACGGTTATAGACATAGGACCTGTAACGGTTTTATAGTGTTTTATAATACATACAGAAGAATCAAAGATAATCGCCCAGACATCGTGACCAAAGACCAAGAGAAGAGGATGTGAGGAATAAAGACTGAGACTGTCGTACCAATAGTAATCGGAGCCTTATGAGAACGGTAATGGACAATTTTATTAACAGTGTCCCACGTAACATCAACATACAATTTGTCCAGAAAATCGCCCTATTAGGAACGTGACATATACTAAGAAAATTGCTATCAATTAAATGACAATTCTCCTACAGGACCTAAGGACCATAGTTTGTACCCGACTCTACAGGATAGAAAGCAGGAAACATAACAGACAACAACAACAACAACAACAACAACAACAACAACAACAACAATAATAATAATAATAATAATAATGAGAAGAAGAAGAAGAAGAAGAAGAAGAATGATATATTTCAATTAAAGACACATAGAACAAGACGATTTGTAAAGCGTTGCAGATTCTTTTGACAAAATAAGATATTTCCAACAGAAATTGGAAAAAGAAGTTATAGAATTAAAAAAATAAACGCCATTGTTAACGAAGTTCAAAACAAATTTTGGAGAATATTTGGAGCAGCCCGAAGTAAAATAATCTCTATGCAGAGTGAATGAAAAGAGAGCCAGAAAGAATGAAGAATAAAAACCTTTACAATAATGGGTAAATATAATGTAAATCACGTCAGTTTGGCTTTAACAAAATGGGATCCACAGGAAATGAAAAGATGCCCAACTTTTGGCTCTATCAATTGTCATCAAAATCCATAAAACACATGCGCGCCAACTTTATCAATTGTAATTAATTAAAGAAATACAATGCGTCCATTCATTTTCCCACAATGCCTCAGACTCAACGATGAGTCCTACATCAAGTACCTTGATGAAGTAGTGGCGCTCCGGGTCAAGATGGTTGTTGAAAGACCCTATGTCTGGCAACAGGTCTCTGTACCATGCCCAACAAGCAGGATAACACAATCATGACTGTCAGACAATTTCCGCGACCACATCACCCTTTACATCTGGCCACCTAACTCCCCAGACTGCAACCCTTATTTTATTATTATGTGTGGGACGCAGTTGTAATACCAAAGATGAACTGAAGTCAAGTATGACGGAAGCATTCATTATACAAGGAAACCGTCCAGTAGAGATTCAAGAGATTCGGTAGTCGTCTGGATATCATGGTTGAAGCCAATGGTGATTTTATTGAATAAATTTACTCTTTCGCATTTCAAGTTATTTTTGTGTAATTTTGGTAAATATAGGGTGACCCCAAAAAACGGGAACTTTTTAACAATCCAATAAAACCAAGAGTGATGGAAGAAAAAATATTTAATTCATAGAAATTGAAACCTTAAAATATGCCATTTAAGAAACAATGATGGAATTTTCATTTTTTTTAAATTACTTCCTGTAGATGCCGTCCTCCTGTACGAATGCATTCTTGGAATCTGATGTTGAAATTCCTCATTGACTGCTGCAACATCTCAGCTGGGATACTGTGAATTTCATTCTCGTTAGTAAAATGGCGAAATGTTTACTTGCTCAAGGTCACTGTCTCGCAGTGTTGCCACTTGCTCATGTCTGGCAATACGCACTTCAAAAATTCCCGTTTTTTGGGGGGTCACCCTGTATATCTGTTAAAATAAAATGTCAGTGTTATTTTCATTTTTGCCTAATTTAAATGACACTTTACCCATCGCACTCTGTACGTCTCCTTGTTGTTTCCATTTTCTCTAAAACTTTGTCGTTGCTCACATGTTTAGGCTATGGCATTCTCAGAATCCTTATATAGAATCACGTCACTGTTGATCCAAGTCTCTTCTATATCTGGGAGAAAATCGCCATTGAGAATCGAACTTATTCCACTGATTTGAAATACTAATTTGATAGTCATTGCTGTATTTTGCTGCCTTCATACATCACGTTCACGTTGCAATCAAATTTTACATCATAATAGAAGAATTATTTACATAAAATGACCTTTGATTAAAGAGTATTATTTGATTTGTCGATGCCAGTTGATAAGTCTTGTTCTGTCCAGACATAACTAATCAACAAATCGGGAAATAACGGACTGCCTAATCTTTTCTTGTGTAATTCATGCAGCCGACGAGAAATATCCCTAATCGGAAATGAAACAGTTGCTAAACAATAGATTCCCATTGCTATATCGACCTCCAACTGATTTGCATTTTGATCTGAATTCTTAGGAATTGCTCTGGTCGACAAAAGATCAGACTGTATTGATCTCAAAGACAGCGTTTAACAGAGTGAAATGAAATCACTAATCAATTCAAAATGAGAAAAGTAAAACAAACAAAATTACCCAAACTGATGAAAAAAATATTCAAACATTTTTCTCGTTTCAATGACAGATGCGATGTTTAGATTAAAATGAATTAACTTTTAGTCATATCATTCATATCTCTATTTCATTCATTGTTGACTCTCATTTGCAGTAGAAAGGAGTTTCCGTCAATCCTCATTAAGACTGGGTCAAATATTATACAACATCTTATATAATTGGGGTTTTATGTCCAAATATTAAGATGAAAATCACATGTAAAAGATTCGTTTGCTTCTAATATCTGAATTGTGGCAATCCCTCGAAGCGATATTTATCTTCAGATCTGAAGAATATTCAGTTGTTTCAGGAAAACAAATTTCAGAAAAATAACTTATGGAAATGTAGAATATTTTCGTAAATCTTGTCCTGTTCCAGTGAATATATGTTGTCGTAATTTAAATGGTTGGTAGCGTATAAGGACGTCAACCGAAAAAATGTTATGTATTCCGCTTCTTATAGAAAATATTAAGTTGAAGGTCTCTTTCTCTAGATAGATTTAAGTTTTCCTTTAATTCCGTGAAGCATCTCTTTTACTTTTCAGTTTTCTTTCAAATTCTTAAATAATAAGCATTTCCTTAGAGTTGATTCACATATTTTAATAATTTAATAAATGTTTACAAATTTATGAATCAAAAATTGTTTTCGTATTTATTTCTTAGTAAATGATAAATATCTTTGTATTAGTTTTAATTGTATTAGTTTTTCGAATGTTGTAGATATAACATTATTCTTCTAAATAAAAAAAGTCTAATAAATAAATAGCGTTCAATACATTTCTCAAGAAGTTTGCCCCATTTTCCTTAAAACATTTCGTCCTGGGTATGACGATAAACTACATCCGCGTCCTGTGTAAGACGATAAACTACGTCCGCGTCCTGGGTATGACGATAAACTACGTCCAACAGCAATACCTCTGATCAGGAGGTTTTGAGGAGCGTGGAACCACCTTTTAATTGCTGGTGTCCCCAGGTCCACCCTGACCCGGGGAGATAGCACTTGTTAGGGGTCCCAGCTATGGCAAATAGCAAACCCCGAAACTGGGATAAAAACACTATGAAAATATAAAATAGGTTTTAATACCAGAAATACTTTTTAAAAAAATTATTTCCAGCAACAAATTTTTGAAGAAAAATAAATATTACCAGCAATACATTTTTGAAAAAAATATTACTAGCAATACATTTTTGTGGAAAATATATTACCAGCAATACTTTTTTGAAAAAAAAAATATTACCAGTAATACATTTAAAAAAAATATATTACCAACAATATGTTTTTAAAAAATAATTATTGCCAGCAATACTTTTTTGGAAAAATAATATTATCAGCAATACATTTTTGAAGGAAAAATATTACCAGAAATAGATTTTTGACAAAACAGAATATTACCAGCAATAAATATTTTATCGGCATTAAATAACCCATTGAGGTTGATATGCCGTAAACCAAGCCTTAAATCATCCCCGAATTTTTTTTATATTCCATCTATAGTATACACAGCATTCTTCTGTAAAACCACATTTCCTTTGCCTGAAGTCATGATTTCACTTTAGACAGAACTGTCCAGCTTTATCGCTCATATAGGATGATTGATATTACATCACAATTAAAAACTTCTTTTTTGTATGTCTGTTATAGCATAACTACGGACGATAATGGGTATGTCTCCTATTCACATAAACATAATATTAAATACTGTATGTTGGTGTGCAGTTGAAGATACCCACATTAAATTTGGCCTTATGTCACATCTGACCATGTGGGGCGGTTGGTAGATATCCTGCAGATAGTGATAAATCTCTAGCTGTGTTTGTCAAACTTTCTGCCTCCGGACAGAGAGGATCCCCAGATGAAGCTATGTCGAAGGACAGAGTCTCGGCTCGGGAAACAGCTACCCGACCCCGTTTTATACGTGGTCTACATGGAATAGCCCACATTAAATTCGGCCTTGTGCCACATCTGACCGAGTGGGACGGTTGGTAGATATCCTGCACGTGGAGATTCATTGTGTAATTCACTTGATTCACTTCTAGCAGGTGAGTACTTCTTCAACGAGCGGCTGGCGAAACATATACTTTATTCTTGTCCTAAGTATTATCGTACATTACCAACCTTCGTGTGATTATTCTATTCAGTAACGTTCCCTAGGTTACAAGACTAACAAAAATCTCCTTTTTCTTAATATCTTCGGAAAGCAGCTTTCGCTAGTTCAATGTGTCTTCGGCTTTCGCTGTCACATTTTCCGTTGCATATTAAAACGCGTCCCGCATTATTTACATTTTTTGTGTTGCCTGACTTAGATATTTCCAATTCGTTACTCGCATATAGGCAGTATCTCTTGTGGACAATTATACATTCTGTCTTACAATTAATAATTAGTCCTTTCTTCTCTCTTTTCTCTACCAAATTAAACTGCAGTTATATTTCTATGTCTCTCAACAACGCGACGTCATCTGCATATCATACATTTTTAATATTGTGCCTACGAACAATAAATCAAATTGGACTTCTAGTCCTCTCAGGACCGCCTCGCTGTAAACGTTAAATAAGTCCGGTGAGAAGATACCTCTTGTAAATTTGCACCCTGGCTCTTACAAGATTTTACCATTCTTAGCAGATTACAGTATAGGATACCTACTAACAAAAGTGATAGAAAGAAAAAGAAAAGACTCTAAATGAATTCATCTAGGTACAAAAAAAATACCAGCACTCATCTGCCGTGCACATGTGTTGTTCTACTAACAAACAAATTTGTAAGGATGAAGTCCTGAATGACGAAACGCGTCACAAGGAAATATTTTCTACTTTGTCATTCAATTTTTCCATATGTGTGTGGTTTTTGTATGTGATTCTCTGCGTGTGTATGTCTATATACATTCAATTTGTTTTTCTAGAAAGAGACAGTTGAGGTTTCTGGAGCACGTAATGAGGAAGGAGGGCTTGGAAAATCTGATACTCCCAGGAAATATTGAGGGAAAGAGTGACTGAGGAAAACAGCGCGTAACATACTTAACATCAGGAAGAGGCAGTTGAAATTTCTGGAGCAGGCAATAAGGATAGAGGGCTTGGAAAATCAGATACTAACAGGACAGATTGAGGGAAAGAGGAACAGAGGAAAACAGCGAGTAACATACTTAACATCAGGAAGGGTCAGTTGAAATTTCTGGAGCACGTAATGATGAAGGAGGGCTTGGAAAATCAGATACTCACAGGAAAGATTGAGGGAAAGAGGAACAGAGGAAAGCAGCGCGTAACATAATTTATATCAGGAATAGGCAGTTGAAATTTCTGGAGCACGTAATGAGGAAGGAGGGCTTGGAAAATCTGATACTCACAGGACACATTGAGGGAAAAGGGACAGAGGAAAGCAGCGCGTAACATACTTAACATCAGGAAGAGGCAGTTGAAATTTCTGGAGCACGTAATGAGGAAGGAGGGCTTGGAAAATCTGATACCCACAGGACAGATTGAGGGAAACATTGACAGAGGAAAGCAGCGCGTAACATACTTAACATCAGGAAGAGGCAGTTGAAATTTCTGGAGCACGTAATGAGGAAGGAGGGCTTGGAAAATCTGATACTCACAGGACAGATTGAGGGAAAGTGTGACAGAGGAAAGCAGTGCGTAACATACTTAACATCTGGAAGGGGCAGTTGAAATTTCTGGAGCACGTAATGAGGAAAGAAGGCTTGGAAAATCTGATACTCACGGGACAGATTGATGGAAAGAGGGACAGTAGAAAACAGCGCGCAACTTACTTAACATCAGGAAGGGGCAGTTGAAATTTCTGGAGCACGTAATGAGGAAGGAGGACTTGGAAAATTTGATACTCACAGGACAGATTGAGGGAAAGAGTGAATGAGGAAAGCAGTACGTAACTTACTTAACATCACGAAGGGGCAGTTGAAATTTCTGGAGCACGTAATGAGGAAGGAGGGTTTGGAAAATCTGATACTCACAGGACACATTGAGGGAAAGAACGACAGAGGAAAGCAGCGCGTAACATATTTAACACCAGGAAGGAGCTGTTGACATTCCTGGAGCACTTAATGAGGATAGAGGGCTTGGAAAATCTGATACTCACAGGACAGATTGAGTTAAAGAGCGACAGAGGCAAGCAGCGCGTAACATTCATGATGAGTATGAGTAAATGGATGGCAGAAAAAGTTTTGTGAGAAATAAAAAGACAACATTTATTAAGAGCTACAAGGGACTGTAAGATGTGAAGGGCCATGAAGCCCTACGTCCTGGAGGGACACGGCAAATAAAAGAAGACTCACAGGATAGATTGAGGGAGCCGCGTATCATACTTGGTGAATTTGAGCAAATGGATGGCAGAACAGGGTTTGGGTGAAATAACAGAAGAACAAAACTTATTAAGAGCTACAAGGGACAGGAAGATGTGGAGGTCCGTGTTTGCCTACGTCCTGAAGGGACATGTCACATAAAAGAAGAAGAAGACGATATTTCCTCCCTCATTTTATCATCTTTCAAAATTCGTTCTTTCTAATATAGCTTCCCGGTTATGTTTAATGCTATCTTCTTAACTTTATTTGTCGGCAATTTCCTTTTTAGCCATTTGTCTATCTTCGTAATTTCTCTTTTATGGTTTTTCGTTCAATTTTCTTTCTCTTCCCTTTCCTTCATTTTCCTTTCCTTCATTTTACTTTCCTTCATTTTCCTTTCCTTCATTTTACTTTCCTTCATTTTCCTTTCCTTCATTTTCCTTTCCTTCATTTTCCTTTCCTTCATTTTACTTTCATTTTTCTTTCATCTGCCCTTTTCTTTATCTTTTTAAAAACATTTCTTTCTTTTACTCACTCTTTATCATTTTGTTTCTTCACCTCATGCACTAATTCCTTCTTTTACAAACTCCTCCTCGCCATCCTCATCCTCCTCCTCTTCATCATCATCATCATATTCTTATTCTTGTTGTTGTTCTTCTTTTTCTTTTTTC
>OZ038491.1:26830435-26882935 GCA_964036315.1 Acanthosepion esculentum
TCAGGACGTAGACAATTACGGCTCTCCACACTTCCCTCTATTTGTAGCCCTTAATAAATTTTGTCTTTTCGTTATTTCTCATAAACATTGTTCTACTATCCATTTACTCAAGTTCGTCAAGTATACATTATTTACATTATTCGGACTATTCTCCTCATCTTTATCGCCATATTTATTACAACGTTTCAGCCGTTGTATGCTCCGGCCTTCTTCAGTTGGTTGGAATATTGAACTGAAACCTTTATTTCACTCACTGGGGCAGACTGTTCTAGTTCCACATGCCATGTCTAATGGATGTCAGTTATCAGTTATCTCCTGTTAATTTCAGTAGAACTTTCATAGGGGAATTAACAGGAGATAACTGATAACTGACATCCATTAGACATGGCATGTGGAACTAGAACAGAAGTGTCGCACTTTCCGTCTTATTTTAGAACACTTCTCAAATCTTTAAAGTTATATACTTGTTTGATTTTGGTATCCTTGATTAGTATTTTGCATTATGGGCTCATCATTTTGCGAACAACCATGCATGCTGTCTTCATGCAGTTTATATTCCATTCCCATTTCCCTTTATTACCTTCTGTGTGAGCTTTTCTAGTTTTCTTTCCGTTTGCTTTCACCTTCGTGCCATCTGCATATCTTATGTTGTTAAGATTGTGGCTCACAATAATGAATCCCGGAAGTAATTCTAATTCTATCAGAATTGTCTCGCTGTATAGGTTGAATAAGTTCGGAGAGAAGGTACGACCTTGTCTTACACTCCTTTCTATTTTCTATATCTGCTAAACACATTTTCTTTCCGTATGTAGGCGGTTTGCTGCCAGTATAGGATCTTGATTATGCTCATATTTTTCCAGAATATATCAAGGTTTGTCTATATTTCTCAGATGAAGTATTATGTACATTATTTACATTATTCGGACTATTGTCCTGATCTTTGTCGCCATATTTATTACAACGTTTCGACATTCCAACCATCTGAAGAAGGCCGGAGCGTACAACGTCCGAAACGTTGTAATAAATATGGCGACAAAGATGAGGACAATAGTCCAAATAATGTAAATAATATATATCAAGGTTGCCGAGCAGTTCTAACAGATTTTTATGGTGTACTTTATTGACTGCGTTTGTGTAGTCTATAAAACACAGGTACACGTCCCTCAGCATTTTATTGCTTTTTTCTGATAACATTCTGAGTATAAATATCACGTTATTATCTCCGTGTCTGAGGAACCCGCACTGTTCTTGTCGTATCTCTGGCCTGATTCTGCTGTTCGCTCTATTCATCAGAATACGGATCATGAGTTTTATTATTTGCTCATTGGGCTGATAGTGCGTCGGAGTTCACATTCATTTACTCATGGTTTCTTAGGTAGTGCTATGAAAATAGATCTGCTTAGGTCTTCCATTATGTCACTACTCTTGTAGATTTCATTTATTATTTTGTTATGGTCCAAGTTTCTTGTACCACAGTGATGGTCCAAGGTAGAACCAATGAAGAATAACTCGAACACAGGTATGGAATAACACAGATATATTACAAACAGAAATATGTACAAAGAAGTAGAAGTATTAGTAATGACTATCAGATTTGATTAGAGTGAACTATGTTGTCTCCACATGTATCACTATTCCAATGTCTTACAGTAATCGTCTGACTCTGTCTCTGACTTTGACTGACTCTCTCTCTCTCTCTCTGAACTCAGCTCCCTCTTGAGGCTCAGTATTTATGATGTCCGGAATAATCCATTATTATTATGGGTAAGTTCCCATCACATATTTCTGTAATCTTGTCTATGCCGAAATCATCTAGGGCTACCAGCACCTCTATTACAATTCCGTCTGACCCTGCCGCTTTGTTTCTGTTCAATTTGACCGGTGCAGACCCCACTCCGGCTTCTTTTATATTTCCGGACCGTCGGAAATTCTGTGTATTGCCAGTTGTTCTGTTTCACCATGAAAGAGTCCTCTGATATATAGATTCCACCTCTGAAATATGTTTTTTCTTTCTCTAATATCATCGTTCTGTCTTTGGATTTCATGCATTCTGTTGTTGAGCGAGTCTTCTGTTTTGTTAGTTCTTTTATTTTAAAATGTTTTAATATCATTTTACGAAGAAATAAATTTGAAATTAAATTTTCTCATACAAAAATGTGTAAAAATCTACATTTCAAAAATATGCAAACGAACAAAAATGCAATATTTATTATTTAACATTTTTCATCTACAGAACAATCATGATGATGAACAATACATATAGACAATAATGATGATGAACAATAGAAAATAACAATAATGATGGTGAACAATACATATAAATAATAATGATGATGAACAATACATATAAACAATGATGATGAACAATACATATAAACAATAATGATGATGAAACAATAATGATGATGAACAATACATATAAATAATAATGATGATGAACAATACATATAAATAATAATGATGATGAACAATACATATAAACAATAATGATGATGAACAATACATATAAATAATAATGATGATGAAACAATAATGATGATGAACAATACATATAAATAATACATACTAAAATGATTACATATACTGAACAATACATTAATAAATTTCAAAATCAGAGGTTTATCAACAATTCTCAGCTTTATCCCATCTGGACACTCCTATAGACCTCATCCAATTTGTTCAAAAAGCTCTAAACTAGGCCCTGTAAACGATTTTATCAGCTGATTGAGCAAAAATGGCTTCAAGCGAACGAATCATTTCAATTACATTTCATTTGATGCTGTACACTGGCTCCTAAAAAAAAATTACCAAATAACAAAAATGTTCATAAATTGCAAAATTGTGTAGCACATGGATCTAGAATGAATTTTATTTTACTGATGGTTCACTCAATACAAGCTCAAAGGGGCAGTCAAGGTAGAGTGGGTTACTAAGTGAGGGAGGGGGGAGTAAGAGAGTATTATGAAGAGGATTAGCTTGGATATCGGTTCACAGACGAAGATTGTAGATTTTCAGGGAAGCATTCACTCGGGAGTTGGTTTCACAAAGTAACAGTTCTGCAGAACAAGCTGTATGGGTGGAACTTGTCTGTTTTAAATAAATAACTACGAAATATTTTTATTCATAATATTCTAAAAATATTTATTAACTATCGAACAAGAAATTTTAAATGAACATATGATATTTAGGGACTTTTTCTTTTAGTTTCACAAATTATTTTATGTCTAGGATTAATTTCTGTTTTAATCGTCCAATATTGTTTTTTTATAATCTGGATCTAGGATCAAGGAGACCTAATAAATCAAGGAGGCCTAATCAATAGAAATCCAAGACTTAAAATTCCAATAATTATAGATTACCCAACTTGCTACTGACTTTTCTTTTGTTGAAAAATGATAATTCTGAAAATATTTTTAAAGACGTTGCTAATTTTTTTAAAATGTCTAGAAAATCTACCAAAAGATTATTTATTTTCATCGTGGTGTTGATTGCTGAAGAAATCTTAAAAGAAGAGTGGATATTAAAGAACTTGACGAAAGCAATTGGTAAAACTAGCAAAGTGGGTTCTTTGAAAAAGAAAATAAACATAGACTGTTACTGATTCGAACATTAAAATATGGCAAATAATGAAGATATGATTATAGTTTTTTATGATTTAATAAATCGTTATAAAGTTATGAATAAAAAATGATTTCGTATGAATTTCTTCATGAAGTCGTAAATTCGTTTATTAGGTTTTGTTCTCATTTTTAGAATGTTGTAAATATAAATTTAATAATGTCAATAAACAACCTAATAAATAAATAGTTTTTAATATGTTTGTTGTAAATTCTCACGAAAAAAGAAAATGTAGAAAATGATTTTTATGAGTTTGGGTTTTATGAAACTTCGAATCATCGTTTTTTTAAAATAATAAATATTGTCGTAGAAGTGAAGGGTGTATAAAATAATATAGGTGGCAAGAGAAAACCGTCTATTTGTGGATATAAAGTCAAGCTTCGCTTATATATATATATATATATATATATATATATATATATATATATATATATATATATATATATATATATATATTGTAATTTTTAAATATAGACAAAACCATTTTACTCACTACAAAGATGCAACTTGGTTTCAGTACATTTCAACTGCACCTCGACGCACTATTGTTTCGCTCCGACACACACACACACATATATATATATATATATATATATATATATATATATATATTATGTATATATTTTTCTTCTCGAACAAATGGTAAAAAGGAAGTGACGTTTCACATACGGCATGCCTACAAGCAGGATTTTTCATAACCGTTTTCGACCCGTCGAAGTGATATGATAAAATTATAATAAATGAATAATTATCGCTCTACTATCGGTATCGAGCGCTCTTTTGGATTAATGCTGTGAACGTTGGAATTTATATATTACTTTCGTTCTCATCGCATCGGATATATACATACACACACACACACACAAACACACACACATATATATATAGATTCTCAACTAGTGGGCCGCGCGATCCTCTTAAGTGTGTAACGAAATATTGTCACCTCGTATATATATATATATATATATATATATATATATATATATATATATATGTGTGTGTGTGTTTGGAAGAAGAAATGGTTTAGCAATAGTATTTTCTAGTTATTATTTATGAGAATTAAGATTCTCAACCATAAATAACATCAAACACTTGTCCTCAGCCGATGGGTGAGAATTTATAACTGGTATTCTGGAAAAATGATATACTAATAACTTTGTACTCTTTAACGAAAATCCTTTCCTATTATAGAAATATATATTTAAGAGAAAGGTTTTAAATCACATGTGTAAGCCTGAAAATATATGTGCTGTTGGTACAATAAAGCGGCTTGGAACTTGAAATCAGCAAATAGAGTATGAATTTTAGTCATTTCATTACATTCACTCTCGCAGATAAAGATATGTGTTCTAGCATACCTATGGACGATAATGGGTACGACCCCATTCATATAAATGCAGTAGTGAATAGTAATAGTGTTGGTCTGCAAATGGAGATTCGTCTCCAGCTGTGCTGGTCAAACTCACTGTTTCCTGATACAGAGGATTCTCAGACTAGGCTATGTCGAGGGGCAGAGTCTCGTCTCGGGAAACAGCTACCTTACCTCGTTTTATATTAGGTCTAGGGGGAATTTTTGGCGTAGCTTACGAGCTCGGATACCCCACATTAAATTCGGCCTTGTGTCACATTACAGAAACTGTTGTGGATAGGGCTAACTTCTCCATCCCATTAAAATTTCTTCCCTTGTGTGTTGAGTTCAATGGCCTAATAGGCCTCAATGGAGTTTACGAAAACTGATTGAAAAATAAGTACGACTGAAATGACTGATGCTTATTAGATTGAAATACATACAGAGACTATGCATAAACAGAATCAAAAAGACTTTCGAGATCATCACTCTTAAATTTTATTTTACGTATATATATATATATATATATATATATATATATATATATATGATGCAATATATATATATGTTGCAATATATATATATATATATATATATATATATATATATATATATATATATAGATATGTATATATATTGTTGTGGTAGGATCCACCTAATCTGCATAGGTGACTACCAACTATATAAATAATAGTTGGTACCGGAAGATGAGGAGGAGGAATCACGAGATCCAACTAGAGACTCTGATCGACTGCGACTAGTCAACACATTCTCCAGGAACGTCTTCCCATAAATATACAGAAATACTATATGTACTTATTGTGTACACTTTCTTGTTATAATACATTCTTGTTCTAAGTACATTTTGTGTTGCATTATTATTCCATGCAATAGGCGAGATTCAACAATGAGTCAAGACTCAACAATGGCGACGAAGTAGAACGAACCATACGTCAAGTTTCAACAATGGCCACAAAGTAGAACGAACCATACGCCAAGTTTCAACAATGGCAAAGAAGTAGAACGAACCATACGGAAAAAAGAAAGAATTAATAGTGAGAGTTTTCAACAATTGGGACATGTCATTGAAGAACCCAGGCTGAAAAAAAAACTATTAATTCAAAGTCCAACGTTAACATAACGACGAAGGATTCTGAACTTCTGGATATGTAAAACTCGTTAAAAGACGACTAAGCATAAAGGAACGTTCACTCAGAAAAATTGAAATGTGTCGTAAACGAATAACGGTAATTTTACATTAAAAAATTATCTAAAACGAGACACCCGCTAAAAAGAAAAATTGGCCGACTACAAAAACATGCATGGATTAAAAGGAGCACAAATACACCGTGTCGACTTTGAAAGGTAACAAACTTTAAAAAATTATTTTTTTAAATTATTTGTTCAACAATATAGTGACGAAATACCTCTGATAAGAAAATCAGACGTTGTCATTTAAATACGCGAACAGCAGTCGAAAACGAAAAAAAAAAAGTCGGACGCTCTCTGTTCACGAAAAAAAAAATACCAAAGTTGATTAGCACGGGCGTGAATGTAAAAGCAAGACATAAAATATAAAAGTCGTACGTTGTTTCGATTTTTTTGGTCAGCTTATATGATATTCGTGGATACACAAATTAAAAGTATATTCCTTGTTGCATGAACACTATCAGCTAAAGATGGATGAACTATCCAAAGTCATATCTGAATTATTCAAATCCCAACAGATAGCACAGCAAGAACAACTGATAGCAATGCAAAAATATCAAGAACGACAAGAGGAAAGACTTTTGGAAATTCAAAAGTTAACACTGGAGAAATTAAACAACTATCAGGCAAATGAGGGAAATTCTTCATATTCTAATAACACCATATTTAATTCGCTGGAAACTTTCAACTATGTGCCAGACGAAGAAAAAACGTTTGAAGCGTACTTTAAACGATATGAAGATATTTTCTACACAGACTGTGAAAACTGGTCGAATTCAAGAAAAGTCAGTCTATTACTAAGAAAGCTAGGTACAGCAGAACATAGCAAATTTGTAGATTTTATTCTACCGAGAAAAACAACTGAATTGGAATTCTCGGAAACAGTGAAATTGCTAAAAGAGCTGTTTGGAGCAAATATGTCGCTTTGGGATAAGCGATGGTTAGCATGAATGTCTCTAAATCCGACGATCAGGATTACTTAACATATGCATCTATAGTGAATAGACATTGTGACAATTTCAGATTGGCAGAGATTACGGTTGAAGAATTCAAGTGCTTAATTTTTGCTCAAGGACTGGTATCCAGTAAGAGTGCCGAAATAAGACGTAGAGTTTTGTCTAAGGCCTTACCCTGCAAAAGTTAGCAGAGGAGTGTCAACGGGCCGTAAGTTTAAAGAAAGAGTCGCAAAAAATCGAAGAAGCTGGTATTGCTTATATTAAAAAAATAAAAAAGCAGTCAAAGTACCCAGTAGAGAAAAATTGGAGAAAAAATTCGGCGTACTTTAATAATAGACAAGAAAATAAAAAGAACGAAAATAAAAAAGTCCCACCATATAATTGCAGACGCTGTAACGAAAGACATTGGGAGATAAATTGCCCATATAGAAATAAGAAATGTTTCGTGTGTCAAAAGAATGGTCACAAAGGATCGTGTTGTAAAACGAAAAAATTCAAGAGCCGAATTAGACAAACAAATTCGAATATCAAATCAGATAGAGATTTGAGGAAATATGTGACGACTGAAATATTCAAAAAGAATATCAAATTTCAACTCGATTCGGGATCAGATTTAACAATAATGAACGATAAAACATGGAAAATTTTAAAAAGGCCAACAATAATGAAGTCAACGAAACTCGCTCGAACGGTAACTGGAAAGCAAATTAACTTCGAAGGCGAGGTTGTACTTCCAATGAAATTGAATGGGATCGTTAAAAAAATAAAAGTTTGCATTCTGAGAAATGGAGAAAACTTGTTGGGTACAGATTTTATTGAAACATTCGAATTGTGGGATAAACCGTTAAACTCATTCTGCAGAAAAGTAGAAAGTAATACGCAATCAAGACAGGACATTAAAGATGAATTAAAGAAAAAGTTTCCGGAAACCTTTACACCTGGTCTTGGAAGATGTAACAAGTTTGAAGCTAAATTTGAATTAAAAGAAAATACTATGCCTATATTTAAAAAGAAACGTAACGTGCCTTTCGCAAGTGTTGAGAGAGTAGTAGTACCAAAAAAGTTGCAGAAAAGAATCCTACGGGACTTTCATATGGGTCACCCGGGGATTAATAGAACAAAAAGCTTAATGCGAAGCTTTGTATATTGGAAAGGAATGGATGTGGATATCGAAAACATGGTTCATCGATGTAAAGGGTGTGCGTTAGCAGCTAAGGCACCACCTATAGTACACAAACCATGGCCAAAGACGGATCATCCGTGGGAAAGATTACACATTGATTTCGCTGGTCCAGTAGAAGATTATTACTACTTAATAGTGGTAGATAGCTTTACAAAATGGCCGGAAGTACTACGCTGCAAAAAGCCTACGTCCAATACCACAACAACTTTTTTTGCATGAACTATTTGCACGGTTCGGTGTGCCAGAGTGTATTGTGAGTGACAATGGTACACGACGCCGCCGTATCATCCGAGATCCAATGGACTCGCAGAAAGATTTGTAGATACGTTAAAGCGCGCTCTGAAGAAAGCCTCAGGAGTTCCAACGGAAAAGGCGCTTCAGTAATTCCTACAAGTATACAGAATCACGCCTAACCAGAGAACACCATCAAACATGGCACCAGCTGAACTAATGTTCGCTAGGAAAGTTAAGTCAGTGTTTGACAAGCTTTTGCCAGGAAGAAATAGAATAAAGAACACTATGTATACAGCTAGAAAAAGATACACCCCCGGAGAGAAGGTCTTTTTCAAGTGCTATAGAAACAACATTGAGTTCTGGGAGCGAGGCATAGTGGATAAGAGAATCGGTGACCTGATTTACATAATAAAAGGGCCGAAGAATACTCATAAAAGGCACCAGAACCAACTCAAAAAATGCTACGTGCTAGAGCATGAAGAGAGTATACCGGATGAGGAGGAAGATCCCATTGATGTAAAGTATGATACTTTTCAAGTAGAACCTCCGCAGAGTGCTCCTGAACCGAGAAGATCCGGTAGGAAACGAAAGTTCACGGATCCATTGGACGTGAATCCAAAACGGAAAAGATATTGAAAAAAAAAACAGATATACATATGAACTATGCAAAGGGGATCTACAAAGAAATAACCATGATCATTATCCCATATAGAAGCCAGTTGAAATCCAAAAGGATTCCAAGGCTTGGGAGGGGGGTGTTTGCGGTAGGATCCACCTAATCTGCATAGTTGACTACCAACTATATAAATAATGGTTGGTACCGGTAGACGAGGAGGAGGAATCACGAGATCCAACTAGAGACTCTGATCGACTGCGACTAGTCAACACATTCTCCAGGAACGTCTTCCCAGAAATATACAGAAATACTATATGTACTTATTGTGTACACTTTCTTGTTATAATACATTCTTGTTCTAAGTACATTTTGTGTTGCATTATTATTCCATGCAATAGGCGAGATTCAACAATGAGTCAGACTCAACATATATATATATATATATATATATATATATATATATATATTATATATATATCCGACTCTCACCCGTCGAAGTACAGTTGAAATGCACTGAAATAAAGTTGCATCTTTGTAGTGAGCAAAATGGTTTTGTCTATATGATAAAATTATAATATATATATATATATATATATATATATATATATATATATATATATATATATATATATATATACTAGTAATAAACTATTTCTAAATATAAGAAATTATACTCGTCCGGAAAACCTTAGGTGCCTCGATTTGCAAATAAACAAACCAATACCGAAGGGAAAAAAGGAGAAAAAAAAAGAATGAACAGAGAACATGTAAGTCAGCCGAAAATAATCGTCTATCTTCCAAGTTCAGAGTTCAAAGAAAAATCCCCGATACGAGTAAGTAAAATAACTAAATAAAGTGCTCAATACGCTAAGTAGAGCAAACCTGCCGGCCTTCCCTGACGATTCGCTTAGGTGAATCCTTGGTAGGTTTGTCTGGCTCTTTAGGTTTAATTATATATATATATATATATATATATATATATATATATATATATATATCTTCTTTCAAGTATGTTTGGTTGAATAATCTAGACATATTATGTCTATTTAAAAACAACTACAAATTCTGGAAGCCGTTTACATAAAAGAAATAATTTGAAACTACTTGGGAAAATAAGAATATCATATGGATAATTACGGCTTTTTTCTTGATCAATCTTGTACAGGCACTAAGAAAAATAATCGTGATATTGGAAGGATTAAAATCAAAATAAATAGACATAATATACCTAGATTATTCAACCAAACATGTTTGCGTGTATATATATATATATATATATATATATATATATATATATATATATAAAAGTGAACATAGAAGTCAACACTTAGAAGCGACAGTCTGTTTCATGCTGTTTCATCATCGAGCCATATATATATATATATAAAGCTTACACACTACTTTTAGTGGATTCTTGTATTTTTGTAGACTCTGCGTTTATTTATTAAACAGTATATTTATTTATTTTCGTCTAACACCTCGACTATCCGACAAATCCTTATTAGAGAATATGTGATTTCTGTCAGGATTCTAACCTGCGTTATCCTATGGGAAACCGTGATACATCTGACGCGCTTTTACCTCTCAGCTACAGAGTGCGTCGTGTCCAGGCAGAGTTGAATAGTACCTTTAAACAGATTTTTCTCTGACTCTTGAAATAGACATGTCTATTCAGTTTCATATCCTAACAAAAACAAAACAATTTGTAAAGAAAGGGATGTATTTGTTTTATTTATTAATCCGACATATTTTTATTTTTATTATTGTTATCATCGTCGCACTGTGTAGCCGAGAGATCAAATACTAGCCAGTATCATTTTCATATATATATTTTAACTGCGTGCTCCGAATTTTAATCTTCGATGGAAGACAAAACACTTTTGTCACAAAGGATGAAATCGACATAGATTCACAATGGGAAGTAAACTTATTTCTTATTAAATAATTATTTACGTTATTTGGAAATCAAAGAATTTTGAAACATGTATGGTTAATATTTAAACAGATGGAATTTATTATATCCGGAAATGCATTTTGATGATTATATTCTACTAGCAGCATGGCCCGGTGTTGTCCGTGCTTGATTCAAAAATCGTACGACTCATACAGCAATCGCTATCACTTGACTTAAAATATGTTTACCCTTCCTTGCCTTTAAAGGGGTGTCCTTTGCCGTGCTGATGTTGCTACATGCCTTACTTCTTACCTATCTTACACTGTGAATTTTTTGTAAGCTCTATACTAAACATTAAATCTGTTACGAAAAAAAGACTAAACAAAATAAACACAAAACGATCAGCTTTAAAAAAGGACTCGTAACTGGAAAAACCGAATGAAAAAAGAATGTTAACAACAAATACTTTTTCACACCCAATCCATTTCTGCGGAATCAGAATTAACGTTGAGTTTAAGCAAGCGAATGAGCCAATTGGAGTAAAGTGCCATGCAGATTAAAATCTTTCCCACTTGTGACGAATGCAGCTATCGATTTTGTTTGCATGCTAGCATGCTAGTTAATATTCGTGTCAGTCAGCTGGCCAATAGAATCTTCCTGCCTATTTGTGCCAGTCAACTATAGGCTCTCACTCTAGAAAATGGCCGCAAACTACATGAAAACTGCCGTAGAAGCATGAAAAAATCGATTATTTCCACTATCGATGGGAGTTGGGAAATGCAAAGTCGGTCTCGGCCTCTTCACTAACTTGGAGCATGTGCAGGTAAATTTTGGTGCAAATCCGTCGAAGATTGCGGCCGTGCATTCGTCACACACACACACACACACACACACACACACACACACACACACACACGCACGCACGCACGCACGCACGCACACACACATCCTGCCTTTTATAGATAGAGATACTCGTAACTTTTCAAGCGTCTGTCGTTGTTGTCTTTGGAAACCTTGTGGAATTTTTGTTACTCAATCCAAGTCCTCTTTCCATTTTCCTGAAAAACAAAAGCAAATGGTTATCTGATAATAGCCATCAGTCTTATTACCGTTACGTCCCTAGCTCATTTCTTCTATTGATTCAGCCTCTTTATGATTCTAAGACAGGATTGAACGTACATATGCCAGAGAAATGTGTGATCAATCTACAAGGAAAAGACTTCGTGGAATGGACATAGAAAATACTAACATGTGCACTGGGTCATGTTTCATTAGAAAAATACGAAAAAATAGTAAATAATAACGGAATTATTCGTTTTGTTTCAATTAATTTGCACAAGGGTGTAGATAGATAGATAGATAGATAGATAGATAGATAGATAGATAGATAGATATGAAATAGACTGAGATAGATAGATAGATATGAAATAGACTGAGATAGATAGATAGATATGAAATAGACTGAGATAGATAGATATGAATAGACTGAGATAGATAGATAGATAGATAGACAGATAGAAAGAAAGAAAGAAAGATAGATAGATAGAAAGATAGATAGATAGATAGATAGATAGATAGATAGATAGATAATGGTATTTTTCACAAGTTTCTCTTAATTCAGCAGTTAAGAATAACTCGATGTTTCAACGACCTTTAACCTGTTAGCAATACCACTCACACATCATTTATTGATAGCACCACCAAAAACCTTTGAGCATGAATTAGCCAAAAGTGCCCGGAAAGATAGATTTTGGAATCATTTCGACACTCACTAATCCCCTAAAAGAAAATTATATATGTATGCAAGAAAAAAAACAACAACTTCCGATTCACCCTCCTTCTCGGTCTTTTGAATTAGGAATAGAGGTATATCCCTAGTTTCCTTTCTAGGATTGGGTTTGCGGTTCCTTCTAAATTCTTCATCAACATTATACTTCTCTCTACTACGCCTAAACTCTGAAATTTATGCCCTTATTACGTTCCCGGGTACTCGGGGCCTTATACTTCTACGGTTCTGGAATAGTGCAGACACAGATGCTGTAAGTTTTTTGAGTGCCCTTTCTTTAAATATTTTATATTATTTAGACGTAATAGATTTTATAATCATGTTAACTTCATTATTCAAAGAACTGATTTTTATCATTTATTCCGAAATCATGTATTTTGGTGATAATGTGCTATCCAGACCAACAGAACCAACTAGGTTGTTATACTCACATATGCTTTTCAGGTGTCTGCTTTTCAGGTGTCTTCTTTTCAGGTGTCTGTTTCCGTTAATGTATAAGAAATGTTAAACCGATACCTTCATTCAATCCACTTATTCCAATTTTCATTCTGCTTTTAGGGGATATTTCATAGAAGCAAATACTTATCTATCATTAATTTTCTGTCTCTTGTCTGTTTCTTTCATTTGACAATAAATGGTTTGAATCTATCTTCTCTATCTTCGAGTTAAATAGTAGAGTTAAGTAGTTAATTCGATCCTCACTGGGTGCCCCGTACTTTCGAAGCGCTTGGAAAATAAGGTACCTCGAGACGGTGTAATGGTTAACAATCGTGTCACACTAAAACAATTACGAATGAGTAGTGAGTTCGATACTCACTAGGTGCTCCATACTTTCGGCCTTGTGCCACATCTAGGCTACACTTGGAAAATAAAGCACCTCGAATCGGTGTAATAGTTAATAATCTTGTCCCGTTAAAACAATTACGAGTGAGTAGTGAGTTCGACTCCTCACTAGGTGCTCCATACTTTCGGCCTTGTGCCACATCTAAGCTACACTTGGAAAATAAGGAACTTCGAAGCGGTGTAATGGCTAGCAAGCTTTTTCGCTAAGACAATTACGATTAAGTAGTGAGTTCGATCCTCACTAGGTGCCCCATACGTTCGACCTTGTGCCACATAAAAGCTACGCTTGGAAAATAAGGTACCTCGGGGCGGTATAATGGTTAGGAATCTTGTCTCGCTAAAACAATTACGAGTGAGTAGTGAGTTCGATCCTCACTAGGTGCTCCATACTTTCGGCCTTGTGCCACATCAAAGCTACGCTCAGGAAATCACCCTCAAGTATTCAAGAAGTTATTCGTCTAACTATTGAACAGTCTATATATGTCTTGAAATTAAATATGTTTATGTTGAATGAGAGATTGCAATTGTAGGAGATAGTAGATGTAATCGAATATCATCGGGTTGCCATTCCTGACGCAAAATATAAGAGAAACGTAAAGAGAAATTCCGAGCTTTAAATCACCCCCAATATGTGCAGAAAAAGAAAAATATTATTTTCCATTGGAATTGGAGAAATTTCGACAAGCGAAAGAAAAACTGAAAATTATGGCAATAACAGAAATCCATTGCAAATAGAAAAAAAATGGTGCAGAATTTTGAATGGAATTGAATAAAATTTAAAATATAATAAAATTGAAATCTTGATGTATAAAGTTATTTAAAATGCGAAAAACTTTAACGAAATGTACGTGGGGAATATAATCGAAAGGTCCGTGTGTGTGTGAAGGGGTGTCAGAGTGAAGACGAAAACGTGGTTAGAAAATAGATTAGAAGTTGGAAGGGAAAACGTTTTTATTAAGTAAACATTGGGAGCAGGTGAAGAGAATGGCAAATGCAGCAGGAGATGCGAGCTATATAGAGAAACGTGAATGCGGTTGTGTATATGTGTGTATTTGGTAGTAGGTGCATAGCTTTTCTATTTAGAACAGAGAGGAAGAGCAGAAAACAGCAGTAATGGCGGGAAGAAAAAAGAAGGTACAAATGAAAGAGTAAGAATAAAAACAGTAAAGATACTGGGATTAGAAAGAAAAAATAAAGAGAAAGAAAAAGAAAAAGAAAGTAAATGAAAAAAAAAAGATTATGAGAGGGAGAGAGAAAATGAGATGAAAAAGAAAGAAAACCAAACAAGAAAAAAAAAACAAGAAAGAAAGAAAAATAAAAATAAAGAAAAAATAAAATTAAAAGGAAAAGAAAAAAAAGAGTTAAAAGAACAAAGAAATTAATGAAGAAAAAGTGAGGTAAGTAAAGAATATAGGAAGAATGTCAAAAAGGAAAGAAAAAGAGACAGAAAATATGAAGAAAGAATGAAAACACGGAGATGAAAAAAAAAGTGAGCAGGAATGAAAATGGGGAAGAGAAAAAGATAATGAAACTTAGAACTAAGAACGAGACGTGGCTGAGAAAGAAAGGGAAAATGTTAAAAGAATGAGAAAAGTAGGAAAAAGAAGGAAAGATAGAGGAAGGAAACAATAAAGAAAGTAAAACATGAATCAGAACATTGGAAGAAAACAGCAATATACGAATGAAAGACTAACGTTAAAAAGTGGAAGGAAAAAAGAATGAAATTTGGGGCCAACGGATGAAGGAAGATGAATTTGAGATTGTTATGAAAAATGTTTCTTTTTTAAGTTGGAATAGCGGTGTAAAGAAAGAAAAGGAAACTGAAATGAAAAATGTTTGAAAGAAACAGAAAGAAAAGGAAATGAAAAGTTGAAAAAAGAAAGAAAAAATGTGAAAAAAAGAAAGTAATTGACTAGGTTAAAAGAAAGAAAGAAAGAAAGAAAGGAAGAAAGAAAAGAAATTGAAAATGTCGAAAGAAAAAGAAAGGTAAAGAGAAAAGTAATGGAAAGTAAAAGGTTGAAAGAATGAATGAAAAAAGTAAAAAGAAAGAAAAATTTAAAAAGTCGAAAGAAAAAGAATAAAACCAAAAGGTAGAATGAAAAGTGGCAATACATAAATGGGAAAGGAACCTGAAATAAAAAATGAAAGAAAGAACGGGAGTAAAAGAAGGAAAGAAAAATAGAAAAAAACATCTGTAGATTAAAGCGTAACAAATACAAACATGTATAAAAAGCAGAATATAATGGAATAAAAAATGGTTTGAACATAATAAAAAATTAAACGAAGAATGAGAATTCAAGAAAAAAGGAAGTAAATGCAAAAGGAAAGAAATAAGGAAGGAAGGAAGGAAGGAAGGAAGGAAGGAAGGAAGGAAGGAAAGTAAGAAAGAAAGAAAGAAAGAAGGAAAGAAAGAAAGAAAGAAAGAAAGAAAGAAGGAAAGAAAGAAAGAAAGAAAGAAATAAGGAAGGAAGGAAGGAAAGAAAGAAAGAAAGAAAGAAAGAAAGAAGGAAAGAAAGAAAGAAAGAAAGAAATAAGGAAGGAAGGAAAGAAAGAAAGAAAGAAGGAAAGAAGGAAGGAAGGAAGGAAGGAAAGAAAGAAAGAAAGAAATAAGGAAGGAAGGAAGGAAAGAAAGAAAGAAAGAAAGAAAGAAAGAAAGAAGGAAAGAAAGAAAGAAAGAAATAAGGAAGGAAGGAAGGAAAGAAAGAAAGAAATAAGGAAGGAAGGAAGGAAAGAAAGAAAGAAAGAAAGAAAGAAAGAAGGAAAGAAAGAAAGATAGAAAGAAGGAAAGAAAGAAAGAAAGAAGGAAAGAAAGAAAGAAGTTATAATAGTGAATGTGAAAGACATTAATAACATTTTCCGAAAGACACGGAGATTCGTGCCTGAAAATGATGCCGGATTTAAGAGAAGCAATAAAACACTCCGAATTAATGAATTCGTGCCAAAAACAAAAGGAGTAATTGAATCATTGCAGGTGCGTTATGGAGCGCAATGGTTAGTGAGCTGGTCAGAATATGGAATGAATTCATCATATGAGTTTGATCTTTATGTGTTCCGATACTATAAAAGTTTGGTCGACTAAGTTAAGCATCAAAAGTTATTCATTTTATTTATATCGAATACAGTGCAGGGAGCGTAGTTGTTGTACGCGCGGCCAGGAGGATTGGTGAGAATAGTTTCACTTTCAACCTAATCTGATGCGTTCCCTTTGACAACTTGGAAATGGCATGAATTCAACATTTCCTTACCTCCTGCTATTGGCTATATAAATGCTTAAGCTGACCTACAACAACAACAACAACAATTTACTTGTCGCTGCAAAGTTTAACCAACCATTTCATAGCATTGAGGATATCAGATAGGTGCTTTTAACGTCTTCATTTAAGAGCCGACAAGAAAGACGTAGATTCGGGTTAAAATACATTTTCTAAATTGAATCACATATTCAAGGATTAAACAGGGATTTTGGTTTATTCAGAGAATATAGTTTCCACAGGATGCCCTCTAACGAACAACAACATCAGTAGTATTTGTAAGACTAAAACGGAAAGTGATACGCTAAGTAGAGCTGAAATAGTTATATATATATATATATATATATATATATATATATATATATATATATATATATATATATATATACAAGTTTAGGATTGGTATATACGAAGTGAAATCCAATAACCAACAATTAATATTCCTTAAAGAGTGCTCAATACAGAGTAGAGCAGATATAATTATTTATTTGAATATTACAACATAAATATGTTATAAAATCACGACAAAAGTAGCCATTTTGTTTAAACACTTCTTGTGTCTTGTCAAGTGATAATATAGAATATAGAATAAATGGTTTTAAAAGTTTCAAATTAATCAACGATCCTTAGCTAAGAGTAAACGCTGTTACATAAGCTAGAGTGGCCAATCAAAAAACAAGTATAGGATGATTCGAAAAAATTGACAACTAAGCAAGGTTATCTAGATATTAAAAGATTTATAAAATTTGAAATTAAAATTAAAAGTAAAAAATTAAAAAATTAAAATTACCTATTTAGAAATCTAAATCAGATCTCTATTAAGTTTTAAATTGTAGAATTACCAAGGAGAAAAAATATAAAAATAAAAATAAAAGATATATATGATATTTAATTTATATTTTTATTGAAATTAAGTTGAAAGTTGTATTCGGAATCCCAGACAGAGATGTATACATTTTTAGTTTCATTTCAACATGTTAGTCGCCTCTCACGTGAAATCATTCGAACAACGGCATGTTAAGCGCTCGGACGTATTTAGATATATACATACACATACAAAAAATCAAACCACACATAGGCAAATGCACTATACTTACACATACACATCGATACACACAGGCACATACATCTACATTCAATATGATCTAGACGGTCAGATGTCGAAGCTATTCGTGGCTTAATATGTTATTAAACGAATTTAAACTTGAAAAATAGCTAAACCGGTCAAATATACATAGATAAAATTTAAACAAATAACTATATATAAACATATATATATATATATATATATACACACACATACATACATATATATACACATATACACACATATACATATATATATATATACATATACATATATATATACATTTTTGAAAACATATAGTTTTCGACACATTTACAGACAAAAGTAAATAACCACCTCCACATATAATTGAACACTCGCACATCCGCATATAAATTAATACATGCACCCGCATACACACATATAAGCATAATAGGTACGCATATACAGACCTACGTACATAAACATACACATAGATAAGCACATATAAATATATTGACCCATACGTCGACGCAGAAAAGTAAATAAGGCAAGTGAAGAAATACATATAAAGATGCAACTATATACAAGCACACACATACATACATACACATCTAGATGTACATACATAAGCACGCATGCATATATGCATATAAACTAAATATATACATAGACATTTACAAATACAAGTGTATACATGAAAAATTAAACAAACGTAAATTAAAACGACATGAGTATAAAAATGCATATACACATCCGCTAGTACATATATATACACACATACATACGCAACTACACATAGATATATACACATATATATCTACAGACATACATATACATACATACATACACACATACAAACATACATATTCACAAATATATATACACTCATATATACATATATATATATATATATATATATATATAAATATATATACACATATACATACACGCACATACACATATACGCACACACACATACATATACAAACACATATACATAAACATATAGACACATGCATAAAAAAGGAAAAAGAAATAAGCATACTTAGACCAACTTATATTCTAATAATATTCCAACAACATTATGATAAAATATATTAAAAGTTAATCATAATTTAAGAAAAGAACAACGGTCTGTAAGCAATTAAAGGTACTTTATCAACAAAAGTAGATTTTAGTTTGTATCTATGATACACTCCAAGACACTAAAGCATACATACAAATACACATACAATGACACACCAACATATATATATAAATATTTAATCATATATAAATACCCATATCGACACTTCCAGATAAACAATACACAAACAGTCGAGCGCAACCATATAAACACCCACACATACATATAAATATACACCCATATACATATACATATACATATACATAAACATATACATATTTAAACATACATATATATACATATATATGTATATATAAACCTATACATACACATAGAAACATACATACTACATATACATACATATATGCACAATCACACATACATATACATACATATGCAATATGCATACACATATCTACACACACACAAGTACACATAAATATCCCTATATACCCATACATATACTCACACATTTAGTGGTAGACACTTACCAGAATTTACACCCTTACTCATACACATAAACAGGTTAACCTATGATAGATGCCAATATACACAACCAAATACCTTCATAAAAAAAAACCCACATATATATACCCCTATATACACATATACATATCCTACAGTAGAAATAACTCTACATAACATACAAATATATACATCTAAATACAGACACGTATGATACTTTGTAAGTACCCAGTACACATTCATATCGATAAGGCGACTATCATGCTAAAAAGGTAATAGTCTATTAAGTTTAATTTATCATTATCATAGAAAGTATATGATTTATATACTAAGTTAAATTTAAAACGATGCTTACAGTTAACTGTTAGTTCATATCTTTGATTTAAAAGATCAGTCTTATTTTTAAATCTAATTATTTCAAGTTTCTCGTTAAGGCATAAGTAACACGGGGCATATAGTGAGTTACATGTCCGGGCCTTTCTAATTAATTTCCATTTAACCTTAGGTGTTTTATTTTTCTCTTTTAGACTCCAAAAGTATTTGGATAATGAAGTCATATATTTATAGTTACTATTATTAAAAGATTGCAGATGACCCCGCCAGCGTTCCTTGAATGGTCTCATGGTGCAACCTATGTAGAATTTCTTTATATTTGGATTTTCTAGTGTTGATGAAAAACTGAGATAAACTACAGAGCTAGTTAAACAATTATTATTTAGTGGACAATTATTGGGATTCCTGCAGTTACATGATTTATTATTTGTGTCATTTTGCTTAATGTTGCTTTGTGCAAACTTGTGGGTTGTCAGGCTCTCCGAATTTATATACTTGCTGAATATACTATTGTTATGTTTTTTAATTATTTTTTCTAGGTTATCAGCACAACTATAGCTTAACTTAAGAGTATTAGAGTTAAATATTTTACTGAGTGAGTTGGTTCCAGATTTGGGGAAATGTTTTTTAATGAGGTTTAGAAACAGGTGCCCCAATTTAGTTTTAACCATAATGTTAAAAGGGGGAGTATACCATATGATTTTTATAGATCTGTTTCTACCATTATTGTTGCTATTTATAGGGCTTTTATATTGAATATTAATATTTTTATATCCACCATTTTTAAGTGCGGAATTGTAAAGGTCTCTATGCTTATTAAAAATATCACTGTTTGAAGAGTTGTTACTGATCCTACATTCAATAGAATAGGGTATGTGTTTGATGATTGCAGGGGGGTGGTTAGAATTTGGATGAACGTATATTTGATTGGAATTAACTTTTACATATGGTTGGTATGTGTTGCTAGTGAGGTCTAGGGTGACGTCTAGGAAGTCCACTTGTTTAACATTAGTGGAAACTATTACTCTGAGACCTAGATCCTTAAATACCTTATGTATCATTTTTCTAATACGATCTACTTTAATTTTAGTGGAATTCCTAACTACTAATAACCCGTCGTCCCTATATAATCCTACACTATCAGCGAGTGTTCAATTATATGTGGAGGTGGTTATTAACTTTTGTCTGTAAATGTGTCGAAAACTATATGTTTTAATCTTGTTTACAAGTCAATAAACACAGTATTTATTATCATTTAAAAAGTGAGCACATTTTGGGGGCACCCGAGGTCTGTGTGCAATGGTAAATCGTTAAGTATGTCTCGACACAAAAAATCGATTCATGAGTGCGTGTGCATCATATAGACAATGATATAGACTGTGTTTTTTTTTTTTTTTTGTAAATATGGAAGTTTTAATCAAATTAGTTAGAATGGTTTGAATTATTAATAGGATTCTTACTCGTTTTGTTTGTAGAATGTTTACTTATCTTTTCAGTTCGATTTAATCATTCTTCGATTCTTTATCAATTTCTGATCGGCGAGAATACACCAGGTCAGAAGGGTCTGCAATCGAAGAAAAGGTCACTCATTTTTAATAATCTTCCCGAGAGAACAGAAGAGTATATTGTCTTCTCTCAATAAGAAAAATTGCTTTAAAAGGAATTTCATCGGGCACATCATCTTACAACTACAAAATGCTACAGCTAAGGTAATTTAAATGATTTTGCTTTGGGTTTTTGGTATCAGTCTCATTAATTATTGCTATGGGAACATACCCATAATATTAATAGACTGTTCCGTACCTCATGAATACTGCGCCCCAAGAGGGGGCAGCAGACGCTGCCTCAGTGTCGGAACAGTCCTTCAGACTGTTCTTTGCTGTCGAACTCTCCGCCTCGGCGGGGAGGAACTCGGACGGGGCTTTGCCGCAGGGCAAAGTGCCGTCCGGGGAGGTATACAGTCCCTGAACCCGTGTATACGGGACATATTCTTGGCTGGCCCTACTGGCGCGGTAAGCCCACATTAAACCGGCCTTGTGCCACATTCGACCCGAGTGGGGGTGTGTGTGTTAAATATCGACACAGGGTCAGTGTCAGTCACCCAGTGACTGGAACAGTCGTTTAGACTGTTCTTTGCTGTCGAACTCTCCGCCACGGCGGGGAGGAATCTCGGTAAGCCCACGTTAAGCCGGCCTTGTGCCACATGCGACCCGTGTTGGGGGGTTGTTAAATATTCAGTCACCCAGTGATTGGAACAGTCGTTTAGACTGTTCTTTGCTGTCGAACTCTCTGCCCCGGCGGAGAGGAGCTCGGACGAGGCTTTGCCGCAGGGCAAAGTTTCGTCCCAGTCCCTAAAACGTTTATACGGGTTGCAAATGGGCGTATGTTTGGCCGAGCCTACGGGCTTGGTGATCCCACATTAATCCGGCCTTGTGCCACATGCGACCTTGGGGGGGTGTTAAATATTCAGTCAGTCAGAGACAGAGTCAGTCAGACGATTACTGTAAGACATTGGAATAGTGATACTGGTCGAGACAACATCGTTCTCTCTAACCTAACCTTATTGTTATTACTAACACTTCTACTTCTTTTGTACATATTCTGTTTGTAATATATCTGTGTTATTCCATAGCTGTGTTCGAGTTATTCTTCATTGGTCCTACCTTGGACCATCACCGTGGTACAAGGAACCTGGACCATAACAATTATCAAAATCAGTTTTTAGGACCATGTTTCTACAGTTATGTTTTCCTTATTTTGATATTCACATATAAAACTTTTCCACAAATTTTCCATCATTGTTGTGTTAGTTATTTCGCCCAATTGTAACCCTCACTCACACTCCCTTGTGACTCCTGCTCAGGACTTTGCGATGATAGGCTGGATATTTCATGCCATATCCGTTATCGCCACCAGAGGGTCGAAAAGAAACAAGGAGAGAGGATGACGATACGATGGTCAGATGTGGGCGGGTGCCGACTACAATTTGACACTACTCATTTCAAATCGTGTACCCGCTTTCATTTTGTGTATGTTCTGCTGAATTGGATTGGAACGTATTTCTGTTCCTTCTAAAATCTGATCTTTTAGGTTCCTTCAGTATATTATATACAGCAAGTGCATGTGAAGTTATATATGCAAGATTTAGTTAGATTTGGAGATCCAGGTTTTTTGACGCCATTCTTGTTCTAATATTTGATTCCAATATTCTGGTTGACGTCATATTCAGTAGCCAATGGCCACTAGCCTCTAACCGCGCCTTTGTGGTTTCTAAATGCTAAATATTCCCAGCCAGGCCCATTGAGAGCTTGGGAGCTGAGATATTCTCCACGCCCTTTAAATGGGCTATTGATACACTGTCTTTAGCAGATGAACCATCACAAAAGAGCATCTACTTATCTATCATTTCACGTGAAACGTTGATACGTTGCTTCTCAAAGAACTGAAGATATAGGCGCCGCATTTGTTGCCAATGTCTGCGCTTGGAGCCATTTTATTCTGTTCGACTTTCCTTTTTTTCAATCGCCGCATTAACGGCCGATCGATATTTAATCAGAAACAGGATAATTACATTAAACTTCTAAATATAGCAAAGTTGGACACTTCATTCTGGTTGCTTAGGCAAGTCTTTTTCTCAATGGGGCTTTTTCTTTCTCGTGTGGATTTGACCCATTTTTAACACACAAATACGCACACGCATATGTATATACGTCATTGATTGCACACACACACGTGCGCATATACATACATACATATACAAACACACACATATATATATGTACATATATATATATAAATATATATATATCCGATGCGATGAGAACGAAAGTAATATATAAATTCCAACGTTCGCAGCGTTAATTCAAAAAAGAGGTCGATACAGGTAGTAGAGCGATAATTATTTATTTATTATAATTTTGCATCTTTGTTGTGAGTAAAATGGTTTTGTCTATATGATAAAATTATAATAAATAAATAATATAAATATATATATATATATATATATATATATATATATATATATATATATATATATAATCAATGGCTAGAGTAATACGATAGTAACTTCGTCTTAGAAACGAAATCCATCGTGTAATGGATTTGATAATCACACACACACATATATATATATATATTTATAAATACACACACACACACACACATACACACACACACATATATATATATATATATATATATATATATATATATATATATATATATATATGTGCGTGAGGTGTACTTTGGTAGCAAGAAATATGTCATAGGTGTTCTGTTGAATATTGAAAAGTTCTATCTATCAATTTTTTTCTTAAATTTTTAAAATTGCCAATTAATTGTTTTATTTTATCGGTGAATGTGCCTAAATTCATATTTATATTTATTTTAAATTATAATTTATAGGATAAATACGAATAAAATTTGTCACTTATTGATTTTATATTCATCTCTGAAGTTTCGTAGTTCTGTTCAATCATCAGGAGGTTTCAGCGATTATCTATCTATCTATCTATCTATCTATCTATCTATCTATTAAATATGGGAAGCCGTTGGTATAAACCTGTTCTGTTATAAATTATAGGCATTTAAGAATATTTGTGGAGATTTCATAATTTATTTTTTTCAACTGTTTTATGTATATAGCTTCAAGAATTTAAAATGTTTGTTTATTGTTTTCATGTTTAAGTATAGTTGTGATTAAGCTTATCAGACAATCTGAAAGGAACTTGCTTAAAACAAATAGACAATACTTGTCTACATTATTTAATGAAACATGCATTAATCAAAATTGCTGCCGAAATATACACAATATATATATATATATATATATATATATATATATATATATATATATATATATATATTACTTGAAACATTATGTTATAATGGACACCCGCGTTTGAAATAGACGCCCTCTATTTCATTTTACTTTAAACATTGTGTTTTCAGACTATAGCTCTGCTCATTCTAGAAAACTTAAGACTGAAAATCTCTTCTTCCAACTTACGTCTCACCTTGTAGGAGAAACCACTGATATCCTCATGTATTCATTAAAAGTAATGTTTGATGTCATAAAAATGTCGGATTAAAATTAACATCCATTAATTCTTCATATATATATATATATATATATATATATATATATCACATGATTATTAGTAGGGATAATTCCAAGGAGGATATAAATCCAAAGAGAGCTTAATATAAGAAAAGAGTTAATATAATAATGAATACAGAACCCTTAAAATTCATTCATGTGATATTTTATTTCGCGGACGCATAAATTCATTACTTCAGACCAAATTTTACGAAATCTGAGTTCAATTTATTCAAACACAAGGAAAATAAAAATAAAAAAAACAGAACTTCATTTATGTTGTAAAATTTGGTCTGAAGAGATGGACTTCTGCGTCCACGAAATAAAATATCACCTGAATGGATTTTTGAGGATTCTATATAACGTGTTGACTTGTATACAAATCACTGGCGGCACATAACATTTCACACCAGGCTTCAACACCCGAACAGAAATTCGACGGGAGATTACGAAGGTACGGCAGCTCGGAAAGCTCACTCTGATCGTTCTAATAAGAAAAGAAATCCAGAATTTGTTGGTGAGGGCCTCAGACACTACAAGTCCGTCTGCACGTATGTGCATACTGGTAGAATGTCGTTGTTATTTGTCCTTTTCGGGGTTTTTTTCACTGTACTCTCCTTGTTTCTATTTTTTATCTTTTCTTTCAGTTGTAGCTTTTTTAACTTTAGGTTTTCCAGATATATACTGTCCTCATATATGAACGTTAACAGTAAAATACAATTCCTCGATTATTATGCATAACTCAACACAACACATTTAACACCTCGTGAAAATTATTTCTTGACTTCTCAATAATAATAATGAATATAAATAATAGCTGTGATAAAATAAAATCCTAAATACACCGCACATAAACTCCTCTTCCCGGAAAATATTTTTCAGCTAACTCAAACATATGAAACAAACAAAAATTTTTAAAAGTACATTATCGATAACCAAATAAAACTATTCCGGCAGTAATTAAACGGCACGGACACTAAAAATGCCACACAACAAAATATTAATACATTTTTAATGAAATCATGACCAGGCTTAATTTGACATCATAAAACAATGTATTTTACTCGTCGCCCCTAGCAAATTTGTAGAACGTAAAATATAATTTAGAATCTTAAAAACTACCAACCTCATGACAATCAATAAAAACAAGCGTATAAAATCCAGACATCTCATCACTAATGTAGATTATCAATTTCATTGCCATATAGAAGACTGTGATTCTTGTTATAAAAAAGAAATCAGGCGCATGTATTGTTCAGACGACAACGTCTTTAATTAGGAGACTGACAATCCACTTAAGCGATCGCATTTCAGTCAGCACTTAATCACTCAAACGCGGCAGCCTTGCTCCAGCAAAAATCTCTTTTTCTAGATAACAGTGTAATTCTAAAAACATCTAATTGTAAAAGACGTTTAAAGAAAATGAAAGCATATTTTATGAATCAGATAAACTTAACGTTCAATATCACGTGAAGGAATTAGCGGTGTTCTAAAGGCAGCTCAACATAGAATTACTACTCCTTCCATCCAGCACGGCTTAGAATTACCATTAGTTCTAAACAATACAGATTAAAACATAAACACAGAAAATATACTAACAGGATCCCCTTGAATATGACTAATGAATTCGCTGAAAGCTCTTGGAACAATGAGCACTAGGGTTACTTTATCCAAACTCTTTTAATATTTGTAACCTGTAGGTGATATTACTTGCTTTGTCAAATTTTCTTGATTACACAGCGGTTCTCTTATAAATGCCCTTTCGGTTTTCGGTTTTCGTTTAGATATCTTTCACTTTTTTTCTTTTTTTTTCTCTCTCTCTCTCTCTCATCTTCTGAATTATAAGTTCAGATCATATCGTCTTTTATTGTGCGTAGTGCCACCACTAATGTAAACACCCGTTTCCGGTGTCTGTTTCTAAATTTTAATTTAGGTCAGCGATTCAGTAGCGAATTGCATGGGAAAGTAATTCATATTTATCTGTATCTTACTCATTTAAACCGTTATTTAACTCCTCTCTTGAAAAGTTCTATCTGTTAAATTTTAGTCCACACTAATGGTATGCTGTTTCTCTGCTGCATATAAAGCCTTTGATCTTACAGGTAGCATAAAGAAAACTAAAGTAGTTCACCAACCTTGTCCTACTCCGATGCAACTCTGTGGCGAGAAACAAAAACCACTAGTCTACAAATTTCCAAAGAGACCATTGAAAGTAAAAGACAAAGCCCTGAACTATGTAAAGAATTTTCACCAATCTTGGTAGAAAAACAACTACAGTGGATCTTGAGATGATGAAATCATGCATCGGATTTTGCTAAGGCTACCTGTACTTTCGACAAACTTCGCCATCGCTTGTGAGATGAGCGGGGTATTCGACTGGATATGAAAATTTTGGTTTGCAGAGCTTGCCATCCTTTTGTACGGCTCAGAGTTGTGAACTCCATATGGTAACATATACGCCAGCTGGATGTTTTACATAAGAGCTGTCTGCGTGTCATCTGTGGTGTTAGTCTTCAACACAGGACATCAGACGTAGGCCTGTTTAACAGATGTAATATTAGAGGAATAAAGACTTTCCTCATACAGTCTCAGTTAGGGTGGACTGGTCATGACTTGAGAATGTTTGATGACAGCATACCCAAGATACTGATGTACAGCCAGTTAGATCAGGGCTACTGGTATGTGGGACGCCCATGGCTAAGATACAAAGACAAGCTGACGAGCAACTTGTCAGCTGTCAATATACCACATAACACGCTTGCCTTGGAGCGGGTAGAGTGGCGATCAGCGTGCTTTAGTGGACTCAGCAATTTTGAATCTGCTAGTCTGAATCGTTTTCAAGAAGCAAGAGCAAGATCTAAAAAGTCAGTCAATCTAGCAGTGATCTCATCCCACAATCCTCACTCTTGCTCCATATGCGACTTCCTTTGTAAATCACTAGCGGTTCTTAAGTGCCACTTAAGATTATCGCACAAAATTCATAACTGAATCAATTGGTTGTCAGATCCTCATACGTCGAAACCGACGGGAGAGTCCATCATATGGCACGCTAAATATTTGGCAATATAGATTTAGTGAGTTATATATATGTAAACCGACAGAACACAATGTTGGCTGACAAGAACCAAATATTAAAACATTTCTTTTTTAGATATATCGAAATATTTAACATAGCTACTTCCAAACCGAAAGGGAAACGAAAACTAACCACAGTCACACCAAACCGGAGAGTTTGGGGTCCTTGAAAGTATACCCACGGCCTTAATCTCGTGTGTGTTTGTCCTTGACGGTATCTGGACTTGTTGTTTTCTTCCAGTAGAATTTGAGAGTAAATCGAACCGACAATGTCAAAGAACCGAGTCAATCACTCGACGCCGCTACGCGTTCCGGAAAGAGTCTTTCGCGTGGTCACATTGGTAGAATGTTCATGAACACATTTTCTCTCAGTTCCCCTGATTTAGAATTTCCTGAACTGCTAGGTCTGGATGTTCAGCAAGTGGGAGATCATTCAACGGTCCCGAAATATAAAGGTTTCGTTGAAGGTCGTCAGCGTAGTTCCCCAAAGTTTACGAAACAAACGATAGATAAATAAACTAAAAAATGGACGTATGGTAAAACGATGTAAATGCTTTAAATTTAAGAATTAAAATGGGATCAAATAAATCTTTGTATAATAATGCAAATACTTCATCTCATTACATTTTTTGTACGAATTTCTGTTTATATGTTTATTTGCAGATTCTTTCTGTCCACATTTCTCTTTCGTTTAACTTTCTTTTCAATGGTTTTACCGTACCGCGAAACATGTATGTCATGAGGATTACTTTTATATATATTTATATGTATATCTTGGTTCTTGACTCTTTATATTTACATGTTTATATGCACTTAACTCTTGTTTCATCAGATCCACATAGAACTGATTACCCACTGCAGTCGGTTCTAATTTCTGTTCTCTGGGCCACATATTCGGTATGAGAAATTGCTTCCCTTTCGAAATGGAAGTCCCGGTGAAAAGGAAAAAGCAGCCCACGGCAAAGAACGTCCAAAGAGAGGGTTAAAGGCAAATAATGGTGGATTCGTAGTCAGAATACCATCATTGATAACTCTCTCCTCCAATTTGCAGACCCTAGTTACTATTATGGATTTCGTTAATCGGACTGACTTCCTCATCTTGGTTGCTTTCCTCACAACGTTTCGGCCGTCTGATCCTCCGGCCTTCTTCAGGTGCATCTCGAACTCGGGAACCGTCGGTCTGGAGTTTCGAACCCAACCCTTTATTGGTACGGGGGTACCATGTTCTCGTTCCATTAAGGCCATCGCTGCTGCTACTACTGCTTGACGCCATCGTTGCTGCAGCTGTTGCTTCTGTTGTGAGGAAAGCAACCAAGATGAGGAAGTCAGTCCGATTAACGAAATCCATAGTGAAAACCCCTCATCCCAAAAAATATAGACAATTCCTAGTTACTATATTCTTAATACTCGATCACAATATTAAATATCGCAATAATAAAATCGGTTAATAAAATTACTTATAACTATTTATACTGGGACTCATGCATGCAATTACAAGTAATCCATAATAATATTTATCATTTTGAAATTTAATTCATTTTTAGCATATGATTTTTTAAAACTGTTTCTAAATCCTTTATTGTCTTTCAATAATTCCGCCTCACCGGCTATCCTAGTCCTCGGCGCGTATGAGGCGCGCCGCAATATTTGGAAACCACTGGCCTGCCCTATGATACACATAACCCCGTCCATATTTTCTGTCCTCATCTTTAACCTTTACACGCACAAAAGCATGTAGACGCGAAGGGATTCTTTAAACCATTTTAAAGAAATGTCCTCTTAAACTGGCTCCTGTTCAGTCTAAGCAGATAAAAGTTGCTTTCCAGCATGTTTGAAACATTCTTCAATAGTTCCTGTTTTTAAGAATTCTGGCTGTTTGTAAACAAGCCGAGTTCTTAAATGCCTGATCCTTCAAATACTCGCGCTATTAATATCCTAGTGGCAATCTATTAGATAGAAGCTCTTATCAAATCTTAATTGGTTAAGCATCACACCTCGCAGGTTCTTCTGCCAGACACACAATATAGTTTTCTCTATCAAGGTCAATAGCAGATGTGTTAAACGTTACTGATGAAAGAGCCTTTCTATCTAAACGCCGCTCTCCCACAGGGCAGTATTCCCGGGCCTACTTTTTATCAGTGACCTTCCCATCAGTTGTCGGGTCGGTATCTACGCTGATGCCGCAAGTATTTACCTCAGTCTTAATGTTAATTTTGACAGGTCCGGTAAAATCAAATTGGCTGGTAATCTCGAAATATATCATCGATCTGTTGTTAATAGGACTAATATATAGTTTGTTAATTGTAAAACTACTAAAACGAAACTGCCCTCGTCTTTAATCGTCTTAGAGAAGATTGCTTGCATTCCGTCAATATTGTTAGTGCTGACTTCCTAGGAGAGTAACCCATTGCATGTTTGCAGTTTAACATTGTCCACTTACACTGATTGGGATAATTCTATCGATATAATTGTAAGTCTGCTGCTAAGAAATTTGGTTCCGAATATCTTGCTAGTTAATTTCACACGTCTGAATCTATCATTTGTTGACGCATTAAATATTGTTGCCACATTATGCCTAGCGCTTCTGTTATGTATCTCAAAATACTTGACAAAAGCCGAAGAAGAATCGGTTTGATTATCTGTTATGACCTAGCATTTCGCATTCAGTGAGTTCCTCACTGTGTTACCGTAGCTTCCTTGTGATATTATATGAATATTTTCATGGTAATTGTTGTGGGGCAGACCCCTTTTTACACAAGATGGACTCGTCTAAAGTATATTTATACTGACAGAGAGAATATCATCAGGTTGATATACGTTGAGTCAGGGTGAGAGGTACGGAGACAGTACACAGGGTGTTCACAGAGAGTTATACGAGAGTCCAAAGAGAGAGATAATTACGGCTTCACTTACAGAGACTTGTACATATACTTTCTACTAACCCGCATTTTTGGACTACTAATCTTCACTTCAAGTCTGTATTCTTACGTTTAATACACTTATTTTTCTATCTCAATTACTGTCGTTGTTTATTTATTTGTGCAGGATTCTCGGAATCCACAACAGTAATTATTTTGGTGAACTTTCCTCTGGTGGCATTGTAAGTTCTATTCTAATTCTTTCCTCTCTCAAACTTCCAGATTCTTCGTTTTTCTCCAGTTAGGTTTTTCAAAAATTTAAATGCAAAATAAATTAATATCATCCATCTTTTTCTTTTCTCTGTCTTTATTCCTCAGTAAAGTTTCCTCAGTTTCCTTCACTCTCAGTATCCCTCTACCTCTTAGGGCTTTATAACCTTGTCTGGGGTGAAATGATTAAAAGAGACGTATCAGCCGCTATTTCGAGGGCATTATGAAGTGTCTGTATATTGTTCATTAATGTGCAGGAAGTGTAACGTTAGCGGCTCAGAATGAAACTTCCGCGAGACGAGTTCGAATTCCAGTCGTGTCCACTGGATTCACCTTTGCACAAGTACAGTTAGAGAAAATACGAATCCTTCACAACTCCACCAGCTATGGGTTAAATAGGAGGATTGACTGGGATTTCTAACCGTGCTTGACATGCAAGAAAAAGACATCTCTGAATTCAAAAACGCTCAGTCATCCGAAACTCTAATTGGTATGACATGGCGCACAAATATTTTATCTCTAAAACAAAACACGATATATTTCAACAATATTTTAGGTCAAATTCACCCCATGGAAGACAATAAAGATACTATGACACAAGGTGTTATTGAGTGCGAATGAATTAGAAAACAGAAAGATTTTTAACGAAAGAGAACAATAGAAGAGTAATCAGCAATACAGGGGACAAAGATGCACTTTGCATTTATATTTTTGAAGATTAATGTTGGCTGGAAAGCATGGAACCGGAAGAGAGTTTAACAAGAGAGAAGTGCGATAGAAGAAACTGTTAGCATAGAACTTACGGTTATATTTAATCAATTCAAATGTCAATTTATGAGACTGCGTTCATAATCTAATACTACGCTTAAATTTATAAAGTGTCGGTACCATAGCGAAGATTTCATTCGAACAATTACCATGATCTCATTTATAGAAGTCACATGGAATCACCGTTGGGAAGAGGAGCAAAAATTGAGGCAATTTCTAATTTGCGTCCAGAATAGAAGAAAATTATAGGAACACGAGTAAAATTAAATAAAAAATTTACTATCAGTACCCTGTCAGTCGTCTTTAATGAAACTAGTATAAAAGAGCGATCACTTCCCAAATACACAATTATATATATATATATATATATGTGTGTGTGTGTGTGTGTGTGTGTGTGCGCGCGCGCGCCCGTGTGTGTGTGTGTTTAAGACATTCTTAATATTTAAGTAAATGATCTGTTTTAGAATAAACAGTATTAATCAATATTTACCGGCCTGAATGTCCAAGAAATTTTATTAGAAAATATTCGTCCTCCGACAGGAATCGAACCTGTATCCTATACGGAACCGTCATATAGCCTGACGTGCCTTAACCGATTCGGCCACAGAGGATCGTTCGGTTGGCAAGGTCGAATTTACTGCTTATAAACTTCAATCTTCCATGAATCTTTCACGTACATTCATATCTGCTTATGGCGTATCAAATGTAAACAGATGTCGGAGGACGAATATTTTCTATGAAAATTTCTCGGACATTCAGGTCGGTAAATGTTGTTTAATACTGTTTATTATAAACAGAGAATTTACTTAAATATTTGTATATATAAAAAGAATGTTAAACATAAAAATGTCTTTAAAAATATGATCTGTGTATGTCCCTCCTTCTCAGGTTCGATTCCATTTTCACTGTTCGCCATTGAGGACTCCAAAACGTTACACACATTTCTTACAGCTTGCATAACACCACACATTATCTTAGTAGGTAGTACCTACTGTTGGCCTGACAGAGTTGAAAACATTTCTTTTTTGTCCAAGATATATGATGCCAGTGTTCCCCGATTAAGAATGGCAAAATTTTCTGGCCTCTTGCGGGCCGGTGTACGCGTTGAGAGATAAACATGTGTATTTCTTGAAATGTCCACAATAAACACGGCAGACTCGGGATGAGTCCACGTAAAGAAATGTAAATATACAAGAAGAACCGATATATATGGACACACAAATGATAATCTATTTAGAACAAAGGTTTAGAAGTGAGAAAGACAATAATGTGCATTAGAAATGAATGTGGAAACTTTGTAGTCGAAAGTAGGTGAAATGAGTGAACGTACATGTGTGTATGTATTGTTCATGCGTTTCCTAAAAAGGGAACGCGTTCGTCCGCAAGAAACTTACATGTTGTCATATAAGCGGAAAATTAAGAAGAGGATGCGAATAATTATCGTGGAATATTTATAGTATTGGGAAGATTCACCTGGGAGTAGTTTCAAAAACTGGGAGGAGTTAACCAGATAGTATATTATCAAAAGATGTATACGTTTTAAGCAAGGGAACTAATTCACCAATAGTCATATTAGTGGATGCGACAGGCTCACTTACTTGTCGACACCTACGAGACAAGCAGTACATAAATTATTAATGCATTAGTTGATGGTTTTTCCGGCACAAGCATTGAATTCGAATATGATATAATGAAATATTCCTATTGCTTTGGGGTTAAAATCCTTAACAGCAGACAACAGTACTTCTGTATTTGTCGGCAGTTGTTACGTGTCATTTACTTAACCTTCCCGTCTTTCTGGCACTAACAGTCAGACGGTAGTCGAAAAGCATTAAATGCTATTCGTATGTCATAGCTAAAGTATTTCGTTACTTTATTTCATGAGCCAAACATATTTTAATCATAGTTTTAATCTTTACTCAGTAGGAAGATCCTTTTATGAGATGCAGTTCTTGTAATATGAAGAACCCTTCAGAATTTGTAATTAAAATCTGAGGTAAAGCCAATAACGTCGGTCGTTAAAACTTGACTGTGCAAACTCTCTCACGACTGAAAAATAAAATAAATTAAAATTTTAAATTAATCTTTATTAGAAACTTAATGTGGGTGGATAAGATATTTAGTAAATAGTAGAAATTCATTACTTAACTTGTCAGGATGCAAGCAGATATTAAATTCATGTAATTAAAATATATTGTCCTATGACTATATATATATATATATATATATATATATATATATATATATATATATGTATGTATGTATGTGTGTGTGCCTGTGTGTGAGTCTATATATGTGTCTGCGAATATATATGTGTGTGTGCATATAGATATATGCGTGTATATATATATATATATATATATATATATATATATATATATATATATATATATATATATATATATATAGTTTACGAAAAACTAGGTAATCCGTATGGGTAGACCCAAGGAGGATAAAATCCAGAGAGCTCAATGTAAATCCGAGCTAATAATTTAAATAAAAACTAAATATTAGCTCCTTATATTCGTGAACTAAATATTAGCTCCTTATAAAATCAACCTTTGGAAATTAAATCTGATGATCCGCTGTCCTTTAAAAGGGTTGTGGTGAAATAATTTATTATATGGAACCTTAAAGTGGTCTGTTTTTATTTAATATATATATATGTATATAAAGTATAAATTATTTTATTGCATGTTAAATAATTACTTCATAATCTCCAAGTATTTTTGGCTTAAATCTCAACATATTTATTCATGTTTTGTTCCTGCTATCTTTTTTTTTTAAATTAACAATTATTTCTATATTTGTTTATTTATGTATTATTTCGTAATTTCTCTTGCTTTCTAATGTTTTTGTTTACCTAACGTTTTATTTTTAAAAATCGTTAATTTTTTTGAGCTTCCAAAATACGGACTGCATATAATGTTTATATATATAATGTTTATATTACCTATGTTACAAAGTTTGTCAGAGCCCTGTATGATAATGGATACAATCTTCCCCTGTCTATAAAAGGGTTCTGTGGCATGTGTCACAAATAGCCTCTGGCAATTAAGTCCAGACTCAGACCGGAGAATGGAAGAAGTTTGAAAACTGTTACCTCAAAAACATCTGCATTGGTTAAATCGAGTTCGACAGTCCAAGAAGATGGTCTATCTTGGAGAATGAAAACACTGATTTCAGATCTCCGCGAATTTGCGGTCATATCAAAATACGGAAAAGGCTATGGAAGTAAATCCACACAGAAAACCAATGTGGATCCACGAAAGCGGTTGACTGTCAACACTGAGAGCTTTCCGGCAATTCCTGCGACCAAGCCGTCCCCAAATATAATGCCCCGTATACATTTGGATGTTGCTAGTATGGTCAAGTAAGTGGCTATGTTGTCTTGGCAGCGCACCACCTCCATACACCCATGCGCCCATGTGAGGTCACTCCATTTTCATCACCAAAACATTGAATTGTGACTAACGGGCCGCTAATTATATATATATATATATATATATATATATATATATATATATATATATACATTCACTTACGTGTTAATACCCTTGGGAAAAGTATGAATCCCCTTCTTCTTCTTCCAGCTATGGGTAAATAGCAGGACACGTGGAGGGTTAAAAAAAAGGTGTGGAAGGTTCTGCACAGAGCCCATCACTATTATTATCAAATCACATGTGCGGGTGTCTGGGGTGTCGGTTCCTAGGAACTGATCTGCTTGACCCTCGTACGGCAAATACGACGGAAGAGTCGAATATATATATATATATATATATATATATATATATATATATATATATATATATATGACTGAAACATTATTTTGAGTGGATACTCGTATATAAGTAAGCCCTCCGTTTATTTATTAAACAGTACTTTTTTTTCGTCTAACGGCCTGAATATTCGAGAAATAGTACTAAAGAAGAATATGCGCTCTCTCACAGTGTTCGCAGCTGCGTTCCGCTGGGGGAAACTCTCATTACATCTGACGTGCCTTGACCTTTTGCCCACAGAACGCGTCGATGGTCAAGCAAATCAAAAAAGTGACGGAGAGCGCATATTTTTCTAATATTCAGGCCGGTAGATGAAAATAAATATAATGTTTAATAAATAAACGCAGTGTCTACTCAAATGCAAGTATCCCCTTAAAATAACATTCTAGTAATAAAATCTTTTGGATTGATTTTTAAACATCCATTTCTTTCTTTAGAAATTGCTTTATTTACGTTATGATACGAAACTGTGCAAATGTGAGTATTTCGAGTGACAGAGAGAGAAATATGTCTTCAAAGCAGTGTTTACTTTGACCTCTCAACGCACACCGTGGTCGAGAGGTCAAAGAAAATCATGTCTAATAACGGTTTCACTTAGGGAAGTCAAGTTCGAACGCATAATTTTCTCTAATAAGATTTGTTCATCTTTGCAAAAGTATATATGAACCAATATTTTAATATATATATATATAAAATTATAAAAGACATTTAAAAAAAACAGGTCTTACACAAATATTTTTAAAATCGACCGACAAATTGTGTTTATTTTCTTATATTTTTCTCAGTCATCCGGATTGAGTTGAGGGAGAAATGTCATAATGTTTGTTTTCTTTTTTAACTAATTTTTACCCAATACAAGACCCAATGGGCACTCAAGGTAGAAGAAGATTGTTGTGTGAACAGTAATATTAAAAGGTAAGATGCACCATTTATGAGGTTAGGTAGGAAAGCAGATATGCTATGATTGTAGTAGTCTGACAAAAAATCTCAGAAGTCGATTTCACAAAGTAATGGTTCTTGGGAAGAGCTTCCTGTTGGTTCGCCTTAATGTGGATCTCGTGAAATAGCAATAGAGAAGCGAGGGGCTTGAAGCGGTTCGTATGTGTGCCAAAGTGGTTATAGACTGGAAAATAGTTTAATACACACAAGGCCGCGTAGACTGGAAAGTCACTAGAGGGCAGTTCCAGCCCAGATATAATATCAGTACTTCATTTTCGGCCTGATCTGGTTTTTGTAATGGTAGAGCAGAGAAGAAAAAGCCGAGTAATTACTGCATTGGCAGAATGAACTGTTTCCCAGTATCTTTCGCCATGAATGGTATATACGTCTTCTACTTGAGAATTGTGATGAGGTTATGTTCTAGTAGGCGTTCAAGGCAATGAAGCCTCCTTGAGAGAACATCAGATAATTACAGCAGAAGACAATTCAGGGTCTGCATTATGATGATAGAACGTTATAAATTTAGTTTCGGTGGTAATGAATGTGACAAGTCAGTTTTTCTCTCATTTAGTAATTAGAGTTAAGCCAGGAGATAGGTCAGCTGCGAGGCTTTGTTTGTTTTGATTTTTGAATGTGCACCCATATAGAGTATTACATAGATATTCACCAAAGATCGGAGTATGCTCTTCGGCAAATCGTAAATATAAAGCATAAAAAGTGTGAGACTGAGAAGTGATCCTTTGGGGACGATGCTTTGATCTCAACAACGACCTTCATAACCAACCTGTTAGGACTTGATATTTTCGATACTTTTCGAAATCATCCACCCACCCTCATTATTAGAAAGGCTAATATTATCAGTTCCATAGAGAGTTCTTTTGCCAGCTTTTATAAATTCTAAGATATGTTGTTATTATTTCTTGTATCTTCAGCAATATACTGAATTAATTGCCAAAAACAGAAAATAAATGATTTTGAAAATAAAGGTATTTACTAAGTGTTATTTAAAGATTACTATATGCAGCAGAATTACGAGGAAGGTTGAAGAATATCTCGACTGAAAGGTTGTTTTAATAACAAGTTGAAGAAAAGAGTTTGAAAAGTATAAATGGGCGAAAGAAAATATTGACGAATTGCTGAGAAAACCTCTTGAAATGCTGATATAATGAGATTCGTAACGGAATTACAATTCCGCCACGATATATATGAACAATATCGACATGATATATTTAAAGAAATTTAATGACGTTATTGACCATAAACTTTAGAAGTAAAAAAAAATCAGCTAGCCTCTTCTAAATCCATTTTGCTGTTTAACGTATATACTAAATGTTGTGAGACCAATACTTCCCTACATCATGGACTCTCCCAGTACTATATTATTATGCGAATGATAGTATCATGAGAGGAGGAGTAGCACCAGTAATGCGCAGCCGCGTACGATACCAATATCGGACATCACTGGATAGTAAGCTCTGCTTACACTATTCTTTGTAACCTTTCTGTTTAATATACCTTTCTTAACTCTGACCCGTGTTCCGTGTTTTCCTTCCGTGGCCCCTACTTCGGGTCCACATCACTAAATTACCAATCTTGGCGTGAATTCCGTTATAATAGTTCATGCAAATGACACAATGTTGCTAGCAGACACGGAAAATAAGCTACAATAACTCATATAGAATGTAGTAAAGGAAAGAGAGAAGAAAGGACTAACGCTTACTTGCAAGATAACTAACTACATGGTTGTTACCAAAAGCAACAGTCCGACATGCAAAGTACACATTGGTGATACGCGTGCAGCAAGTTATATTATTTGAGAAGCGTATTAAAAGAGGAAATAAAATGTAATACAGATATGCGAAGGCGCATTAGGATAACGAAAGATGTCTTTCAGGAGCTGAGCAAAGTATTAAGAAACTGTAATATATCGTTAGAGACAAAGAAAAGTGTACGGAAATGTTATGTAGTATCATTCCTCCTATATGGCAGTCAATGCTGGACAATCTTCTCAGAGATGAAGAAGAAACTCGTTGCAACCGAAATACAGTTTTGCAGAAGGATGCTGAGAATATCTTAGACCGAACATGTGAGTAATGAGGAAGTTTTACAGACAATGGCAACAAAAAGGACATTTATACATAATATCAGGGAGAGACAATTGAGGTTTCTGGGACACATAATGCCTTGGAAAATTTTATGATAACAGGACAGATTGGAGATATGATTAGGTAAAGGAAAGCAGCACATAACCTACCTGGAGAGATTGAGCAAATGGTTGGCAGTCAGAGTAGAGTGGAAATACCAAAAAGACAAAGATTATTAAGATATACAAAGGACACGAAATTGTAGAGAGCCACGAGTGCCAATGGGACAGAGCACGTAAAAGAAGATTTATTTTCTGGAATCGTAAATTTTTTTTGTTTTTGTTTTTATGTTTTGATCTAAGCGTGTATGTGTGCGTGTGCGTTTATGGTATCCGGACTTCCTCGGGTGCCTTTGTGTCCCGGAACGTTGTCGAGACGAGTGTAAGGTTGTACTCGTTCACCGATAACAAAATCTAACGACAATCCAAAATAATTAAGGAAATTCATTAAATTATATTTTTATTGTCTTGTGCTAGTTGTCAAGTCAACTTAGAAGGACCGGGGTTGAATTCAGAGATACGTTGTGAAAAATAAAACAGACACATACAAGGACTTTTGTTGATTCCATATTTCGTAAAGTCATCAGAGTATCTTTGTCAGTGCTAAGAGGCTCCCCGTGTGAATAAGATAGATAAAGGAAAGTAGCACAAAACCTAACTGAAGAGATTGAGCGAATGGTTGTCGGAGCAGGGTAGGGGAGAGATACCAAAAAGACAAAGGTTATTAAGAGCTACAAGGGTCAGGAAATTGTGGAGAGCCACGACCGCCAACGGGGCAGATCACGTAGAAGTTTCGGGTTTCGATCCTAGCTAGATGCAACCGGACGTCTAGCCACACTGAAGAGTTGTGATACGGTCTGTCTGTGGATGGCAATTTTATATATATATATATATATATATATATATATATATATATATATATATATATATATAAATTCGCAAGAGGATAGAATCAATGTCCAAGACAGAATAAACCTTTTTTTTTACGGCACATCAACCTCAATGGGCCATTTAATGCCGCCATTTTTTTTGGCAATATTTTTGTTTTGTCAAAAATCTATTTCTGTTAATATGTTTTTTCCTCAAAAACGTATAGCTAGCAACATTATTTTTCCAAAAACGTATAGCTAGCAACATTATTTTTTTTTCAAAAACGTATAGTTGGCAACATTATTTTTCCAAAAACGTATAGCTGGCAACATTATTTTTCCAAAAACGTATAGCTGACAACATTATTTTTTCAAAAACGTATAGCTGGCAATATTATTTTTTCAAAATCGTATAGCTGGAAACATTATTTTTCCAAAAACGTATAGCTGGCAATATTATTTTTTCAAAAACGTGTAGAAGGCAACATTATTTTTCCAAAAACGTATAGCTGGCAATATTATTTTTTCAAAAACGTGTAGCAGGCAACATTATTTTTCCAAAAACGTATAGCTGGGAACATTATTTTTCCAAAAAACGTATAGCTGGCAACATTATTTTTTCAAAAACGTATTATCAGAGGCCTTGCTGTTGGACGTAGTTTATCGTCATACCCAGGACGCGGATATAGATTATCGTCATACCCAGGACGCGGTTGTAGTTTATCGTCATACCCAGGACGCGGATATAGATTATCGTCATACCCAGGATGCGGTTGTAGTTTATCGTCATACCCAGGACGCGGACGTAGTTTATCGTCACACCCAGGACGATTAAGCTTTAGGATTCAATGAGTTTGTTCTTTCAGTTATATTTTGCTAACTTGTAACAGTGCTAAAATCACAGGAAATACCAACCACCTTACATAGTGGCTTGGCTTTTGTCAGTACATTGGAATCAAATACGAAATCTACAATCCTAGTGGAGCGTAAATAAAACGAAAATTGAATCACCCATCCAGGAAATTATCAGTTCATTCAACGGGGGAAAAATTACCAGATTCTAGAATTACAGGAAGCGAACTCAATTGAGAAGATGATGACTTAAAAATAGGCAAAGGATACATTATCAGAACAATACTTTATCATCAACGAGAATACCCTGAATATTCGTCTATCGCACTGAACGCGTGTGCTATCAAGAAGGTCGCTTGCTTGAACGTTAATTGGGGTATAAACTCACCTCAGGCATCAAGTAGTAGTTGTATATACGATCCATCGCAAAAGATGTTTTAAAAGTGGTCGGTTGTTCACTCTACCGCTCATCCTGCTATTCTCTACTTTTACAAAAGCCAGATCAGACCGAAAATAGAGTATAGCTGCCAATGGCGCTTTCCAGGCTACGCGACCTTGTGGGTGATGGATATGGATGAAAACTGCAAGTATCTGGGTACTCTATTGCTATCTCCATGGAAAATGTTCAGACGAGCTAAATTCCTTAGCTGTAACAACGCTAAGACCCACCACATCACATACACTAAGACGAACAATCCTCATTCCCTTCGTATACCTTTAGTAACAAGTAAGATCCACTCGAATAATTTCCCAAGAGGATGCTTTCTCGTTTATTACTTCATGTTGAAGGCTAACAGTTATCTTCCTCACATATCCCCATAAAAGTCTTACCGATTATACTTAGCACTCACACAAAAAACTCTTCAAGAAGCCTTCTAGCTTGTGTCGCTTTTGGGTTTTATATAGGGTGAATTACTTAGCGTAATGTGTGTCATTAAATATTCTGGACCCTTCTTGAATTGGACAAGTGACGAACTGAGAAAATTAAATAGACGTGATACAAAGAGACTAAAAATAGTCGAAAATTCCGTGCGAGGGTGTATTAAAAAAAAAATTTCGGACAGGCTCAATTCAAAAAATCTGAGTGAATATCAAAAGTCTGTTGAAGCCCCTTTGGTCGAGTAAGTATATTTCAGAATGTTTGTATAATTGGTTAAACGCAGCGATTGGGATTATAGAACGTGCAAGTTGTGTAACGGAATCGGCGCAGAACATGGAATCGGAGAGTCCTGTTAAAGTTCCGAGTTACTTAGTCGGATTTACTTTCGCACAAATACACTTGGAAAAGGGAAGAATACACCTCTTCTCTAACTCTCTCTAGCTGTAGATTAAACAGAATTGTAGATTAAGTAAAACATTAAATTCCGAACTGAATAGGTAAAGGGAAACCACTTCACTTTCTTAATCTCACCTCCAAAATTTTAGATGACCAGCCTGGCAACTGATCTCCCATCTGACCGAGTTTTGACAGTCCAATGGGGAATAAACTGCCTTGTAATATTAAATAGTTTAAAAATTCAAGCTAGTAACATTTCAACATCACCGAGCAAACCCTACAGCCTCATTAGTTACGATGTATCGCGACACTCTTAAAGAGAGCCGTTGCTTTGAGTGTCTATTCGGGGTAAAATTCACAAAAGAACTCAAATGAAATTCATATAAAGATAACGGGAAAGTTGTTAGTGCTCTATACCGCTCCAGAGGGTACATGCTTCCTCCTCGATATCGTATATAAAAGATATACTCAAACCGAAAATTGCTACCGTATCTGCCCAGTCTTATCTTTCCAGATTTTGTAGCTCGTGTTTTACCTGAACGTGCAGATGAATAAATGTTCGGCTTACAACCGTAGTTTTAATCATTTTCTTCCCAAGCAAGATGAGAGTGTAAGAAATCGAGAAAACTTTAAGGAGAAGAAAGGAAAAATTAACATTACATTCAAATTTCTGAAGATTGTATAGCTCCCAGGAAATCAGGAAACCAGAAGTTCCTCAGTCTCGAAATATGAGATACGGATAGAACTTACGGTTGCATCTAGTTATTTCAGAAGTAAAATGATGGGACCTAACTGGCAATCTAGTACTCCGCTTACATCCATGCAGGCAAGATACCAAAAAAGGAAGTTCCCTAGAACAAACACGACTTTACAGAAGTAACGTTGCAAAGACTCTCGCTACTCTATCGCTATTTTCTTGACAAATGTTCTAACGAGCTACATTACATAGTTCCACCAGTTCAGATCATCATCCGATATACACAGGTGAAATCAGAGTAATTCTTTTTGCAATAGATAAATAGACTTCCGATAATATACTTCACCGAGCACTACAATATTAACCAGTTTATATCTAGCGATAACCGTTATATATTCTAAATGTTCTCATAAACTGCACTTACTTCATCCACTTACAAAAAACTCATTGGGTGGCTCTTGAACCTTGTTCCGGGTACACATTTAATCAGAAAAAGAAGGATAATGAAGAAAAAAGCATCTATAGAGAATGGTGATCGCCTGCATCAGTGTTTTCCAAACGGTGCGACGCGCCTTATAGGTGCGTTGCAAGAGGATAACAGGTGAGGCGGTTTGGTTTGTTTTACGGCATATCAACACCTCCATGGGTTATTTAATGCCGACAAAATTTTTTATTGCTGGTAATGTCTGTAGCTCGTCATATTATTTTTTCAAAGAATGTATAGCTGTTTTTATTGCTGGTATTTTTTTTTAAAGTATTGCTGTTAATAATTTTTCCTTCAAAAATTATTGCAGGTAATATTTTTTCATTACAAGGTATTTCTGGTATTAAAATCTATTTTTACACAAGTTTGGGTGTTAACTATTCGCCCATAGCTGGGACCCTAACATGCGTTACCACCCCGGATCAGGTTGGACCTGGGAACACCAGCAATTAAGAGGTGGTTCCACGCTCCTCAAAAACCTGATCAGAGGCCTTGCTGTTGGACGTAGTTTATCGTCTTATCCAGGTATGTGGATGTATTTTATCGTCATACCCAGGACGCGGAGTTGAGGCGGAATCATTGAAAGACAATCAAAGATTCAGAAACTGTTCTAAAAAATTCATAGTTCAAAATATTATTCTGGATTACTTGTAATTTTATTCATGTGTCCCAGTATAAATAGTTTTAAATAATTATTGACCGATTTTATCATTGTGATATTTTTGCATTATATCAAGTATTAAGAATATAGTACCTAGGGTCCACAAATTGGAGTAGAGAGTTATATATGATAATGTTCTGACTTCGAATACGCGGTTATCTCCCTTTACAACCATCTCTGGGTTTTTTTAAATGTTCTTTTATCACGTAAAATTTGGTGAGGCGCGAGAAATGTTTTCATTCCGAAAATCAGACCAGAGAAAAATGTTTGGGAAGCTCTGGCCTAGCTCTTCAAAGAAGATAACATTAAGAAAACAAATTTATTTCGGAGAAATAAATGGTTAGTATGTGTAGGAATCAGTAATACATCTGAGGAGTTTTTAATCGCGAGGCACCAAGACACAAGTGTTTATTGGATGTGAATGAATTAGAAAATAGAAAAAACTGTTAGATGTAGACGTCTCTTCTACTCCAATAGCTTCATGTCTCGCACATCTCGCCTGTGGAACTCCGTTCATTATTCCTGTTTCCCTGACAAATACAATCTCCAACTATTTAAGTGTAACGTCAATCGACATCTCCAGTTGCCTTGATCTATCCACTTCCCTTCTCCACATCCTTTCACCTTTCATTCCTATCTGCTCTCGCTCCAAATTTTCTGTAACCCCCTTGCCTTGATCGATCCACTATCTTTCTCCACATCCTCTCCTTTATCACTCCTATCTGCTTTTCCTCCAAACCTTCTGTAACACCTTGCGTGCTAGTAGCTTCCAGCCTTGCTTGGGGTGATAAGCTTAAAAAAATTTTATTAAAGTACGAGAAAAATAGAAAAGAAATCAGAAACACAGTAGATAACGATTGAAATTGCAATTAAATCTTTGAAGATCAAAGTTGGCCGGAAGAGTGTTCCACAAGCGAGAAGTGCGAGGAAAGAGCTTCTTAGCATAGAACTTATTGTTACATCTAGCTAATTCAACTGTAAATTGATTAGAAGTCGCTAACAATCTAGTACTGCGCTTAAATTTAAAAAAAAACGTTTAGGTGCCGTAGCAATATTTATTCCGCTTATATACAAAAATGTGGCACAAGGCCAAAGGGGGGAATTGGGAAAAGGGATAAACTTCTTCTGTCTTAACATTAAACTTATGAAGCCATGATCACTGACACAAACATACGACAATATTCTTTACACCAAAACAACGCATTTTTACTTATTATTCTTACAACATTCACCATAATGCCTCTATGTCTCTCTGAAAATCCTAATTAGTCCCCCATATGTACCTTGGAAAGTATTTACAGAAAAGGTACATGGAAGTAACTTTGCGACAGTGGAAAAGTAACTAAATCCAAGAGGCCAGGTCAGGACCAACAATATTGCGGATACTTTTTTTGGATTTTATCAAGAATCTCAAAATATATAGCCGGAGCACCGGCCCATATAGGAGACAATATTCGAAGCATGGATGAATGATAGACTTATGAATTTATAAGATTCTAAAGAGAAAATTGTCTCGCACAACACACTGAACCAACATTTTAGCAGCAGGCCTAGCAATGGACTCAATATAGTATTTCCACTTCTTGTCAACCTAGAATGTTTTCCCGAAAAGGTGCAACATGTCATTCTCTTGGCGGTTAGCATTAGCCATACTGATGGAAAGCAGATAAGTGTCTCTCAGATGATTCATTGGGGGCAATTTAAAGACACTATTTAAATTATTCGAACTATTGTCCTCATCTTTGTGGAGACAAAGATGAGAACAATAGTCCGAATAATGTAAATAGTGTACATAATACCTCATCTCATAAATATAGACAGATACTAAAGGGCCGAAACGTTGTAATAAATATGGCGGCAAACATGAGGATAATAGTCCGAATAATGTAAATAATGTACAAAATACCTCATCTCAGAAATATAGACTGATACTGAAGAGCCGAAACGTTGTAATAAATATGGCGACAAAGATGAGGACAATGGTGCGAATAATGTAAATAGTGTACATAGTACTTCATCTCAGAAATATAGACAGATATTGATAGGCCGAAACGTTGTGATAAACATAGCGACAAAGATGAGGACAATAGCACGAATAATGTAAATAGTGTACATAATACCTCATCTCATAAATATAGATAGATATTGAAGGGCCGAAACGTAATAAATATGGCGACAAAGATGAGGACAATAGTGCGAATAATGTAAATAGTGTACATAATACCTCATCTCAGAAATATAGACAATTTAAAGACGTTTAAATTAGCAAGTCATTCTCTTTACCTTATTTAACAACGAACTGTAGGTCATTTTTAGATCAGCCGTTAATTTGACTTTATCGAACATATGTGACTCACTACCGAGACAGGAGTAAATGGTTGTGTCTTCGGTATAGATACCATGTTGAGAGCTGATACCATCAGGATGGTCGTTAATGAAAATAAGTAACAAAGTAGGACCAAGAATATAGACGCTGGGACACCTGCCTTAGTAGAAAAGGGTCTAGAAGTGGAGTCGTTCAAGACAAATTTCATTTCGCGATTTGATAAGAAAGACTATGAGTTCAAAATTCCGGAGGCTTCAACTTGTGAGAAATACTTGTATGCCAAACCCTATCGAATGCTTTCGAGATGTCCGCGGCTCAAGTTTCACCATTCTTATCCAAGGCATGATCGACGCTTTCCTCAATAACCGTTAATATATCAACTGTTGACCTAGAGATACGAAAGCCATATTGCTTATCTGTAAGAAGGCCTTGCTTTATGTGGTTCTTAACTAATCTAGCGGTGATTATGGCCTCTAGTAGATTACCAAAAATAGGTAGAATGCTAATAGGCCGACAGTTGGAAGGTTCGAACGGTTCACCTGATTTCTTAAAGACCGGAACAACAGATGAAGATTCACAAACAAACAAGAAAGCATGGAGAAAAACAACTGTGGACATTGAGATTCAGACAGGACATTCTATCCAGGTTCGGAAATAAAAGGAAACTCTATCAAGTGATGAATGCGCAAATCACATAGAGTTTAACAGGTAAGACATTCTTATGAATACAAAATTATGGTTATAAAAGAAGTGTGAATAAGCCAATTGTCTTAATTTTTAAAACCGGATCATAAACCCTATCCAACCCGAGCGAGAGAAACTCTGTTTCAAGATCTGAAACATTACTCTGACAGCCTACCACAGATATACAAAAAAATAAATAATCTAACTTACGATTATTTTTCTTTATGTAACGTGTACCTGCAGGGCTTAGACGATCAAATTTGATCTTATTTATTTCTGCTGTGGCTAGAAATTGAACTCACAACTCTTTGGTCAAAGTCACTACATTATTTCAACAAACGCTTTTATCCACTTTTTAGGCCATGTGTCTTTGTGCAGCTCACAAAGTAAGTTATGTGTTGTTTTTCTCTGTCCCTCTTGACTTCAATAAGTCCTGTGAATATCATATTTTCCAAGTCGTCCTTCCTCATTACGTGCCCCAGAAATTACAACTGTTACTTCCTGATGTTAAATATACGTTTCCATTAGTTTCCATTTTCTCTAAGACGTCGTCGTTGTTCACGTGTTCAGCCTGTGATAGCTATAGAACTATTACATTCGGGACTATTAATTCTGTTCTTTTCGTAAGCACGTGAAAATCATGAAGTGGGAAATTCGGGAAATGCTTATAATGCGTGTCTATAGTAACGTAATGTTAGTATAAAAGAGTATACTGAGGAAGGTCCTGGCGAATTCGGGAGACTTGCTGAAACTCGATACCCAATTAAAACTACAAAATTCCTGATGCAAAAAGAAAATGCATTGTATAAGGAACAGGTTTAACATGGTTATCAAAACGATAACATGGTTGTGGAATTAATTGCCTTCTGTCTGAACACTTGTGATTCAGCGCCAAAGGACAATATTTACGTGAAGGATTCTTTTTGAAATTCGTTATATTTTTTTCTATATGTTGTTCTTCGTCTTTCAAACAATGCTATTTAGCCTTCCGTTATTTCTATTCTTGCTCTGGACTCGTCAGAAAAAAAAATAAACACGTCGGTAATGAAGGCGTTAGAAACAGTTTAAAAAATTGAAATTACAAATCGTTTGTCGTCGAGAAAACAATTTTTCCTTAATTTCTTTTCATTATTCTGCAAGTAACAAGGGTTTATCTTTCGCACGTCTTCATTAAATACTTTTCGAGCATGTTCGAGCAAGTAAAATGAAAGATAGAATTTCGGTCATTCTTTCTCGCGGTATGTTCGCTGTGTTTGTCCAATGGCAATTCCCATGCGTATTAATTAAATCACAAATGCCAATCATTGGCAAACTGCACAACAACCAAGATTCCGTGTCTAGAAAACTAAAGCTTTTACGGATTGAATCATTATCGGATTTCAACAAACACATTTCCTGGCAAAATGGCTGACAAATCGCGCTTATTTGAACAAGAGCCTCGATGATCCAGTCTCCCGAAATCCAGTGTTACTTTATCAATATTAAGAATATAATGCCAGCCATATTGAAATTGATTTTCTTTTAGTACAAATTAGGCTTTTTCTCTAAGCGAGTCGTGTATCCGTTCAAGGTTACTCGCTCGTGGATTCTACCGTTTGTAATGGGATTTTCATTAGTGCATACGACATGCCAACAAATTCCTGCTCCGTTGACACGAGAATCATCTTTCTAAAGATGATCAGTCTTAGGCATTCATTTTCAGTTTTCTGGGAAATTAAGTTTCACGTTCAAGACGACTTTTATATTATTTATAAGGCTCTATATCTCTGAGATGAGGTATTACGATTACTTGCATTATGGCCCAGTAGATAAAGACGTTGGTTAAATCCATTGACTAAACCCGAAGACTTGAGTTGAATACCGGGCCACAGTAGCGGGGACCAAAAATCTTAGGGAGTTGAGATAAAGGGAAATAACTGAGACATCCGGAAGAGGTATAGCACATGGGACTAGAACAAAAGGGTTCGGTTGGAAATTTTAATCACCTGAAGAAGGCCGTAGCGTACAACGGCCGAAATGTTGTGAATACGGCAATGAAGATGAGAAAAACAATGAGAATAATGTAAATAATGCAAGTATTTATATGGGCATTTTAATTTCTTCCTCTTAGGTTGGTGCATAATTTAAGAAAATCTGAATTTCGAAAACTTCTTAAATCGTTTGGCATACAGTGAAATAGCCATTCCAAATATGTCACCCAAATTTACTAGAGAGGAAAACTGAAAAGGGTCATTTTAACGCCAGGAATTATATAGCTGATAAGATTTCCTCACAGACAATTAACTGGATATCCTTGTCGTTTTCTTACTCAAACTATCTATGGATGAATTTAATTATGAGTTATAAAACCGGGGAAGCTGTTGAAGATTTCGGAAGATTTGATGTCAGTGCCTATTTTGATGAACGACACTCAAGGAGGCTTCTCGCTTTGTACGGTTACTGTGACTCGAGATCCTCTCAAACGTCAAGTGAAATTTGTATATACGATCTATCGCTAAAGAAGGTGGTACACCGCTAGGGTGCTAGGTACCAATCCAGAAAATAACTTTTCCTGAGATGTTGTCTCTGTACAAGAGGAAGATCAACCAAAAAAAAAAAATAGTAGAGAAAATATTTTGTTGATTTTGTATTCTCCGTGTAAGCAGTGTGCGATAAAAGTCTTTAAAATAGGGATATTTCTGTTATTTACCAGGTTTGTGGAAACATTGTTATTATTATAAATGAAAATAAAATACAAAATAATAATAATAATAATAATAATAATAATAATAAAAATTATAAATGAAATAAAATAAAATTTAAACCATATTAAAATAGATAAAAAAAAATTACTCCCAGCATGCAACAGGGACTGTTCCTGCCAGAAGTACGGACATCCCACCAAGAGACGTGAGATTCAACCTCTTTTTGTCTAAAACTGTCTGGATGACAGCACGTGTATAACTTTCCCCCGTGCTAGGACTTGTGATATACCCGCAAATCCATGAATAAAATTATATGAAACTAGCATAGAATTAATCTTGTTCTTTTTTATTGTTATTATGTCTGTCTGTTTGTTCCATTTTCTTCGTGAACACAAATTCAAACTTACGACCACATGGTGAGAGGGAATATACCTCCACAGACTTCATTACTCACGGCCGGCACCGATAAGGAGTCGGATTTTGGTATATATCGCAGTTAAGTCTGGATTACCTAAGTTATCGAAAGTAGGACGAGAAAGAAAGCACGAAACTTCATTTTTACTACGACAAATATTGAAATTTATGTTATTCATTCTTTCTAATTTAGTAATTAATCGTCTAGATTACTGTCTAGCGTTTTATTGGCAGACATTCTGTTCACCTTCATATGTTAGGTTGAATTATAATTTTACATATATCATTAGCTGACATTATATATCTTACTCTGTCCTGGACATCGAGTTCTGGATCATATCCTCTTGGAATTATTTTTATACATATATGTATGTGTATATATAATTGCATATGTATGTGTATATTCACCACTAATATTGTCACTATATATATATATATATATATATATATATATATATATATTACAATTTTTCATATAGACAAAAGCAGTTTACTCACTACAAAGATGCAACTTCGTTTCGGTGCATTTCAATTGCACCTCGACTGCTGAGGACCAAAATTGGTTATGAACAATCCCAGTCGAGGTGCAATTGAAATGAACCGAAAAGAAGTTGCATCTTTGCAGTGAGTAAACTGTTTTTGATTATATGAAAAATTATAATAAATAATTATTGCTCTACTATCAGTATGAAGGCCTCTTTTGAACTAATGCTGTCAACGTTAGAATTTATATATTATTTTTATTCTTTTTTTCCATCATATATATATATATATATATATATATATATATATATATAAGTGAACATTGACGTCAACACTTAGAGGCAACAGGCTGTTTCATGTTAGACGCAATCGTCAGGCCACGAGTGTTGTTTTGTTCTCGGCTATTTATATATACGGGTCAGTGGTGCATTGTGGGTAGTATATTTTGGCCGTCATTTTACCGGATGTCGTTTATTTGTTTATTTATTTGGGTTAAATTATTTTGCTTGTTTTTATTTTTTTATTTCTTAAATTATATATTTATTTATTTATTTTAATTTTAATCTGTGTTTTATTAACGTAGTAAAAATTTGTTTATATCTCTTATTTAATAGTTTTGGTTTGGTTTGAGAAGAAAATTAAAGCTATTTATTCAAGTTTTGGTTTGATTGCTGTAGTTTATCCTAACTATTATTTTGGCGGGGGCAGTTTTTAATTTGTTTATTACTTCATTTATTTATTTGGATTGATTATCTTTATTTGTGTTTTCTAACGGTTAATTTATCGGGATCGGTTTGTTAGTTTGTTTATTTATTTATTTAGATTAATTTAGATTAATTTATATTACTTGTTTTTTTCTATCGTAATATAACAGTTGTAGGTATATATTTTTAACGATATATAACAGTTGTAGCTTATATATATATATATATATATATATATATATATATATATATATATATATATATATATATATATATATATATTCGCTTCAACAATCAAAAACTAACCATACGTCAAAACAATCCTTATTCCCCCATAGCTGAACACTTTAATCAATCAAGACACTCATTAGACAACTGTAAATGTTTATTGATAGATTCCGATTTTAGTTCCACATACACACGCAGAAGAAAAAGAAAAATACTGGATTTTAAAATTAGACACATATAAACTAGGGTTAAACAAAGACTTGGGAATTTTAAATCTGTATAAATATTTCAATAGTTAAAAAACATTTTTAGATATAGTTTAAAAACTTTTAAAAAACATCTAAAATATTATCGTTAGATTTACGTTAGAAATATTCAAACACAGTTGCATTCCACATTACGTGACGTCCGCGTCTCGCAACGGACGCTACTTGTAAACAAACTTCTGAATACAGTTATTTAATTTATTTCTGACAAAAGATCGGGGCAGATCTGAAATATCAAACATATATATATATATATATATATATATATATATATATATATATATATATATATATATATATACTTTCACAAAAAAAACATTGAATTGTTTTTAATTTGCAACTTTTCAGTTGTTTTCTCCATATCATATATATATCAAGAAAGTATACGTGGCTTCTCATTATGCTATATATATATATATATATATATATATATATATATATATATATATATATATATATATATATATATGCAGCATATTTTCATTCAAACAGATTTGGTTAAATAATTTAAACATATCAAGCCGATTAGTTTTTGTTGTGATCGTTTCGAATACACGGATTAATTTCTTGGTAGCCTTAGAAAATTGATTAAGAAAATGCCAGAATTTTCTGTCAAATAGTTTTTATTTTTCCAAGTACTTTCAATCTCATCTTAGATATATAAATATGTAGGATTAATACAAATGAAATCCCGTCCTGGATTATACGATAAGCTATATACGGTATCAATGTGGTTTTGAGGTGCATAGAACCACCTCTTATAGTGCTGTTGTTCCCAGGTCCAACTTGACCAGGAGCGGCTGCAACTGTTAGGGTCCCAGCTATGGGTAAATAGTTAATCCCTATAATTTTGTCAAAATACTATGAAAGTATCAAAATAGATTTTATAGTAAAAAAAACAACTATCAATACATTTAAAAAATTAACACAAATACATTTGGTCCCGACAAAAACTTTATATACAAAACTACGTCTATAGAACCTGCTCTACAAACTAATTTCTTATAAAGAATATATATTCTATTAATACGT
>OZ038491.1:26887935-26945435 GCA_964036315.1 Acanthosepion esculentum
TTATTTGCGAAATTTGATTCAAGAGCTCAGGCAGGAGGGCTAAAATTGTTCAGGACTCAAAGTGTTAAGTAAATGGCAACGCAATTTAAAATGAAAACGATACATTTATAATTGAATATGCATCAGGTAAAAAATAAAATAAACCTATATTATTATGTTAAATGAAAGAGAACATTTCAATTAGAAAAAATCCTATTAAGAACAATGAAAAAATAATGACTTACAAGCTAAGAATATTTGTACGCATGTCCAAATCTTCAGTAATATATCCATGAACCAAATCAGAAACCAAAAAAATAAGTCTTTTTTGTTATAGAAATCCATTACCTGTTTGAATTAGATAAAAACAATATTACATATTACTTATTGACACTTATTTCCTCCATCTAAATTCTAGTTGCATTTCATTGTATCTACTCAGGCTGTCAATCTCCGACCATCACTAAAACATATTAATATTATCTTAATTTTTTTCGAAAAACATTATGAATTTTTGAAAAGTGTATCTTTAAAATAATATTTGGTCGCTTTTCATGTAATATTTCACCGGGGGCTCCTTTCTTTTTCTCTATATGCGATGTCTACATTATTTTAATGCCATAGCCGTTCAGGACATGGGCAATCATAGCTCTCCACATATTCCGTTTATTTATTATCTGTGAATTACCTTGACCATACTGAAATATGGCGGAGTATGTCATGATGAACATGAGCCGGTTTCAAATGGTTACATCTAACCATTTCGTCTGACAAGTTTTGGGTCAACCCGCAGTATGGCTTTCAAGAACTTTCCATGGTTGCCGCTTGCTGGGATAGATTGCCCAGGTTGAAAATATCAAGAAATCTCTTCCTTGACAAAGCAACATTCGAACTCGTGTCTCATGATCGCAAACGTTCTAAACACTCGGCCACACACACACACACACACATATATATATATATATATATATGCGAACACTGATAATTCAATGTCTTCACTGTGAAAAATATCTACAGAAAAGCATTTATTCTTGTCGATGCATTTAACCCATAGATGATACATTATGCAATGAAAATTTTAGATCAACTTATAGTGATTTTCAAGATGTCATCAGTTCTCTTTTTTTTTCTATTTATGCACAGGACACAACTATTTCTTCCTGTTTTAATAATAAGTCTGATATGGTCAAATTGGCACTTGATCTATTTACCTTGAGCTTCTTGCAAAAATCCAAAGAAGAATCAGCAATATTATTGGTCCTGATCTGGCGGCTCGGCTTCAGTCACTTTCGCACCGTCCTAATGGTGACTCTCTGAGGTTTCACTATGAAAATTTTGATGGTAATTGTTCAGATAAGCTCTTCCCTATGGTACCTAGACTTTTTAAATCTAAGCGCAATACAAGACTGGCCTTGAGATCTTATCAATTTACAATTTAGCTGGCGAGATGTAACGATAAATTCTATGCTAACAGTTTCTTTTCTTGCACTTCTCGCTTGTGAAACTCCTTTCCGGCTCCATGCTTTCCAACAAACTTTAATGTGAAAAAAATGAAGTGCAATTCCAATCGCTATCTTCTGTCCTCCTGATTACTCTTTTCTCTTCTCGTTCATTATTAATGTTTCTGTTCCTAATTCTTCCAGATCCTGTAACCCCTTATACTTTAGTGGCTGTACTGCCTTGCATGGGGTGATACCGATTAAAATAAAATTCGTCAAAGAGAAACATTTTTTCTTCTATCACTATGGCTGATGCTAACCTCCAGAGGAGCAACTCATTGCATCTTCTCAGGCTTTTCCACTCTCATGAAGTGGAAAGATGATATTGAATCAATTGCTAGGTCTGCTGATTGGAAAGTTGGTTCACTGTGTCGTGCCAGACAATGTTTTCGGCAGAATCAGTCTACCATTCCTCTATGCATTGAATATTGCTGTCACATCTGGTCTGCTGTTTCTAATATGTATCTAGTGATTTTTGACAAACTCTAAGGAATCTGTAATGTTATTTGGTCCTAAGCTGGCATCTCAGCTTCAGTCATTTTCACACCGCCGTAACGTAGTTTCCCTCTGCATTTAAAAACTATTTGCATGGTAACTGTTCTGAAGAGCTTTTCTCTTTGTTCCTCGACTTTACGAATTTAAACGCACTACTAGATTATCTGTTAGGTCTCCTACTTTTACAGCTGAAACTGTAAATTCTACGATAACAGTTTCTTCTGTCGCACTTTTCACTTGTAGAACTCTACAGGCTTCTTACTTACTATACAATTTTGATCTTCACGAATATAAATATAATGTCAGTCGTCATCTTTTGCCTGTTTTAACCCTGTTCTTTTATTGTCCTCTCTCCTTAAAGATTTTTGTTCGCACTCAATAAACACTTGCGGCTTAGTGGTTTTATCGCCTTGTATCAATTAAAAGGATTAGAAATTAGAAAACTGTTTCAGTCTACGGGCATATTGTATGTAAAATCAGATATTCTTACGACACATCAAGTAATGACCAATAAACTCAAAGACCAGTACTAATGAACTGTGTGATTGGTGCTTACGTGTATCCTATATTTGTGACAACTGAAAGACTTGTAAATACTTTATATATATATATATATATATATATATATATATATATATATATATATATATGCACATTTCATTAAAAACGACTGACAAGGTGCTTTTATTTAGTTTTTTATATAATTCTCGTGCAATTTATTTTCAAATGATAAATTATATAAAAACTGTCCGAATGTTCTTTTTATCCGAGCGCGAGAAATTATATAAAAAACTAAATAAAAGCACCTTGTCAGTCGTTTTTAATAAAATGTGCATGAAAGAAGGATTGCTGCCTAAATACACAAATATATATATATATATATATATATATATATATATATATATATATATATATATATATATATATAAATGGTTATTTTTCTTACTCCATACATTATTTTTCTATATACATTTATTTAAGAAGACATCTCTATTTGTTTTTGTGGGGTGGGGGTTAACAGGATATCTCATCTAGCAGTTCGGATTCCTGAGTCTTTATTAAAGAGACAGGAACTCGACAATCCGGTAGATGACAATCACAATCACAATTGATATCTAACCAGAAACGTGTATCTATTAAATGCAACGTATATAGTAATAATTAATAATGTCGGATTGTAAATAAAAATAATATATATTTGAACACGATACACAGACATGCGCACTCAGTATGCATATTTTATATTCCGTTTCCGCTATTCACTTTTTATTATTTTTCATTAATTTTTTTGTGGGTGGAAATCAGTAAAAAAAAAAATCCATTAAAATACCAGTGCAGAAACTTGTATTTTAAATTGGCAACCATTTTAAACTCCATACCCGGAAGTGGCTGGAGGCGATTTTCATGTACTTGAACGTAACTCAAAATGACACTGATTACTCAGAGACGTTTGCTCTCTGCTTAGCGGGTGAATAAGTACATTTGTGCAGGAATTTGGGCCCAGATTCAAATAATCATTATAAAACCGATAACAACAGCGTCACTTTTCAGAAGAAACACTGTCCTCAGAATCCTCAGCATATTCATCAGAATCTGTGAGTTGCTTTCCTATCCTTCTTCTTTCTTATCTACAATGAAGAAAAAAAAAAACAACTAGTGTAGCCGTTTCGCAAAATTTAGGGCCAATGAACAATTTAATTCGCTTGATTTATATTTTTTAGACGTTCAATGGTGTCTATGATTCAGCTATTACATAAATCGCATTTTCATGAACAGATTTTCATGGGAAAAATGTTATGTGTTTAATATAACAGTGAAATAGAAATATATCTCGGAAGAAAAAAAAAACAGCAACAGAGCGGTAAAGACTGCGGCAACAAAACCTATTTTCAAGACCAGTTTGAAGCAAGACGATCACTTAATAAAAAAGGTATCTGAGTGCCTCACATGAAAGGCTTTAACAAATAATACTGCAAATTAAGAAATTGTAGGAAGAAAGGAACTGATTACTTAAACGATTTATTTTACACACGGAATATATATATATATATATATATATATATATATATATATATATATATATATATATATATATGGTTTGATAATATTAGCACGCACCAGACACACTCACTGACACCTAAAAATCAATATGATACTCTGCGACGGTAATATTCAGAGTAAACATCACACCAAAAGAGAAATTCTGTATCTTGTAATGAACGAGGTTTGATTAACTTATTAATTTATGTATCTGTTTATTTTTTACCGGTCATTAACCCTTCTTGTGGAAGCCGAAACATATTTTGGGTTGTAAGCGTAATATATTTTGCGAGTGAATCTTGTATCAATGAACTTTTGAGAATATCAATGTTGAATACATATACAATTTTTATTATTTAACCCATAGCTGGGAGGAGGATATGGATTCATACCATTTCTATGTGTATTTACCCGTAAGTGAATGTAAGTAGCTCAAATGCCATTCGAACTCGGCTACGAGATTTAACGAAAGAGGGCCAGACAAGTTGTGGATATCAATCAACAGAAACCATGTCGAGAGAAACTAAAAATCTCAACAAACAGCACTATTTACATTATTCCGACTATTATCCTAATTTTTGTCGCCATATTTATTACAACGTTTCGGCCGTTGTACGCTCCGGCCTTATTCAGATGGTTGGAATGTCGAACTGAACCCTTTATTTCGCTCGCTGGAGTAGACTCTTCTAGTTCCATGTCTAATGGATGTCAGTTATCAGTTATCGCCTGTTAATTCCCTTCTCCAAGTTCTCCACCGCCTTACCTAGGTATTGAACTCGCACTCATTGGGTCCTGTCGCTGGATCTAACCAACGCCTTTATCCAATGTGCCATAGGTATTATAAACTGACAACTGACATCCATTAAAAATATGGCACGTGGAACTAGAACATTCTACCCCAGTGAGCGAAATAAATGGTTCAGTTCGACAATCCAACCATCTGAAGAAGGCCGGAGCGTACAACGACCGAAACGTTGTAATAAATATGGCAACAAAGATAAGGACAATAGTCCGAATAACGTAAATAATGTACACAATACCTCATCTCAGAAATATATGCAGATACTGAAAAATAGCATTTGAAAATTATGATATATAAATATTAATAATGCCTATAATACTTTGCTCACTTGAAGTTTTGTCAAAAACGTTTTTAATTAATGTTCATTGAATACGATGTTCAAGAGTCACTGAAAGTTGACGATTACTGAATTGAGGTTCGTAATATGAATGCAGATGACGGAAGTGAAAATTTGGATATTTGGACGGTAATTAACGATTGGTCTTTGAATTGAAGAGGTTAAGAATGTAAGGCTTGAGGAGACATCTATGCCGGAATATGTTCCGCAAAAGAATGGTTCTTGGTTGAAAAGAAATCCCTGGAAAGAATCCCAACTGATGTACGCATTCTAAGAGAGTTGTTCCATTCTGTAGATGTAGCGTACCGGGCTTAACTGCAAATGTGTTAGCAAATGGAACTAAACAATGGAGCTCGGCCGAACATTTACCGTAATTCCCCATGTATAATACGCCTTCTTCCATAATACGCACCCCGAAAATATTGCAGGAAGTGTAAGAAAATGCTTCTACTCATGCATAATACACACCCTTTGTTTGCTAATCAAACCCTATAAATTATACCTCCCCAATTTCATTATGGCCAGCGTTTCTTACTCTTAAGCAAGCGGTAACTGAAGATATTTATCAAAATTTCCGATCATCACAATTCTAAAAGGAAACGGAAATACCTATATTGTTCTTATTGCGCAGACTCATAAACTGTGTTTGTTCGATAAAAATTGCAATCTACCGGATCTGTATGCAATTCAAGTTATACAGAACTCGAGTTTGCTTAATATTTCGAGTTAGATATACATAACTCGAGTTGTGGCTTAAAAAGTAGACAGAATAAGAATTGGTCTCAGAAATATTTAATAAAGAATAAAATAAATAAAGGAACAAAGAAATTAATTCATTGAAATTTTTTGGTCTTGATCATGAGACAATTTCTGGACAGTTGAAGTAAGTAGTCAATTCACAACTGAAATTGACCTATGAAACGGCAATTTATTTTAAGGAATTTTTTTGTATCTGTGGATAATATGCACCCCTGATTTTGCCCATTATTTTTCAGAAACAATGCGTATTATACATGATGAATTACAGTACCATAAAAGCGATAGCCGTTGCCTCTATGCGTAAGAGTTTGTAGGGTTGAACAAGTCCCCCATCAGCGAACAAGGTCATGTAACTGATGTTGAACGCTATCAAGGCCAGAAAGCTCTAGCCAAGATATGGTTTAATGGTTAGAGTTGGCAAATATTTTGATAATAGTGTTTTGCATTAATTCAATCTCTGTCGTAAACTGCCAGACATCTGTTGTGGTGCTGGAATGACATATGTACAGACAGATATATAAGCACAGGCTTCAGATTGTTCTAGAGAAGAGAAAAGGTTAAAATCTTTGAAATTTGAACTGATCTTAAAATGCAGCTGAAGAGATCAATTCTAGATGTTACGAATAAAGGAAAACACTTCCGTTTCTAGATGTCGTTGTTTAAGCAGATGACAGAATTAAGCTGAAAGCAAGTCAAAGGCTGCATAAAGACGAGGACTTTGAAGACGAACGGAAAAGAATTGGATTATATAAATGCGATAAGTGTGCTGGTCTATAAAGATTTGTTGTTTCTATTGTTCTTTGTGTAATATCAACAAGTAAAGGTAACAGGCAAATATAGCAAAAGATACTGAGACGAATAGAAAAAGAAACATAATTTCGCAGGAAAGGTGAAAATGGTTGAAATCCCATCATCTAAATGGATGATATATACATACCATATATTCCGAAGTTTGCTTATACGTAAAATAGGGGGTCGCATTATACACGTGTAATTTTATTGAGTAGATTAAAATCCATGAATTTTCGGTAACCGGTTTCATTATATGCAGGTACCTTTTCCTGGAGTGATTAAAATTCATCACCAAAAATTGCAGGTATCGCGCTTAAGAATAATTCAGTTTGTACACGAACATATACGGTGAATAAAAAACTTGAATTCGGTGCAGCTGGACAGGTATTTCTTTTAAACATATATTTGTAGTGGTGTTCCGAAAGTCGGCGGTCACCAATTTTTAGAGTGGTGACCGGAACGTCGGGCGGTCACCAGTTTTGTAGAGGGAAAATTTTGCGGAAAGCGAAGAAAAGAAATAATCTTCAAACACCGCTCTACAAATTTAAATAATTTCAATATTATGTATAAAAATAATATTTGTTTTTTCTTAAGTTGACAGAAACAAGTTATAAAGTCTCTCGCAAAAACAGTTAAAATGAATTTATTTGGCAACACAAAAGAAATGAATTGTGTTAGTATAGGGTGGAAAGTATGTGAGCAATTTTCATGGGAAAATCCGCGATTTACGTTATATTATGCGAGTGTGTGTAACGTAAAATTAGCAGCAGGCAGGTAGGCTAAGTTTTCGCATGAATAGATCTACGCTTTGTTTATGTGTCGCTTAAATTCGGATCACAGGCAGTTTAAAATTAGACTTATTAAACTCAGTAATTTTATTGGCTAATAAATATATTTGTCAATTTTTAATATCGATTTTTAATGGGGAAAAGTTTGTTAAGCATTTTATGGATATAAGACTTCATATTTTAGCATACGACACAGAAATGATTGACTTCTTTTTCAATACTTGACTTGCATTTGAGACAACCTCGCTGATTGGTTAATAAATGCTAAAGTTGGAATTTGAATTTGACGTTCGTGCAATCTTATATTTGTGCAGAATTGAGTCGAGGTGATTCTACTTTTCACACCATTGATATTTATTGATACAACTTAAATATACTGATTTTTTCTACAATTTGTAAATGGGTCCTACATCTTGATACAACAGATTGACTTGTTGTCTACGGCTTATCAACCCTTTGCAGGTTATTAAAGTCTGAAATTATTTTGTGAATGTATGAATTGTATTTTATGGTGGGGGTAATAATGGTTTAGTGATACATGTCTTACGAATTAACACATAATTAAACAAAAGTAAAAATACCAGAATTTCATATTCCGTTTCCTATTTGTTCTTTATTTTGTCATTCTGTCGGATTCTGACCCATATTTGATTCCAACTTATCAACTTCGGTGATTTAAAAAAATTAAATTATTATCAAACATTAAAATCTGTTTTTTTTTTTACATAAATTGCTAAAAATTACCACTCCTCCTCTCTCTTCGTAGAGCCTAATTACAGCTTCTTTCTCTTTACTTCCCCCTTCATTCTTTTTTCTCACTTCTCCCCCTTCCCTTTCAATATATCACTTCCGTTAAATTAACCGATTAATAGGTCAATGTCTGGTCCCTCCTCCCCTAATACTAAGTATGATAGATAGAAATATTAAAATAAACCCTCTCTAAACTCGATCATGTCTCTCACACCACTCCTCGCTGCCCTCTCTGTTAAATTACATAAACTTAATACTATCCGTCAAAAGTGTAAATGTTCATTTCATTTTTCTTTTCACCTTTTGGAAGTGTAGTCTGATGATTCAGCGTCCTTTAAAAGGGCTAAGGTGAAATAAATTATTACATGGAGCCTTAAAGTCGTCTGTTTTTCTTTAAATATATATATGTGTCTGTGTGTGTGTCTGTGTGTTACCAAAAAAATCCTGGAAATAAAAAATAACGAAAATGGAATCACAGATAATATAAATAAATATAAAAAAAATTAGAAATCATTCGTTTTAATAAAATTAAATGGCGAGTGCTTCATCATAAGATTAAATCCTGGGAAAATACGGTAGACCAGACAAAAAGCGATGAATATTTCTTGAAATAAAAATAAGACAGAGAAAGTAATAAGAATATTTCATTTCAAAGAATTCAGCGGTTAAATTTAGAGATAAACAATCTGAAATTTAAACGAAAAAAGCCAGTTAAATATAAAGAATACATATGTGAGGAACTGTCCAGAAAGTCTGACAAAAGAGAAAAATGGCGGTATTGACAAAAAATAGTTACTGAAAGAAATATCTGAGTCATGAAGTCTGACAATAAAAAAGAAAGAAAATTAAAAACAAAAAAACTAATTTAAAACGCGATAAGACAAAAACTAATAGTATGACTTACTCCATAAAGTAAGTGATGGGACAATATCCTATGGAATCAATTGCTTTACGTGGCATAAGAAAGTTTTACTGTCTAAAAACAGTGATCGACTTGATATTGAACAAAAAGCTAATTAAACTATTGATGCTTTGGTGAATGCCATTTTCACTACGTATCAAACGCTTTCAATTCTGCGCGGGATTAATCTAAGATTACTAAATTTGATTGGGCGGATTAAACTGAAGCCGTTGTAAGCTTGCTCTGTTCGTTTATTTTAACTAGGCGACTTCGGGTTCGAATCCTCAAGGCGCACCACAATGTTTGTGTGTGTTGTATAATAGGCACTACGACCAGAAATAATCGTTTTTTTAATGTTATTTCATTCCACATTGCTATATGTTAACTATTCCATCTCACGAATATTTAAAAAGAAATTCTCTTAAAATTAATCGGGGTTCACTTTACTATGAAATTATATTTTGAATTGACACTCCTACGAACTGATTTCTTAAAATGTAAAAAAAAAAATAGCAAAATATTTCTAATTCATATTATAGATGTATTTTTTCATATATTACTATCGTTTGCGCACACCAGATTACAAATTAAAAATATTGCTTTTTTGCCATTTTTAAGAGATACCAAAACCAAACAAGAACACCAATTTAAATATCTGAGAAGTGTTTTAATAGAGTACGGGAAATGCGACACTGAAATCCGAAGGAACATTAAGATAGTGAAAGATGCCTGTCAAAAGCTAACCAGAGTATTATGAAACAGAAAAATGTGTTAGAAATATTGAAAAGTATTGAACTCTTACATAATATCAGTCCTCTTATATGTCATTGAACGCTGGATAATATCCTCACAGATGAAGTTACTTGAAGCAACAGAAATGTGGTTCTACAGAAGGATGCTTAGAATACTATGGAAGACGTAGTTTCAAAGAAAACTGAAACAAAATGAACACTTATACTTAACACCAGAAAGAGACAGTAAAATTTGTAGAGCACATAATGAGGAAAGAGGACTTGGTAAATTTGATACTCACATTGAAGGCAAGAGGAACAGAGGGGAACAATTCATAATCTACTAAGAGAGCTTCGATGACAGAACAGTGTTTGGAAGTGATAAAAAGACAAAATATATTAAGAGCTACAATGGGCATAAAATTGTGGAGATCCATGACTTCCTATGTCCTGGACGGATAAGGTGCATAGAAAAAATGTCTAGATCTCTTCAAGTAGATAAAAGTAGAGAGTATCATAGACCTAAAAGGTGTTGGTCTATGCCACAAATTATGGCATTAAATAACTCCATTCTGAAAACATATCCATCACCTTAAATGATTGTTTACAAAACATTTGTATAATACATTTTAGATGCATCAAGTGTGTTCTTCAGTGATGCCCTGTCTTCTTCGCCGATTTCAGGTTTTGCATCATATCAGTTCAAACAGCAACCCCGACTTGACTCTGGACGAGTAAGGCCGCCTCCTTAAAAGTGTCGTGCTACGCACCTCAACAATGGAAAAAAAAAGAATAATGAAAAGACAAAAGATAGACATAGCTTGGTGACTGACGGATTTTAATAAAATACTTCCGTAAGCATAACCCAATGAAAAAAAGGATTTTTACACTCCTCTCCGATATACTAGTGTATTTTTACTTCATCCGGTTTCGTTTCGAGTTACTTTCCCTGGATTCCTAACTCGGTAAGCTGGACATCAAATAAATAAATCAAAATAATCTGAATTAATCGGTATTAAATAAACGACACGGTTGATATGCCGTTAAAACAGAGCAATCAAAAACTCAGTCAACAATTTTAAGAAAATATGTTATACATGCATATTTGCTTTAACTTCCGTAGGGAGATCACTTCACAATGAATTTACATAGCAAACTGGACCCCAATTAACCTTTGCAAAATTTTATTATTATTTTTTTAGATATCCAGGACCTGATGTGTTTAATCTATAACGATATGAAAAAAAAAATGAAAATGCTGTCATTTCTGGTCTCAGAGCAAATCGTATTGTACCCGGGATTACAGGAGATCATCACTGCTTGAGGCGTTGACATACAGACTAGAGTAAGTGAACTGTTACATGGTACCCTCTTTACATGGAAAGAGAAGTGTGAACAGCCTATTCCAATGAAATGAATGAAGGAATCCGTTCGTAATTATGAGAATGTTACTGAATACACCTTCCAACTGAAGAATACCACGATTTGTGTATAAAGACACATGGTAGTTTGAATAGAAATATTTATAATAACCAGACACCTCCGTGATAACCTTGCGATTTTCCTATTTGAAATTGCTGATGAATCTTAAGTTAATGATTGAATAAGCGAGTTCTGAGACAATAAAATATCCGTAGACATGTCTATATGGCCTCGTTAAATAGTTGAGCTTAAAAATCAACAAACTATTGCATTAACAATCATGACTATGATTGATGGTCATTATTTTAAGAAATAAGAGGGTGCACAGGATATGATTTGACGCTGAGATTTTTTTTCCTTCCATTCCATCTTCGTTTGATTATTTTTGTCTTCCTTTCTTTTCTTTTTTCTTTCTTTCATTTTCTTACTGAAACCAAATAGAATCTATCTAATGCTTTTTCTTCTCTCCACGCAATCAAAACGGAACAGTCCATTATATATAATGTATTGGCTGGGCGTAACGGTCGAGCTAACTAAAAGAGAAACAAGAATTATAAGACTAGTTTTAACCCGTGAAAATTTCATGTTTTTTACTATTTGAAATTTTTGAGGAATCTTCCTTCTTCAGTTACTGATTTAATAAGCTCATAGCGAGTTCTGCGACAATAAATTATCCATAGATAGTCCGATACCGCATCGTATAATATTTGAGCTTAAAAAATTAACAAATCACAAATAAGAATGTGTGTCATTATTTTTAGAAGTTAGATGTACAAATGAAAAGATTTGAAATTGAGAATTTTTTCAAATTTTCACTGAAACAGACGTTAAATATTTCTATCTTCACTTCTTTCTTTCATTTTCTCAGTGAACCCAAGTCGCGCTTTTGATATCTTTTGTCTTCTGACAAACGGAATATTCCATTATTTATGAGTCGTTAAAAACTTCTATCTAACTTTCTTATTATCCTTTTTCCCCTGAAACCAAATAGCATCTCTGATAAGTTTTGCGTCCTCTCACCCGATTAAAACGGAGCAGTCCATTATTTCTGAATTACTGGCAGGACGTAACGGCAGTGCTAAATATCGAGGGAAGGGGCAGGCACAATTATAATAGGGGACGTTTTCAACTTTCCTGAAAATCTGAAAGTTTTATTCTTCGATATAGTTTGAATTTTACTATTTTCTTTTTATTCTTGAAGTAATAATATAGTAAAAATAGTTTTCACGGATAATATTTCGTGTATTTTGGAATCATCGATTAACACAAGATATATGGATGTTGAAAAGAGAAAGTAGACGAATGTTAATAATCTTGATGATTATCTCGGAAGAATATTAGATGATATCTGAGGTATTTTGTTGAATATTTTTGGATTGCGGGCCCTCAAAAACTGGTGGAGGTAGAAAAGAATTATTCTCTCTCTTTAGTATCTTTTTTTTTTTCAAAACATGAATTGATAGACCATCTTCTTCGAACGAGAAATACGGTATCCGAAATGTCTATTCTTGAAATCATCTAATCAAACTGAGAGTAAGCTGTAAAATATATTTGCAGTTTTTTTTCTTTCTTTTTTTTTATAAGATAAATCTTTCTCAAACAAATTCCCTCATTTAATCAAGAAAAAATATTCTTTATTCGTCATCTTCCCGGAAGCAATCTCGTAAAACATCTCCTTGACCAACGATAAGAATTTGGCAATGCTTTCGAGAAATGATTTAAATCTGGAAGTAATAAACGACTTCAGGAGTGTTAGGCCTCATTTTTTTTTCTTTATCGACGCCTAACTGGGTAGAGCTAACTTAAGTAAATTGTACTAAGCATTTTTAATATAGACTTTTTCTTCCTTTTGATGTATTAACTAATAAAAACAAAATCATGCGAAGACTTCTGAAAGCTGGTCGTTTCCCACAACGCAATTTGGTGCCGGAGAGGTAGCGATGGTATCAAGGCAACATTAGGTTTATTGGTTCAACGCAGAGACGCCGACAGTCAGTTCAATAGCCCCCAAATTATTCATTTTGGAGAGAGAAGATTTTTTTTTGTTGGTTGAAAATGGGATCTTGGCGGTGAGTGAAAGATTTGGATTAATGTTGACTGCGTAGACATACTGGCGTTGTTGCCTTGTAACGCTTCGTTTAGATTAGCTCTCAAGGACGATTTATAATTACAAGAATAAAACTGCAAACACACATATATACATACACAAACATACGCACACATGCATGCATATATACATCCATACATCCATATATATATATATATATATATATATATATATATATATATATATATATATATATGTATATAGATAGATAGATAGATAGATAGATAGATATTGATATATTTATGTGGATAAATATTTCCAAATGAGCGTAAATTAAAATTTCTTTCATATACCAAAATAATTGTATAGACTTACATGCCAATGTTACTCTATCTATCTATCTCTCTCTCTCTCTCTCTCTCTCTCTCTCTCTCTCTATATATATATATATATATATATATATATATATATATATATATATATATATATATTTCTGTGTGCATGCATTTAATGTACTGCATTAAGTTTAGTAAATTTTCTCATATACTTAGCAAAAGACGAGTTACATTATGTGTGAATGCGTACCCGTGAGCTTACGCATATACATTTGCAGGCATATATATATATATATATATATATATATATATATATATATATATATATGTATATGTGTGTGTGTGTGTGTGTGTGTGTTTGTGTCCATATATATATATATATATATATATATATATATATATATATATATATATGCTGTGGTGTCCTCCCTCCAAAAATTCTATGTTAGACTCTTCCGCTTGCTATAAGATTAGTAGAACAGAGGGGCTTCGGAGCACAGTGAATACATTTAGCGCTAGTTCATTCGATACACTCTCATTACATATGTAATACTCTTCTGGTGTACTTACTGTTTAATATACGATATATCTGCATACCTGTTTTTTCTTATTATGGTTCCATCGCTACACATGAATTACCATGCTTCAAAAGAAGAACCTAAAAACTTCAAATTCAATTATATAACTAAATTTCTGAGATGAGGTATTATGTACACTATTTACATTATTCGGACTATTGTCCTCATCTTTGTCGCCATATTCATTACAACGTTTTGGCCCTTCAGTATCTGTCTATATTTCAGAGATGAGATAATATGTATAATACTTACATTATTCGGACTATTCTCCTCATCTTTGTCGCCATATTTATTACAACATTTCGGCCGTTGTACACTCAGGCGTTCTTCAGGTGGTTGGAATGTCGAACTGAACCCTTTATTTCGCTCACCGGGGTAGACTATTCTAGTTCCACGTGCCATGTTTAATGGATGTCAGTTAACAGTTATCTCCTGTTAATGTTCCCTCTGAAAGTTCTCCACTGCCTTAACCGGGTATTGAACTCACATTCCTTGGGTCCTGTCAATGGATCTAACCAACGCCTTTATCCACTCTGCCATGTGTCCTTGATAACAGTTGGCAAATGTTTTCCTTGAACTGCAAAATCGTATTACTCTTTGTATTGCTAATGATGGAGGACATGTGGAAACTTAAAATTTCAATAAAACCTTAAAAAATATAGATTTTCTTCTTTCTAATCCTTTTTACAAATTATTTCTATCGCAAATACAAATAAAGTTATAAATTTTTTAAAGTGCTCACGAACTTTATGGACAACCTGTATATAATTAATATCACCCTTGCCATTTTTCCGGCCTGGAGAGTGCAACCAATGTTTATCTAAAGCTCCTGAAACGATTAGTGCGGTAAGACCAACCGATTACCTCCCCTGTCTTATTATTTGTATAAATAAGTCACAACGTCTGAGCCAAAACAGTACGACACTTCAGTTATGTTTAATCAAAGCACATTAAGCCGAACTCAACTCCAAGTTTTTCATTACAGTTAGTACTTTCCTTTTATCGAGAGCAATATGGATATGAACTCTAATATGTTGTAAGATTTTCACCAGCAATTTATCCTTTTCAGGCTATATTTATATTTAGAGGAGTAATATATCAGGTGAGTTTTCATTTGCTAATATCCGTTCTTTTAAAAAAAATATTGGTAACCCTTTGTTTATAGGAGAACCAGATGTTATGCAAACAAACAGTAACATATTTTTTAAATCTATAAATAAATCCAAAAGATATCGGCTACAGAAACATATTTGATTAAAATGTAACTTCATAAATTATATTATTTTAATAATTATTTTAATATGGCCGTCTTCCGATTTTATACCATTCATCGATTATTCATTCTGTGAATAAAATCGTCTCTTTTTTACTATTTCAACTTATTTTCACTTTTCTTCAAATATTTTCATGCTAACTGCTCTGACAAGCAACTTCACCAGTTACCCAGACTAAATCAATTTAAATCGTGCTACTAGATTGGCATTTAGGTCCCACTCTTTTACTGTTGAAATAGCTAAATGCAACCGGCACTTCTCCTTCAACAGTTTATTTTTTCCAACTCCCTACCTGTTGAAATCACTTCCATTAACTTACTTACCTGATAAATAAAATATTCAAAAATTTAAATGCAACATCGATTGCCGTCTACTGTCTTCTTGAATCCCGTTCATCTATCTATCTATCTATCTATCTATCTATCTATTTATATCTATATCTATCTATCTATCTATCTATCTATCTATATATATATATATATATATATATATATATATATATATATATATTTATAGAGAGAGAGAGAGAGAGAGAGAGAGAGATAGATAGATCTATATATATATAGAGAGAGAGAGATAGATAGATAGATCTATCTATCTACATATATATATATATATAGAGAGAGAGAGATAGCTAGATCTATCTATCTATCTACACACACACACATATATATATAAATAGATAGATAGAATGATAGATAGATAGATAGATAGATAGATAGATAGATAGATCAAAGGTTTGTAAGACTAGCTTGCTAAACATTGTTTTTTAAGTGGCATTCTATCAAAATGAGAAGTAAGAACAACTACATTAAATTTCATTAAGTTTTAACGTAGACAATCATGGCTCTCCACAATTTCCTGACCCTTAGAACTATTAATAAATCTCGTTTTTTGTTATTTCTCCAAAACCATGTACTGCCATCCATTTACACAAGGCCACAATGTATGTTATGCGTTGTTTTCCACTCCCTCTTACATTCAATCTGTCATGTGAGTATCGGATTTTGCAAGTCCCCTTTCCTCATTATGTGTGATAGAAATTTCAACTGACACTTCCTGACGTTAAGTATGTTTTCACTTTTTCCATTTTCGCAAAAACTTCGTCGTTGCTCACATAATCGATCGATAATATCCTCAGTATGCTTGTGAACTTATTAGAGTGCCTACTATTATTTTGGAAGAGTATATATATATATATATATATATATATATATATATATGTACTATTATATGTAGCTGACATCAAACTTTGAAGATATGAATATTTGCAGAACATTTTCATTAAAATGACGAACACGTCTTTTGTGTAGGTATTTCTTCTCGACTCATACATATTTCATTTCTTGGTAATTCATGTCAAGTATTGTCGAATGGATCTTGTTCGATAAATACTAAGAACTTTCTAGAGCTTCTCGTCCTGCGGTCATGATTATTAAACTTAAATCATTCCAACTGAAGTGAGTTCCGTCCACACCTGGTACTAAACAGTATTTGGCGTGTGCCAGACTAAACTACGCTTCGTGAGTAGGGAAAATAAACATTTTAGTAGTGGAATATTACAACAGCATACGAATTAAAACAGTCCTGATTAATTATAGAATTTTATTAATTTTATTACACGATAAAATTATTTCACAGAAATATTGTTTTATCATTTCACCACAAGCAAGCCGAAAAATCCAGTAAATAACAAATTGTTACTGTCCCGAAAGAAAGAGGAACACTTTATTGAGGAGGAAAGACAAAAGATGAAAAGGTTTCAAGGAGACAGAAGATGACAGTTGACGTTGTATTTACATATTTGAAGATCGGTGTTTACAGGAAAGCAAGAAACCGCAAGATTTCCACAAGAATAAAGTGCGAGAGAAGAAATTATTAAAAAGAAATTACGGTTACATCTAGCAATCCCAACAGTAAAATCACGGGACCGAATTGCCAATCCAGTACTGCGCTTGAATTCAAGAACTCAAGTTACCAGAGTGGAAAGATCATTAGAACAATAACCATGAACATATTTAGAGAGACGACACAAGAAGCTATGTTAAAGCGGTGGGAAAATGATTGAATTCGAGATGCCAGCTCAGGACCGATAACATTGCAGATTTTTGGATTTTGTCAAATATCTCTGCATACATAGCAGATATACAATATTAAATGCACAAACGAATGGTAGAATTAGAAAGGAACAAGACAATGTCTAGCGACAAAAAGGTCTAGCACAACATAGTGAACTAATGGTTTCTGAATATTTTTATAGAATTTTAAAACTATTTTATGTATTTTTTGAGACTAATAGCTTTATCATTATTCATGTTAGCATGAGGATTTGTTCATTACGGTTTTTGGATATTTCCAAGTGTAAGTTGACTATCTGCATTCGCTTAAGTACTCTTTTTCGTCATCATTTTCAGCTTTCAAGATGAAGGAAAATAAAGGAACAAAAAGAACGAAGCAAGAAATTAAAAAATAAAGACAAAAAATTAATAGAATATTAAAATAAAATAAATAAAGATGAAAATGTACACATCGAAATTATTCCACGCATTTTTCATCATTGTCGTATTAATCACAACGTTTCGGTTAAAGACTGCTTTTTGATCTTCCTTGGGTCTTTATTGCTTCCAGTGTTATTCATATTAATATTGTCTGTATTCTTTTCCTTTTTAATTTCCTTAACAAGAGCCACATAGTCTAATAAAGTCACGCAAGTACAATGCATTGTTCTGGAAAAATAATATTGGCGAGACTGAAAAACGTCATTACAAGAGAAATGGCTTGATGCTGACCACCAATATGACCAGCCTTAACGATATTAAAAGAGAAAACAATATTAAGCTTTAAAGAACAAAAATAACAAAAAATAATCAGTGAATGTAAATTTATTTCGCTTTCGATTACAAGTTTCCATAATTTGATTAACGTATTGATGTTCCAAAAGTTACTCTGAAGTTTGCGCATGCGTACACAGTAAAATGTTTCCGATTCTGAAGATAATATATTAATGTATCGACCCCAAAACATTTTTTATATCTAATTTCAATTCTGCATAAAGTACAAGCAAAATGGCTTTATACATTGACTCTCGTGCAGCCGGGGATACGTATTTTATACATAGATACAAACACCCACCCACATATCTATCTATCTATCTATCTATCTATCTATCTATCTATCTATCTATCTATCTATCTATCTATCTATCACTAGAATGGAAGTTTTATATTAATCCGACATTTTTATCACTTTAAATGTTAATTTTAGTAGAAACTCAAATATTTGTATCCGATATATATATATATATATATATATATATATATATATATATATATATATATATATATATATATATGTATGTATATATATATATATATCGCATAGGTCTTCATTAACGAATAGAGAACTCTGGATGTCTGGCGTTTGTTTACTTTTGTATAAACAATACGCTAGAATTCGTCTTTCTCTCTACCGGAGGCCGATGGCTTAGGGCTAGAAATTCCGACTGATACCGAGTATATATATATATATATATATATATATATATATATATATATATATATATATATATATATATTAATTTACTAACACCTTTATCCAATGCGCCATGTCTGGTTAAGCGGTGGAGAACTTGGAGAGGGGAATTAACAGGAGATAACTGATAAATGACATCCATTAGACATGGCACGTGGAACTAGAACATTCTACCCTAGCGAGCGAAATAAAGGGTTCTGTTCGACATTCGTATTTGAAAAGAAAACATATATTTACGAAATCTTCACCAGACTTTTGATGCTGGTGTGTACAGATTTTTAACACACACACACACACACACACACTCACACACACACACACACACACACACACACACACACACACACACACACACGCACAAACACGCACACACACACACATACGCACAATATCGCATATGATAAAATATAGTTCTAAGGCATGCTATATTTATAGGGTAAAATACACAATGTTCAATGCTCATGTGTAAATATAAGAATGGAGAATGAGGCCAACACTGAGTTGGGGAAGTCTATTTTAGGCAATCTGCAGGTCATGTGAAGCATTGATATTCTTCCACTTCTTATATATATATATATCTTGACTTATATTTGCGTTACTATTATACATACTTAACACACACGTATACAGAGATAGATACATATATATATATATATATATATATATATATATATATATATATATATATATATGTGTGTGTGTGTGTGTGTGTGTGTGTGTGTGTGTGTGTGTGCGTGAACAGAGAGAGATAGGTATGCTATATTTATTCTTAAATAGGGCCAATATCAGGAATAGTGCCTAATTAAATATAAAAGCGATAGTTTGTTTCATACTTGGACTCAATTTTCATGATCGAAGATAGCATTCAAATGTGAAACAGACTGTCGCCACTAGCATTTAACATCATGTTCCTCATATATATATATATATATATATATATATATATATATATGTAAGCAAATGTGTGGATGTAGATCCGACGGTATGATGAAAATGTGGAAAAGACAAAGCAAAATCCGAATATATGAGTTTACTGTTTTTATTATGTTTTTGTTTTTGTTATTCTGTCGACGTCAGACGTTTCGGTCAAATAGACCTTCTTCAGGACATGGTTAATGGAGACATAATTATATTGGATTTAAGTTTGATGGAGAGACGATATATACAGGACTGGTCAGAAACAGAAAAACTGAAATTCTAAAGTCAAGTATTCTTTCTTAGAGTCGGATATGCTGGCGTCGCGTGGGCGGCAACTACGAAGACCTGCGCACAGGGAAGAAGATTGTGTCCTAAGTGGAGGGTGAGGGGGACTATTTAAAACTATAGCTTATCGGTACGTTTGTCACACATTAATCTCGCCACCGAGGTCGCGATCTGAAAGAAACCAAGTCTATTATTTACTGTATGTGAGGTGGCTATCATGCCAGCCTCATAAATCTGTCTAAGGTTCTTATTGTGGATATATTTTAAGATCTTCACAGAGTCGAAATCAAATTTGTGATCAGATTTGGCTATGTGTATAACTAAAGCACTGCTTAGATTACCGAGGCGAATGTCACGTTTATGTTCGGAAATGCGAGATTTCAATGATCTACCTGTCTCGCCTATATAACTCAGGTTGCAGTCTCTGCAGGGCACCTGATAGACGCAAGCATCGGATGTAATATGTTGTCTGCTCGTATTACTCAATATGTTACGTATAGATTTAGTGGGTAATGTAGTAGTTTTAATTTTTAGCGCGTTTAGATTGTTGGAGATGTGTTCGGTCAGAGGGTTATTCGGTAGAAAGATGCGGCCAATGGGATTATCAGGGGCAGCTGAGAGTGTGCCTCTCTCCACCTTTGATGTAGTAGTAGTAGTCGGTATGTTGTTATGTACTGATGGACGAACTCTGTGGATTTTCAAGGCTTTATGTTTAGCGCCGAGTATTAGTTGTCTCGGATACGAAAGGCTGGAGAAGGTATCCTCGATATAACCAAATTCGTCATCTAAATATTTTGCTGAACAGATTCGCAGAGCTCTCAAGTAAAATCCGATAATAACACCTCTCTTAGTCCTAGTATCATTGTGAGAGTAAAAGTGTAAGTAGTCGTTTTTGCATGTGGGTTTACGATATACTGTGAATTCTAGTTTGTTATTATTTCTGGTGAGTAGTATGTCTAGAAAAGGTAGAGAATTATTCGATTCAGGTTCGTGGGTAAATTTTATAGTAGGTTCTACTCTATTCAATCTATCGGTGATTTTGTTTAGATCATGTTTCTGTGGGTAAATGAATAAAATGTCATCTATGTAACGGAAATAATGTGTATCATCAGGGATTATATATTTGAAAGGTCCAGACTCGAGAAATTCTAGAAACATGCATGCTAGGAACCCAGAGAGAGGACTACCCATAGGTAAGCCAAACTTTTGTTTATAGTAGATGTCGTTATGCTGGAAGTAACAGTGAGATGTGCATAGGATGCATAATTTGATGCATATTGAGATGGGGATAGGTAGCTTAAAGTCAGTTTTCTTAAGGTGGTTCTCTAGCCGTTTAATACATTTATCCACCGGTACATTGGTGAATAGAGATTTAATGTCTAAGCTGGCTAGGGATTTGTTTCCTATGTCGATATTGCTTAGCTTATTGAGTTTGGCTTACCTATGGGTAGTCCTCTCTCTGGGTTCCTAGCATGCATGTTTCTAGAATTTCTCGAGTCTGGACCTTTCAAATATATAATCCCTGATGATACACATTATTTCCGTTACATAGATGACATTTTATTCATTTACCCACAGAAACATGATCTAAACAAAATCACCGATAGATTGAATAGAGTAGAACCTACTATAAAATTTACCCACGAACCTGAATCGAATAATTCTCTACCTTTTCTAGACATACTACTCACCAGAAATAATAACAAACTAGAATTCACAGTATATCGTAAACCCACATGCAAAAACGACTACTTACACTTTTACTCTCACAATGATACTAGGACTAAGAGAGGTGTTATTATCGGATTTTACTTGAGAGCTCTGCGAATCTGTTCAGCAAAATATTTAGATGACGAATTTGGTTATATCGAGGATACCTTCTCCAGCCTTTCGTATCCGAGACAACTAATACTCGGCGCTAAACATAAAGCCTTGAAAATCCACAGAGTTCGTCCATCAGTACATAACAACATACCGACTACTACTACTACATCAAAGGTGGAGAGAGGCACACTCTCAGCTGCCCCTGATAATCCCATTGGCCGCATCTTTCTACCGAATAACCCTCTGACCGAACACATCTCCAACAATCTAAACGCGCTAAAAATTAAAACTACTACATTACCCACTAAATCTATACGTAACATATTGAGTAATACGAGCAGACAACATATTACATCCGATGCATGCGTCTATCAGGTGCCCTGCAGAGACTGCAACCTGAGTTATATAGGCGAGACAGGTAGATCATTGAAATCTCGCATTTCCGAACATAAACGTGACATTCGCCTCGGTAATCTAAGCAGTGCTTTAGTTATACACATAGCCAAATCTGATCACAAATTTGATTTCGACTCTGTGAAGATCTTAAAATATATCCACAATAAGAACCTTAGACAGATTTATGAGGCTGGCATGATAGCCACCTCACATACAGTAAATAATAGACTTGGTTTCTTTCAGATCGCGACCTCGGTGGCGAGATTAATGTGTGACAAACGTACCGATAAGCTATAGTTTTAAATAGTCCCCCTCACCCTCCACTTAGGACACAATCTTCTTCCCTGTGCGCAGGTCTTCGTAGTTGCCGCCCACGCGACGCCAGCATATCCGACTCTAAGAAAGAATACTTGACTTTAGAATTTCAGTTTTTCTGTTTCTGACCAGTCCTGTATATATCGTCTCTCCATCAAACTTAAATCCAATATAATTATGTCTCCATTAACCATGTCCTGAAGAAGGTCTATTTGACCGAAACGTCTGACGTCGACAGAATAACAAAAACAAAAACATAATAAAAACAGTAAACTCATATATTCGGATTTTGCTTTGTCTTTTCCACATTTTCATCATATATATATATATATATATATATATATATGAAGAAATGTAGTCTTAAAGTGTGCTATATTTATGGGATAAAGTGCTCAGTATCAGAGATAGAGCGTGTGTAAAAGTGGACATGGAAGTCAGCACTTAGAGGCGGCAGTCTGTTTCATGCTAGTGCAATCGTCAGGCAACCTCTAAGTGCTGACTTCCATGTCCACTTTTATATATATATATATATATATATATATATATATATATATATATATATATATATATATATATATATATTCATATTACCTTACCTTGGTAGTCCGACTCCAAGTTTCATGTTAAATTCAAACTCCAGGTACTTATAAGTTCAGTAATACCATATTAAGCACTGTTTTATTTGTAATATTTATTTACAAATTTATATATGAGTGTGATTGCACGCATGTGCGGTTGCTTATATCTTTATTTTATTTTCATACATATATATATATATATATATATATATATATATATATATATATATATATATATATATATACGAGGGTCATTCAATAAATAAGGTGAATTTTTCGGTATAAGGACTTCTAATACAGATAGAAGCTTACTCTTTTTTTTCTCTTTTTTTTTGTTTTACTTGTTTTTAACATGGATTTAATTTCTTTTGCAGATTAAAAAAAAAACTTTGAGAGTTTTGGCGATTAACAAAGATGGCCGACCGAGATGCATGCTCCAGGATTGAACAGCGGTCAGTTATCAAGTTTTTGGTTGCTGAAGGGGGCAAACCAGTTGAAATTCATAGGAGAATGTCAACTATGTATGGTGCCACATGTTTCAGCCAAAAAGATGTCTAGAAATTGGCTAAATTGTTTAAAGAATGACGGAGCAGTGTTGACGATGAAGACAGGCCTGGGAGGCCTACAGAAGTGAGGTCTCCTGAGGTGATCGAATCAGTCAATGACCGGATTGAGTCTGACAGAAGGGTGACAGTGGATGTCATTGCAAGGACTTTGAGCTGATCTGTTGGGACAAACGCAGGGGTCATCAGTCAGAAGGAGTTATCTTGCATCATGACAACGCAAGACATCATACAGCAGCCCAACCCAAACGGTGCAGACCATCAACGAGCTGGGCTTCGAACTGCACCCTCATCACCCTTACAGCCCAGCTCTTGTCCCTTCAGACTTTCACCTGTTTGGTCCCTTGAAAGCGTTCGCGAGAGGCATGAAGTTTAAAAGTGACGATGAATTCAAAAGTGTTGTGAGCGACTGGCTGAGTCATCAGTCCAAAGATTTTTACGTTGTGGAAATACGGAAGCTTGTGCACAGATGGGAAAAGTGTGTGATAGTGCTGGGAGACTACGTTGAAAAAAAAAAGGTAAGCTTCTATCTGTATTAGAATTTCTTATACCTAAAAATTCACCTTATTTATTGATTTACCCTCGTATATATATATATATATATATATATATATATATATATATATGATTAATATGATTAAAAGTTTGTCACTTAGCTGACTGATGCAACCTTCAGCATTTCGACTTTCTAGCGGGTATAAGCAATTTGCTTTAATTAAAAGTTAATTGCTGATACACCCCCTCTGAAGAATGGTCTGTCTACGAAACTCTGGAGTCGAGATGTGTAAGGTAACATCAATCAGCTAAGTGATAAAATTTTATTTACTTAATCCTATTATCTTTGAATTTGAGGAGTTTATTATTGTAGAGAGTGTTTGCCTTTAATGCCTTTTCTTTCAATATCCCATTGACTGTCACCTCTTTTGGCTTCTATCTTTGACAGGTCTCTCTCCCCCTCTCTGTCTCTGTATGTATATATATATATATATATATATATATATATATATATATATATATATATATATATGTGTGTGTGTGTGTGTGTTTCTTTGGACAACTGCGAGTGGTGACAATCTGTTTCACATTCGATCACTAAAATTTTTTTTAGAAAACTACATTTTCGGTCATTTTTAGTTTCAAATTATCACTTTATTCTTCATGTAACCGCAATTTAATGCCATAAGTTTAATACCTACGGTTAACTTTATAAAACCTCTTCCCTTTAAGGCTAATACCTTCCATCCTCTCCTGGCCACTCCCTCGTACATGTCGTCTGACTGAAACATTGAAATGGATACATTCTAATATTAATTTTTTAGACGGCTGTCATAATTAAATTTTTAATTCCGACACGAATTCTATACACCGGGGTTGAATAAGACTGACAATGTTTTCGTTGGTTGAAATAGATCTATCCCCAATAAGAGGTAATGTTGGATTTTTTTTGTGTAATACTATTTATTGGCTCTATTATAATAAATACATTGAGCTCTTTTTGTGAATCAGTTTGATATTACTTGGTTATACTTGGATTATACACCAACGTATTTATTCCCGTTACTATATAAATACGCACACACACACACAACACACACACACACACACACACACACACACACACACACACACACACATATATATATATATATATATAGAGAGAGAGAGAGAGAGAGAGATGTGTGTGTGTGTGTGTGTGTATTTATATAGTAACGTGAATAAATACGTTGGTGTATAATCAGAAATTACTGTCTTTCGAAACCTAAACTCAGATCTTAAACCAATCTTAAAAAATAAGCTTAAAATTTAAAGTTCCATTTTCAAACGATGCTGAAAATAACATTCGAAAATAATTCATTTACTCTATTTATAAGCTAAACAGTATTATATATTTTAAGTTGGCGGGGTAATGAGAATTGAAGATTTTTGTTTGGAAACTCACGCTAATATAGCAATAATTGTGCATATTGAAACAAAAACATTTTTGCTTTTGTAAAACAAATTACTTACTCCCTGCCTCACTTGAACTTGTAACAATGAAATTAGTGTTTTTTCTCATGTTTTTAGCGTTGTATTGCAAGTTATACGGAAGAAATAGCTAAGCTGAAGATTGTAAGGTGAAAAGCAGTACCTTCTAGACAAGATAATTTTGGTAATGTGTAATATTTTTCTATGGTATTCATTAAATAATCAACGATAATAAATAATTAAAAAGAGTTTATTAAAATAATTTATGAGCAGTACGTTCTATTCCGAAATAAAGATAATTATTTGAACAACACGGTAACCAAGTCTTTGGTTATTACATTTTGGTTTGGTTTGAATGTTTCCCGTCTTTTCATATTCTAGAACTCTCTGGCAATTGTTGCTGGTAGTTTTGAATGCGACAGTGAACTTACTACTCCGATCTCTGTGGTAGAGATTGTAGTAGTGGCTACGGGGAGCTATAGCTGCAGCACATTCGTGTGTGAACAAAGGCTGGTTTTTCTGGGTTTTGTTCGTGTATTTACCTTAACAATATTAGCTATGAACACGGCGGCAATATAGAAGCCGTATTCGAAAAATAAAATATGCCTAGCTTTTAACAGATTTTAGACTTTACATTCCATTTACAATGGTAATGGTAATATAAAGAAAAATTCTCTGCATTCTTTGAGCAAACAGCCGGCGTCGCGGATTACTTTCCATGTTAGAAAGGATTCATTTCGATATGAGGGAAACATTTATGGAAACTATTTTTGAAGAATGATGAAGGGGTCAGCTTGAGTTTAATGAAAATCGTCCTATGGGGCATCAGGTGCTGCTTTCGTTTTGACATCAATTTTAACATTGGCCAGTGAATAGTTGGAAATGCTAAACGGAGGTAACACTTGAAGATTTTTTACGGGCAGGATGCGAGAAAGCTGACTGGGAGGTTAACGTGATGCCCACTTCTGACAGGAATATGTGCGGGCTTATCCTCGATCTGAGTCAAGGAATAGAGAAAATTACGAGAGTATGCGCCTTGATCTTTGATTGTGTTTAAATGGAAGAAACATACTTTGTAGTGAATACTGAATCGTCATGAATATGGCCTCTAGATGAGGGATGATCAGAAACAACTCCATCAATCGTATCAGGTATTTTGTCAAATATTACAATTCCATTATAGACGAATTGGCAAAAGAGTAATGTACACAATCCTTAATTGTTTCTGCTGCTGTAAGCACTAAAAACATATTTTTCTTGTTCAAATACTCATATAAATTCCTGATTAGAAGGTGCTGCTCCTAGCTGTTGCCATTATTTTAAGACACTTTTTGCTCTTGGGTGTGCGTAACACATCTGTGTTCTCAAAGGGCACGTTTCGTATCGAAGTTGGTGCATTTTCATTATGCATTAAGTAAGTCAGTATGGGACTCTCGTCAGAGAGGTGTAGGGTCATCGCACTTGGCAGCTGATTGGTAGTGTCTTCGATAAAATTATTTATTTTGTTTTCGACAGGAAATAATGCTGTTTTTACATAGTTTTGAATGCTGCTTTTATATAGTTTCGATGCAAAAAACGTCTTAACAAAATGCAACCCATTTTTAAAAATAAAATTAAAACCTAAACAATAACACGGCCAAAATATACAAGCCGTATTCGGAAAATACAATATTTAACAGATTTTATACTGTTTACAAAACATTTATAAGAATAATGGTAATATTTGACCGAGCAGCCAGTGCTATTTTTGCTAAAATTTATCAAATCTTTCTCTTAGAAAATTAAAATTGATTTTCTCAAGTAAGACAGGAATAATCTTTGAATCTAGATTAGCCGAAAGCTTGGATAAACAATTGGAGAATTTCTACACTAAGTCCAAAAAAGAAAGTTCTTCGAATATAAGAAAAATATAAGAAACCTTAACAGAAATATCTTTTCAGTACTTTTTAAATAAAACCACACACACACACACACACACATACACATACATATATATATGTTCTTATGTGTATATATGTATATTTGCGTGATTCCATGTGTGTGCGTATCCTTATGGTATAGTATAACACAGTCTGGACACTTCGACGTAGTATAATGGTTAGAAAGCTTGTGTCGATAGAACAATTACGACTGAATAGTGAGTTCGATCCTCACAGGGTGCCCCATATTTTCGGCCTTGAGCCACATTTAAGCTACGCTTAGAAAATCATTTAGGGCAGCCCGACGTGGTGTAATGGTTAGCCATCTTGTCGCGCTGGAACAGTTACAACTGACTAGTGAGTTCCATCCTCACTGGGTGCCACATACTTTCGACCTTGTGCCACATCGAAGCTACGCTTAGAAAATCAACATGGGGAACTTCGACGTGATGTAATGGTTAGCAAGCTTGTCTCGCTAGATCATTTGTAGCTAAGTTGTGAGTTCCATACTCACTGGGTGCTCGATACTTTCGGCCTTGTGCCACATATACGCTAGTCTTAGTAAATGTCCAGTGTAACCCAGTAGAAGCTGTCGTATTTTACCGGGAAAGGTACTATGCAAATTCCCTTCGCTTCGGGAAATGTCAGGAAAGACTCAGCGTGTGCACCGACTATCTACTCCATCACTGGCTAATATTTCCATCCACCTCAGCAATCTGAGTTTCCACAAGAAATGGGCCTTAATTTCCACGCCAGCGCATGACGTCTTAGCAGGCGGCTTGCATTTAGAGTTGTCCTTCAACAAGATGGCTAGCTTTAAAGAGCACCGTCTGCCTTACCCTTTAATCTATATTAGGAAAGAAAAGTATTCGCGACTCCCCCGGGAGTTTTTTCGTGAATGAAGAGCAACAGATTCGGTTGGAATTTGACACTGGAATGAAGATCCATTTTCTGTGTCGATAATTGTCACTTGAGTGTATTTTAGTGTGCAGATATGAAACTTTCATCAGTGTTTGTCATATGCGTCTGACTGCATATAAGCATATTTCATATGTAAGTCTCTAACTACAAACCTGTAAATAGGTAGTATATATAAATGTAATTTTCTGCATTATGACAGACATATTAGAAACTTCATTCCTATCTACATATCTTGGTGCTCGCCTATATATATATATATATATATATATATATATATATATATATATATATAAATATATATATATATATAAACAAAATGGCTATTTCTGTAGTGATATACATATGTTATAATTTTTTAATTATAACATATATATATATTTTCAAAAATCAATATTGCTATATATATATATGTTAAAAAATTATAACATATGTATAATATCATTACAGAAATATCCATTTTGTTTATATATATATATATATATATATATATATATATATATATATATATGTATATATATATATATACACTACAGTTCAAAAGTTTGAAGCCACCCCAGAATTAGCAAGGGATGAGCTTGACAGAAGAGTGAAACCTTTCCATCCCCAAAATTAAAAAGAGCTCTTAGAATCATTGACGAAAAGAATGGAATCAATTACCAAACTTTTACTTTGAGAAAATTTGCAACGAATAAACAAATTGTGCTGCAGTAAAGGAGGATATTTTGACGAGAGCAAACTTTACTCATAAAATGTTTTTCTTCTTTTTGTCATGATAAAATTTGTAATAAAATATCATGTCTCTCTTTTTTTATCATATATAATAATTTTATCTTATTTGAAGTACAAAACAGCTACTTCTTGGGACAATTTACCAGGGGTTCCTTCAAACTTTTGAAATGCAATGCATATTCAGGCATTCCTCGATTAATGCCGTTTCGATTAGTACGTAATTTTTTTTTATATACCAAAATTTGATTACTACATACATAATACCCGATTAGTGCGGTAAATTATTCTTTAGTTTAACCATAATAGGTGAAAATGTATTTTTTTATAGTTACCGATGTACATGTTAGTCTTACAATCATGGAAACAGCAATTGAATAACGAACGATTTCCGACGTTTCGCCTGTAAGAAAGGCGTTATTGGGTAAAAACAATTATTCACCTACAAGGCCCCGTCAATGATTTTTGAACTCTGCCAAGACTGGACAGTAAGGATTGGTCAGTTCCAGTTAAAATATGGCAACAATACTCCGTTCATTTTCAGATCTAACTCCCAACAGGCATTCAAATCAAGCAGCAATCTTTAGAGAGTAGATATTTATGTTGATGGCTGAGAATTCAGGGTCGGCTCGGGGATGATAAAAAGTTATTACCTTGGTTTTGAGGTCTTGTAAAATTACAAGTCAGTTTTCCATCATTGGGGTCTTAGAGTTAGACTAGAGGAGAAATCAAATCCCAGGTTGTTGTCTTGTAGATTTTTGAAACAGTTATTTCGCCGAATAATTCTTAGAATACCACAGACAGAATATGAAGTCAGCAAAGAAATTTCAATGAAATTTGGAACGAAGTTAATTTACCAATTTCCGATGAGAGAGAGAGAGAGAGAGAGAGAGAGAGAGAGAGAGAGAGAGAGAGAGGGGGGTTGATATTTCTGGGATACATAATGAAGGAAGTGGTTTATGAGAATTTGACATTCACAGGACATTGGTATCAAAAGGTTCAGAGTAAAATAGAGAGTAATATTTCTAACGAGCAACAATTTAAATATCTGGGTCGTGTTTTATTTTTTATTTTGATCGGTGTTTTTATTAACGTAGTAAAAATTTGTTTATATAGCTTATTGTGAGTAGTCTATTATGGCGGCTATTTTACCGGAAGTCGTTTATTATTTCGGTCAAATTATTTTGCTTGTTCTTATTTTTATTTTTTATCTTATATATTTATTTATTTATTATTTTTATTTTGATCGGTGTTTTTATTAACGTAATAAAAATTTGTTTATATAGCTTATTTAATAGTTTTGTTTTTGTTTGGGAAGATAATTAAAGCTATTTGTTCAATTTGGGGGTTGATTGTTGTAGTTTGTTCTAACTATTATTTTGGCGGGAACAGTTTTGAATTTATTTATTTGGATTGATTATCTTTATTTGATTTTTCTAAACGGCTAGTTTATCGGTATCGGTTGTTAGTTTATTTATATATTTGTATGTATTTAGATCAATTTATTATACTTGTCGTTATTTCTTTATTACACTGTATATTTTCTCTTTTTGTTTTTCGATTTTTAAGTAACGCAGTATATTATTTTTTATTCATTTTTTTATCGTTATTTAAAGCTATTTTTCGTCCGATTTTCTGTTTTGATTTTTTATAGTCTAATATTTTGGTCATAATAGTGTGCTAATTTGTTTATTATTTACTTTATTTATTGCTTTTGTTCCTTATTTTTTAGTCTATTTCGTCTATTGTAATAGGTGTGATTTGGTAATTTGTTTGGATCAATTTATTTTGCTTATATTATTGTCATTTTGTTTGTTTATGTATTTATTTATTTTTTCCGTTTTCGATTTTTAAGTTACGTAGTAAAAATTTGTTTTCATGTCTGCATTTTGTGATTAGCTAGGATCTTTTATTTAATAATTTATTTTGGTCTGGGAAGGTAATGATAGCTATTTTTCCTCCAAGCAAAGTTTGCAAGTTTTTGATAGGTTGTTGTAGGCTGATGATTTTGAAAAGTTTGCTAATTTGTTTTAAAACAAATTTTTACTACGTTAATAAAAACACCGATCAAAATAAAAAATAAAAATAAAATAAATATAAAGGATAAAAAACAAAAGTAAATTAAATAAAAACAAGCAAAATAATTTGACACAAATAAACGATTTCCGGTAAAATATCGTTCACTTTTATATATATATATATATATATATATATATATATATATATATATATATATATATATATATATAAGTTTGGGATTGGTGTATACGGAGTAAAATCCAATAACCAACAATTATTATTCTTTAAAGAGTGCTCAATACAGAGTAGAGCAGTACTGATTTGGAGGTAGTTATTTACTTTTGCATGTAATGTGTCGAAAACTATATGATTTAAAAAATATATATGTATATATTTATATATATTTATTTGTTTAAATTTTATCTATAAATATTTGACCAGATTAGTTATATTTCAAGTTAAAATTCGTTTAATAACATTAAGCCACGAATATGTTCACTATAGCTATGACATCTGACCGTCTAGGTCAATGTGGATGTATGTGCCTGTGTTTATTGATGTCTATGTGTAAGGAAAGTGCATGCACGTTTAGTCGTATGTTTGCGTACGTGTGGTTGTGTGCGGTTTAGATGTTGTTTTTTTTTTATCAAGGGTCGTGTCTCGTCACCGTATTTTATGTGTGTGTGTATATATCTAAATACGTCTGAGCGCTTATGTATTATAACCTGAGTATGTTCGAATGATTTCGCGTGAGAGGCGACTAACATGTTGAAATGAAACTAAAAATGTATACATTTTTGTCTTGAGCTCTGAACATCCTTTTTAACATAATTTCAATGAAAATATCAATTAAATAGCATATATATCTTTTATTTTTATTTTTATATTTTTATATTTTTTTCTCCTCGGTAATTCTACAATTTAAAACTTAATAGAGATTTGATTTAGATTTCTAAATAGGTAATTTTTAGTTTTTTACTTTTAATTTTAATTTCAAATTTTATAAATCTTTTAATATATAGGATAACCTTGCTTAGTTGTCAAATTTTTCGAATTACCCTATACTTGTATTTTGATTGGCCATTCTAGCTTATGTAACAGCGTTTACTCCTAGCTAAGCATCGTTAATTAATTTGAAACTTTTAAAACCATTTATTCTATATTCTACATCATCACTTGATAAGACACCAGAAGTGCTGAAACAAAATGGCTATTTTTGTAGTGATTTTATAACATATTTATGTTGTAATATTCAAATAAATGATTATATATATTTATGTTGTAATATTCAAATAAATGATTATATATATATATATATATATATATATATATATATATATATATATATATATATATATATATATATATATATAATCGCTATTTCCATGGAAATTGCTCGGGTGAATAACATTCCATTGTCGCTATAACCTACCTCCTTCTTTTCTTCTCTTTTTATATTTTAAATGTTTAAATTTAAGTTACTATATTATTTCTTCACACTTCTGAGCTGACAATTCCATAGAACATGTTTGTTGAAATAGCTTTTCGAATGAGGTAAATCTGAATTTCTATTCTTTGTAATTTATATGCTGTTATACATTGAGCTCTTTTCGTGGGTCAATTTTAATATGTTATATTATTAGGATTCACTTGGATTATATAACAACGGCTTATTACAAGCATATATATATATATATATATATATATATATATATATATATATATATATATATATATGTGTGTGTGTGGGGGGGTGTATTCGACGTATGAGGGTCAAGCATCTCAGTTCCTAGGGTTGCCTATTTGTTTATAGTGGTGAAGGCTTTGTGCAGAACCAACCACACTTTTTGACGGTCCGAATACAGAGACCTGGTGCACTACGTGCCACAAGGTCCCCAAACAACACTCCGCAGGTTTTGAATTTAGAGTCGTTATTCTTCTGCCATCCAAGGCTATAGAATCCAGTCTGTCCTGCTATTTAACCATAGCTGGAGAGAGAAGAAGGGGATTCCCAATGTGTAATGGATTCGACTGGAATTTGAACTGGGCTCTCCGATTCCTCAATCCAAGCCGCCAAGCGTTACTCCACCATGTTTCCTCATATATATATATATATATATATATATATATATATATATATATTAACGGATACTCATATTTGAATATCTACAAAATGTAACGAGCCGCTGTCAACTACTACACTACTCCATATATATAATGTATCTTTTCTCTCTTCTGCCAGATTTGTTAATCATCGCAGGTCACATCAGATCCGCAGTCAAATGTTGAATGTCCTTCCTGACAGATATTCCTGCACGGTAAGAATGTCGACAAACTCAGAGTAGCAGCATAATAAGTAAATACTTAATTTTACTTACTAATATATATTTATATCAGAAATATCGAGCTTTTATAGTTATAGACACGTGGAACCGACAGACATCATACGGTGTTGATTCCTGTGTCTATAATGTCTAGAATATCTATCTATCTATCTATCTATGTACATTCACACACACATATACATTTTTATATTTCCGTTCGTTTTCTCTTGATGTAGGCATAAAACAATCCATACATTCTGTTAAAAACAAAAATAAAGTTTATTCTAGATAATGGCTAAAATTATAACAGAAAAAGCCCGGACATACAAAACATTCGGACAATTTATATATCATTTATATCCACCAAAAATAAAATCATGGAAACATGTGAAATGTTAAATAACAAAAAAACTTGACAGTTCCTTGTGATTAGTTTTGAATGAAATGGGTATAAAAGAGGAATTACTGCTCAACTACACAATTATATATATATATATATTGCACTAGCATGAAACAGACTGTCGCCTCTAAGTGCTGACTTCCATGTCCACTTTTATATTTACACACGCTCTATCTCTGATATTGAGCACTTTATCCCATAAATATAGCACACTTTAAGACTATATTTCTTCATACATATATATATATATATATATATATATATATATATATTGCGACCAGCATGAATCAGCCTGTCTCCTCTGAGTGTTGCCTTCAATGTTCACTTTAATATTTTTATTTATTTACGGTCTATATCTGATATTGAGCACTTTATCCCATAAATATACCACACCTTAAAACTCTTCATAATATATATATATATATATATATATATATATATATATATATATATATATATATATATATATATATATAAATATATATATATATATATATATATATATATGTATATATATATATTAGTAGTAGTAGTAGTAGTAGTAGAAGAAGTCTTATAAGTATAGGACACTATACTAGTTCGGAAAACCTTCGGTGTCTTGATTTGCAAATAATCAAACCAATACCAAAGGGGAAAAAGGCATAAAAAACAAAGAAGCAATAACATGTACGCTAGCCGAAAATAATCGTCTAGCATGCAAGTCCAAGGCTCAAAGAAAAATAACCCGATACGAGTACGCAAAAAAAAAACTAAATAAAGTGGTCAATACAGTGAATAGAGCTGACCTAGTTAGACCTAGAGAGCCAGACAAACCTACCACGGTTTCACTTAAACGGATCGTCAGGGATATATATATGCGCATGCGCGCGCGTGTGTGTTTGTGTGTGTGTGTGTGTGTGTGTTTCGTTTAGGACGACTGACAAGGTACTGCAATTATTTTTCAATTTTTTTACATGTTGATGAGGCTATTATAAAAATATTAATCGAAGTACCCTATCTTTAACGAAACTTGTATAAAAGAGAGTTTACTGCCCAAATACACAATATATATATATATATATATAATATTTATTTAAATATATATATATAATATTTATTTAAATATTATAACATAAATATGTTATAAAATCACTACAAAAATAGCCATTTCGTTTCGACATATCCAGTGTCTTATCAAGTGATGATATTGAATCAACATCATCACTTGATAAGACACCGGATGTGTCGAAACGAAATGGGTATTTTTGTAGTGATTTTATAACATATTTATGTTATAATATTTAAATAAATGATTATATCTGCTCTACTCTGTATTGAGCACTCTTTAAAGAATAATAATTGTTGGTTATTGGAATTTACTCCGTATATACCAATCCCACACTTGGGTATATATATATATATATATATATATATATATATATATATATATATATATATATATATTCAGAATTTCTAACTCTGAAGATGCGTGATAAATTGTTTAGGAAATCAAACAAAGACAGAAAGGCATGAAGGACCGGCCCTGCAACTGTCCAGTACTATTAAGAACTCAATTGGCTACGGCCGTTTTCTTTCTCTATCTTTTTCCTGTTTACGAACCAATGAGTGTAAGATTCATAACAGATGGGAAAAGATAGATGATGGATGCGCGGCAAAGTCTGTTAGTTTAATTGATCGACCGAACAGCGAGAGGCTCAAAGCCAAGATCAGAAATACCTGGCCATCGACAATAAAAACAGCAACAACAAGAACAACAGCAAACGGAAAATGCAAAATGAAAAAAAAAAAGAAAATTATTGCTGAAAAAAAAGGAAAGTAAAACCAATCAGAAAGGTTGGAAAACCTGCACCAGAGATAAAAGAGTTGATCTCTTTGAAAAGATGAATTCTAAAGTAATATCGAAACGGATCAAAAGAACAAAAATGATCCGGAATCGCGATAAGGAATAAATGCAGCTGGTGTTTTGTACGCTGCAAGTGTTTTAAATATTCTCTGGAAAACAGAATTTTGAGAGAAGGTGGGAAAAGTCCGACTGTTATGTAATTCTCAGTAGGTTAGTTCATTCTTTGCAAACAGAAATAGGAACGATATGAAATTAAACTTAGTATGGCACAAGGTGAAATGCAGGGAAAGTAAACAAGATTGTTTTAATTGCAGAAGCCACCTATCGGTTGGAGTCAATGATACGCACTGATTACAGTCATCTCTCGATTAATGCGCATTTGATTAATTCGATTTCGATTAGTGTGCTAACATTTTTATAAACCAACATTCGGTTAGCGCATACATTATATATACACAAATAGAATGTTGCTATATATATTACTGCGGTAAAACATTCATCAGTTTAACCATAGCAATAGGTAATTGATTTGTTTACCGATATACAAATAAGCCACACGAATTGAGGTATGCCTTTACTTTCCCATGCAAACAGGTAACCCCATTAAAAATGCACTTTTTCTGTAATTCTGTCTACCTTTTTAGACTCTCGTGAAAACTTTATGTTTGTCTAACTTTCTGATTTTCGGGCAGACTAAACCTTTGTCTTCGTTGCTATCGTATTTCAAAACGACAAAATCCTATATCAAATGACCTGAAGAAAATTATATGCTGAAAAACAATACAAAAATTAATCAATATTGGAAAACTACTCTACCTTGAAAATGTCGATTTGAGATTAGAGAATTATACATAGGCTGACAAAAAATGCTAAAATATAACAATTTATGACAATGCAGATCACAAGGTTTCTGAAGTATCATATGCAAATGGAAATGACAACATAAATAGAGAACAGAGAGTGAAAAAAGGGCACTAGTCAGTGAACCCGTTTGCTAAACGCAACGTGGGGAACTGTGCTATGATTGATACTACTCAGAGAGAAATAGACAACATAACAATGGCGTCGCCAATAGGGTCAAGGGTGTCCGGACTCTTCGATTCAGGGAGGTGTAGTATCATATGCAAATCAGAATGACAACATAAATTGAGAGCAGAGGAGGAACAAAAGGCATTAGTCAGCGAACTCGCTTGCTAAACGTAACCTGGAGAACTGTGCTACGATTGACACTATCCAGAGAAAAATACACAACATAACAATTTCAATCGGAAAAAAGGGACGCTATAATGTACATCCTCTATAAATGAAGATCTATATGAAAATATTTAATCCAGAATGTGACTGCTGTGTAAGAAGACAGTCGACCATCTCTACACTAATAACTGAACATGGACTCATCCATTCGCTATGAGTAGAGCGTCTCTTCAGACACGGTTGTTTCAAAGGGGATCGCAAGGCGTAGCGTAGGAATCGTATGCATTGCCGCACTGATCTACTGTATTCACTATTACTATATTAATCAGTGTTCATCATGTGATTAAACCTTTTCTTCATTCAACATTTTTATTACAGTGTTTCCTGGCAGTTATTAACCAGGACTAAGAGTATTAGACGAGCGTTATAACAAAATGACCAATCATGAAATTATATTTTGCAATCGCAGGGCATAATTTAACGACTGAATCTTGAAATAGGTTATTTAAGTAACCTGCTATCTGAGGGTAAGTGTGCGACAAAACCAACAAGAAAATTTATAATGGAAACAGATAGAAACTTGTGTTCGACCTGCTTTCGAAATATATATATATATATATATATATATATATATATATATATATATATATATATATATATATATATATTGTATGTATTTAGGCAGCGTTTTTTCATTCATACATGTTTCATTAAATAATATAGATAAATGTTGCCTATATATTTGTTGAGTCTTGACTCATTGTTGAATCTCGCCTAATGCATGGAATAATAATGCAACACAAAATGTACTTAGAACAAGAATGTATTATAACAAGAAATTGTACACAATAAGTACATATAGTATTTCTGTATATTTCTGGGAAGACGTTCCTGGAGAATGTGTTGACTAGTCGCAGTCGATCAGAGTCTCTAGTTGGATCTCGTGATTCCTCCCCCCTCGTCTTCCGGTACCAACCACTATTTATATAGTTGGTAGTCACCTATGCAGATTAGGTGGATCCTAACACAACACCCCCTCCCACGCCTTGGAATCCTTTTGGATTTCAAACTGGCTTCTATATGGGATGGTGATTATGGTTATTTCTTTGTAGATCCCCTTTGCATAGTTCATATATATATCTGTTTTTTTTTTCAATATCTTTTTCGTTTTGGATTCACGTCCAATGGGTCCGTGAACTTTCGTTTCCTACCGGATCTTCTCGGTTCATGAGCACTCTGCGGAGGTTCTACTTGAAAAGTATCATACATTACATCAATGGGAACTTCCTCCTCATCCGGTATACTCTCTTCATGCTCTAGCACGTAGCATTTTTTGAGTTGGTTCTGGTGCCTTTTATGAGTATTCTTCGGCCCTTTTATTATGTAAATCAGGTCACCGATTCTCTTATCCACTATGCCTCGCTCCCAGAACTCAATGTTGTTTCTATAGTACTTGAAAAAGACCTTCTCTCCGGGGGTGTATCTTTTTCTAGCTGTATACATAGTGTTCTTTATTCTATTTCTTCCTGGCAAAAGCTTGTCAAACACTGACTTAACTTTCCTAGCGAACATTAGTTCTGCTGGTGCCATGTTTGATGGTGTTCTCTGGTTAGGCGTGATTCTGTATACTTGTAGGAATTGTTGAAGCGCCTTTTCCGTTGGAACTCCTGAGGCTTTCTTCCGAGCGCGCTTTAACGTATCTACAAATCTTTCTGCGAGTCCATTGGATCTCGGATGATACGGCGGCGTCGTTATGTGGTTAATTTGATATAACTCACAAAATTCCTTAAATTCGTCAGAAGTGAATTGTGTACCATTGTCACTCACAATACACTCTGGCACACCGAACCGTGCAAATAGTTCATGCAAAAAAGTTGTTGTGGTATTGGACGTAGGCTTTTTGCAGCGTAGTACTTCCGGCCATTTTGTAAAGCTATCTACCACTATTAAGTAGTAATAATCTTCTACTGGACGAGCGAAATCAATGTGTAATCTTTCCCACGGATGATCCGTCTTTGGCCATGGTTTGTGTAGTATAGGTGGTGCCTTAGCTGCTAACGCACACCCTTTACATCGATGAACCATGTTTTCGATATCCACATCCATTCCTTTCCAATATACAAAGCTTCGCATTAAGCTTTTTGTTCTATTAATCCCCGGGTGACCCATATGAAAGTCCCGTAGGATACTTTTCTGCAACTTTTTTGGTACTACTACTTTCTCTACACTTGCGAAAGGCACGTTACGTTTCTTTTTAAATATAGGCATAGTATTTTCTTTTAATTCACATTTAACTTCAAACTTGTTACATCTTCCAAGACCAGGTGTGAAGGTTTCCGGAAACTTTTTCTTTAATTCCTCTTTAATGTCCTGTCTTGTTTGCGTATTACTTTCTACTTTTCTGCAGAATGAGTTTAACGGTTTATCCCACAATTCGAATGTTTCAATAAAATCTGTACCCAACAAGTTTTCTCCATTTCTCAGAATGAAAACTTTTATTTTTTTAACGATCCCATTCAATTTCATTGGAAGTACAACCTCGCCTTCGAAGTTAATTTGCTTTCCAGTTACCGTTCGAGCGAGTTTCGTTGACTTCATTATTGTAGGCCTTTTTAAAATTTTCCATGTTTTATCGTTCAGTATTGTTAAATCTGACCCCGAATCGAGTTGAAATTTGATATTCTTTTTGAATATTTCAGTCGTCACATATTTCCTCAAATCTCTATCTGATTTGATATTCGAATTTGTTTGTCTAATTCGGCTCTTGAATTTCTTCGTTTTACAACACGATCCTTTGTGACCATTCTTTTGGCACACGAAACATTTCTTATTTCTATATGGGCAATTTACCTCCCAATGTCTTTCGTTACAACGTCTGCAATTATATGGTGGGACCTTTTTATTTTCGTTCTTTTTATTTTCTTGTCTATTATTAAAATACGCTGAATTTTTTCTCCAATTTTTCTCTAATGGGTACTTTGACTGCTTTTTTATTTTTTTAATATAAGCAATACCAGCTTCTTCGATTTTTTGCGACTCTTTCTTTAAACTTACGGCCCGTTGACACTCCTCTGCTAACTTTTGCAGGGTAAGGCCTTGTTCAGATTCGAGTTTAGACAAAACTCTACGTCTTATTTCGGCACTCTTACTGGATACCAGTCCTTGAGCAAAAATTAAGCACTTGAATTCTTCAACCGTAATCTCTGCCAATCTGCAATTGTCACAATGTCTATTCACTATAGATGCATATGTTAAGTAATCCTGATCGTCGGATTTAGAGACATTCATGCATAACCATCGCTTATGCCAAAGCGACATATTTGCTCCAAACAGCTCTTTTAGCAATTTCACTGTTTCCGAGAATTCCAATTCAGTTGTTTTTCTCGGTAGAATAAAATCTACAAATTTGCTATGTTCTGCTGTACCTAGCTTTCTTAGTAATAGACTGACTTTTCTTGAATTCGACCAGTTTTCACAGTCTGTGTAGAAAATATCTTCATATCGTTTAAAGTAAGCTTCAAACGTTTTTTCTTCGTCTGGCACATAATTGAAAGTTTCCAGCGAATTAAATATGGTGTTATTAGAATATGAAGAATTTCCCTCATTTGCCTGATAGTTGTTTAATTTCTCCAGTGTTAACTTTTGAATTTCCAAAAGTCTTTCCTCTTGACGTCCTTGATATTTTTGCATCGCTATCAGTTGTTCTTGCTGTGCTATCTGTTGGGATTTGAATAATTCGGATATGACTTTGGATAGTTCATCCATCTTTAGCTGATAGTGTTCATGCAACAAGGAATATACTTTTAATTTGTGTATCCACGAATATCATATAAGCTGACCAAAAAAAAATCGAAACAACGTACGACTTTTATATTTTATGTCTTGCTTTTACATTCACGCCCGTGCTAATCAACTTTGGTATTTTTTTTTTCGTGAACAGCGAGCGTCGGACTTTTTTTTTCGTTTTCGACTTCTGTTCGCGTATTTCAATGACACGTCTGATTTTCTTATCAGAGGTAATTCGTCACTATATTGTTGAACAAATAATTTAACAAAAATAATTTTTTAAAGTTTGTTACCTTTCAAAGTCGACACGGTGTATTTGTGCTCCTTTTAAATCCATGCATGTTTTTGTAGTCGGCCAATTTGTCTTTTTAGAGGGTGTCTCGTTGTAGATAATTTTTTAATTTAAAATTACCATTATTCGTTTACGACACCTTTCAATTTTTCTGAGTGAATGTTCCTTTATGCTTAGTCGTCTTTTAACGAGTTCTACATATCCAGAAGTTCAGAATCCTTCGTCGTTATGTTAACGTTGGACTTTGAATTAATAGTTTTTTTTTTCAGCCTGGGTTCTTCAACGACTTGTCCCAATTGTTGAAAACTCTCACTATTAATTCTTTCTTCTTTCCGTATGGTTCGTTCTACTTCTTTGCCATTGTTGAAACTTGGCGTATGGTTCGTTCTACTTTGTGGCCATTGTTGAAACTTGACGTATGGTTCGTTCTACTTCGTCGCCATTGTTGAGTCTTGACTCAGGTGTTGAATCTCGCCTATTGCATGGAATAATAATGCAGCACAAAATGTACTTAGAACAAGAATGTATTATCACAAGAAAGTGTACACAATAAGTACATATAGTATTTCTGTATATTTCTGGGAAGACGTTCCTGGAGAATGTGTTGACTAGTCGCAGTCGATCAGAGTCTCTAGTTGGATCTCGTGATTCCTCCCCCCCTCGTCTTCCGGTACCAACCACTATGTATATAGTTGGTAGTCACCTATGCAGATTAGGTGGATCCTACCACAACAATATTTTATGTAAGTTCTTTTCATATCGATATGAAAAGTACTTACATAAAATATATAGACAACACTTATCTATATTATTTAATGAATCATGTATGAATATATATATATATATATATATATATATATATATATATATATATATATATATATAATTTAAATAAAAATAAAAACAGACTCCTTTAAGGTCCCATGTACATGGAACTATAAAGTGGCCTGTTTTTATTTTTTTTAAATTTAAATTATTAGCTCTGATTTATATTGAGCTCTCTGGATTTTATCCTCCTTGGGTCTCCCTATACGGATTACCTAGTTTTTCGAACAAATCTTTAACTATTTTCCAGCCATATACCACCCCATGAACTTACGAAAAGAGGTAAAGATTTGTTTTTAAATTTCGCTAATAAACCTTTTTTATCACAAGTTATCTACCATCTCCTGAAGAAGTACCATCTTAGTATTGAAACATGAAAGTTTTTGTGTATCGATGTAAAATGTTTTTATTGTAATTTATTATAATATATACATCTATATATATATATATATATATATATATATATATATACATATATGTATATATATGTATATATATATATGTACACACACAAACATATATATATATATATATTTATATATATATAATAGGTTTATATATATATATATATATATATATATATATATATATATATATATATATATATATATATATATATATAATAGGTTTATATATATATGTTTATTGACTCACGGAAATTATCCACAAATCTGAAGCACAACACCAGTTTAAAATTGTTAAAAAACTGAATACATTATACAAAGGTAATATCACACTTCCTGACAAAACGGATAAATACATTAACTTTTAACCAACTATGAACTAACCAAGCACCAAAAAGAATTACTTAATCTTGGACCTAACTGCCATATATACCGTAAGTACAATCGACTTTTAAAAATAATAGAAATCGAAGCCCTATACCAAAACATCGTTAAACTCCAGGATGAACAGCTAATAGAAACTACACCAGAATTCAAAGACTTACTTAAGGCTGAGGCACTCAAGGATCGGCATGATAAAAGCCGAAACTCCTCAAAAATACTTACTAAACAACTGAAAATTGCCGCACAAGAACTACGCAACCACCCTGACATAATCGTAAAAGAAGCTGACAAGACCAACATTTTCGTCCTTCTAAACAAATTAGATTATAACAAAAAACTTGACCACATACTCCATGATCACATAAAATTTAAAAAACTCAACAATAATCCGACCAACCAACTAAAATCAAAGCTTAATAAACTCATTAATGCTAATAATGCCGAACAGAACTCATTAAAATTGTTGGTGATTATAGGCCTGGTTACATATACGCCAATATAAAAACACATAAACCTAACTATCCTCTCCGTCCTATCATATCACAAATTCCAACTCCTGTATATCAACTAACAAAATACATCAACCAACCCATTACTCCCTACCTTTCTAGTAAATATAGTGTGAAGTCAACATTAGAAGTAATCCAAATCCTAAAAAGTGAAAAACCCGACAATGAAATCATAGCTTCACTTGATGTTGAAAACTTATTTACCAATGTCCCTGTTAGTGAAACTATTGACATATTTATAAGAAATATATACAGTAACTCATCTTTAACCCCACTTAAAATTAATCCTAATATATTACGGAAACTACTATTAGCTTGTACTACTGAAGTCCCTTTCTTAGATCATAATAATAATATATATATATACAATGTGATGGTGTCTCTATGGGTTCAGTACTGGGTCCGACATTTAGCAATTTCTATATGTCGAACCTGGAAAATAAGATATTTACAGACTTTAAAAAACCATCCATCTATGTAAGATACGTTGATGATATTCTCATGTTAGTTGAAAATACAGATGAAATACTTCAACTACAAAAATGTTTCCAAAATAATTCTGTCCTCAAATTCACGTATGAACTCAATACTAATAATAAAATTCCTTTCCTTGACATATTGATAAACACAAATAATAACAAATTTACTATTTCGCCATATAAAAAACCTACTAGCATAAATTCATGTACACTTAACTACAAGAGCGAATGCCCATATTACTTCAAAATAGCAATTATAAAAAATGTAATACACCGTGCAGAAACTAATTCATCCACAAAACAGATTTTTTACAGTGAACTAAAGAATATAAAACAAACACTTGTTAATAATAGTTTTCCAAACTATATAATTGATGAACAAATAAGATGCTTTCTTAGAAATCTCAATACTAAGCAAATAGTACATAATACTGCTTCTACTAATTTCAAAAATATTAATCTCCTATATCGTAATCAAATGCATACTAATTATAAACAAGATGAAAATATACTAAAAAAATTAGTAAATACTAACATATCTACGACAGATCCTAGCATAAAAATTAAGTTAATTATATACTACACTAAATCTAGTATATCCAACTCAATTATTCGCAATGATTCTTCTCCCCCGGTTAGCGATTTGAAAAAAACCAACATAGTTTACAAATTCAGGTGCCCTTTGGGAGATTGTATCTCCAACGAACTAAATAATATCTATGTTGGTCACACCACAAACTCGCTTTCACGACGCTTGACACTACATTTGAATGATAACTCTAACATTTTTAGGCATTTAAAACAACATGCCTGGCCGCATACACAATTCCGGAAAATCCTCGTCGAAAACACAACTATACTTAAACATGAAAACAATAAACAAAAACTAAAAATTCTTGAAGCTATATACATAAAACAGTTGAAACCTAACCTGAACAAAATAAACTATGAAATCTCCAAAAATATCCTTAAATGCCTATAATTAGTAACAGAAGTCATTGGTTCATACCAACGGCTTTCCATACTCAATATTCATCGGATTCACTCTCGCGTGGTCATGTGTGACGTCATGAGCTGTTGTGCGATTTTCGCTTTCAGCGTTTTATATGCACGTGTTTATCGTTGCTTGGAAATCATCCATGTAAACAAACAAGACTATCATCAATTTCTTGTTCGTGTATTGCTTAAATATATTGTGTAATTGTCATCTTTGATAATGGCTTATGTAAGCCGAAAGCTTAGATTGGATTAAAAAAAATATGTATCAATATTGTGATTTTCTTTCATTGTTTAATGATAATGTTATTAAGCTATCAGACTATATGAAAAAAACTTACATAAAATATATAGACAACACTTATCTATATTATTTAATGAAACATGTATGAATGAAAAAATGCTGCCTAAATACACACAATGTTTATATATATATATATATATATATATATATATATATATATATATATATATTAGGTTTATGACATTTTTATAACCGTATGTGTCATAAATCCATTTGAGGGTATGAGCACTCAGTGCTTTCATTATAATTCCAGATCACACATTGTTTTGCACGTTCAATATTGGCGTCTTCACACTTCAATTTTCGCAGATAAACCGCTTGTCAGGAAAATATAGCTGTATTGAAATCATTAACAGATATCATATTTATAATAAATTTAAATGCGCAACATAAGGAAATGTTTTTTCTGCGCAGCGTATTTAAATAAAATGTAATAACTGTTTGTGAATTCAATAAATTCTTCTTAACCTAATGATACTCAATTCTACTTATACTGAACATACAAAATTGTGTATTTGTTCTTTGATCCGCTTAAAGATTGGGAGAGAGCCGTATAACAATCGTACTCATCAAACGTTACGTCTTAGAAAGGCAGAAATATTTATTTATTTGTTATATTTGTTTATATATATATATATATATATATGAAATTATTAGGAGAATTTGTTAATTATATTTAAGTGATTCATCGAGTCTGATACAAATATATGACGAAACGGCCGCCCAGTGCTTTCTGCATTCTGTTGAGGTTTCAGACTCCATGAATCACTTAAATATAATTATCAAATTCTCCTAATAATTTCAAATGCATATCATTGCTTGAACCGGCTTCTAATGCTCTGGATTGAGCGGCTTGGTGATAGTAGTCGTGGCTCCAGGGGACACAGTCCTATGGTTAAAGAGAATCTCAGTAGAGTTCCACCACGGATATATGAGTGAGCGGCGCTATATTGAGTCTGATTTGCTACCTCTTCGTCCGAGGCCCGTTGGAACAGTTGGTAAGGTCTTTGCTTGACAACCTGTCAGGGTTTCAATTCTCGGTAGTGGATGCGCACTGCTGATGAGTCCCAAATATAGGACGAAACGGCAGTCCAGTACTTTCTCCATTCTGTTGAGGTTTCAGACTCGATGAATCACTTAAATATAATATATATATATATATATATATATATATATATATATATATATATATATATATACAAGTAGTGGGTTGGTTCATACGGAATAAATTCCAATAACCAAAAAAATGGTATTCTTAAAAGAGTGCTCAATACAGAGTAGAGCAAATATAATTTATTTGAAAATGATAACATAAATATGTTATAAATCACTACAATACTACATTGTGTCCATGTTCAAGGTTAAAAAAATCAACACTTAATAATATTAACTTTGAACATGGACACAATATCTTGACCGTGTTTTGAAAAATGAAAACATTTGATAAAACATTCATACAACAAAATATTTCTTTTTTAACAGTTAAAATATTTAATCCTTGAAAATGGCGATATGTATAGCCGAAAGTGCGAGGATAAAAAGAACATTCGGAAAGATTTTATATAATTTATCACCCGAAAAGAAAACAGTTATTAGATCGTATGAGAATTTGTATAAAAAAAACTATATAAAAGCACATTGTCTGTCGTATTCAATGAAATGTGTGTATATATATATATATATATATATATATATATATATATATATATATATATATATACGTTTGTCATTTTAAGATATAATTGTGTGATACATATTTGTTACTTGTTATTATTTTTCTTTCAAATGTAGTTTTTAAGATATATATATATATATATATATATATATATATATATATATATATATATATATATATATATATATATATATATATATATATATATGTGTGTGAGTGTATGTGTGTGTGCGTGTGTGTCTGTATGTCTGTCTGTGTTAGTGTGTTTTATCATCTTTCTCTTTGCTCGCTCGAGTAAACGCTGAGTGTGACAATATTCTTACAATCTGAAAAAGACACACGTCTTAACAGATCCGAATGTCAAGCTGATAAATTGTCATCGAATTTTATTTTGTATCCTCGGCCACTTTTATGATTTTAGCAAATAATAATGCTTTATTAGACAAAACACTTAAGTGATGAAGCGCAAAATTATTTCTAAACAAGCAGCATGCAGCGACATCTGCCGGCGGTAGCGGACATTATACACACCATCTCCGGAAGTTAACAAAGGTCAACTGCCTTGGAGTTACGCTGGCTTCAAGGTGAGATAATTTCAGTCTTACGTTTCTTTTTTCCGTTCTGCCTGTTGTTAGTCTTCCGCTATTTGAATCAGCCATTTTCAAACCGGTATAAACGATAGATTCAGTAATTTTATCTTATATTTCGATTCTTGTCTTTTTATTTCATAGCAGCAATGTTGTACGCCGTTCATCGGTTTGAAGATGTCATTGCTTACACATGTCTGCCTATTTATTTATTTATTTTATTTGACTGGTATATTATTTCCATATCATATAAAAGTATCTCAGTTTTGTGAATTATATGAATATAGAGAGAAAAGAAATGGCAAATTATGTAGAAATCCAATTCCAGTAATTTGTACGATTTTTTATATCTTGTAGCTATTGCCTTCATCATATAAATTTTAAGTTCCATACCATGGCTTGACCCAAGACTTATCGGTGATATTGGGTCGACAAAACTGTTTAGATGTCGTCGATGGTTGTCACAAGTCACTGTAAGCGAGGGTGTGATCATATTGCCCTTTTTCATACTGTAGATCATTCCAAAGGAAGCGCTGTTTCCAAGAAATGGCAAATAAATTCTGCTCGGTATAGATGCAGTATATATTACAGGTGGGCTGTTGGTGTTGGACTAACACAGATTTGCCTGAACAGGACTCTGCAACAGAGACTAGCTAGCCACTATAACAACTAGACATAGGACTGACCAGCAGAACTGGATTAAATAAATAAAACCACAGGACTATGAATGGGAGAAATACATTCTAGAAACTTTAATGGATAAAAATGTGGTTTTGCTATTAACTTATTATTTTAGCCGATACAGTTTTTGAGAACTGTTCTATACTTACGCTGTACGAGTTGTTTTTTTTTTTATTATAGATGATTTAATTTTAAAGTTCTTTATGCTATGGCTGTAAGGAAACGTAAATTATCTTATTTTATCTTTATTTTATCTTTAAAGAAATACGTTGTTTTTTTCTAAACAGAGACACAAGACAACTTTACGTTGATTTGTCTTCAAGCGGTGTCTTTCTTTGATACCACGTACCAGTTGAATTTCTGGCCATTACATACAAAAGCTCATCCATATGCTAAATATTTTTCTCTCGACCATAGATTTCCTGCAGCGGTGACAAGAGTCAGAGATTCAATAACATACCCTTTGGAGTCTCCTCGGCTAATCTTACTTGTTTTAAGCTTTATTGTTTCTTAAAAGTAAATTTTTTAAAATATCGACAACAATGAAAAAAATGGATAAAATATTTGTCAGTCTACAGCTTCTTAAACAAAACTGCAACTTTGCAGTACTGTCGCTTCGCTATCGCTATTTCCATTGCAAATGTTCACATGCGCTGCACTCGTCACTTCAGACCTTTACAAGTATGTCCCACCCTGCTACGTCCACGGATTTAAAACAGACACATATTCACTGTATTATATTTGTAATGAGGAAGTTACATTTAGAGATGCACACTCCTTGTGAACTGTTAATTTTTGGATCAAACTCTTTGAACAGTACTATTTCTTCAAAGTTTAATCGCTATATATCCTCCTTATCTCCTTCCATATTTACTTTATTCTATCGCCTCTTACGCTCATGACACAACTAATCCACTAACCCTAATGAGTGGGGATATTGAACATTGTCTTGAGTGAAGTTTCGTATAAAATAGCAATATATCATAAAGCAATCAAATACAGGTCATAACAATATGTTGGCTTGATTGGATAATCGATGGAGGTATACGATTTTGAGGTAACCTATTCCCCCTTGACGTGTAAAGGGAGTAATTTGGCAAAAATATTAATAACGTAAAGTAGGATTTCCTAACCTAGGTGATATCGCCCACCGGTGGGCGATTTCAATTGTTGAGTGGGCGATGATATGTGAAACGAAAATTGTTGACGACTGGAGATTTTAGTGGCCAATATCAGAATTTGATTAATAAAAGTTATTTCAACATATGCTACCCGAAATACATTTAAAAAGAGATATGCAATGAGCATCTATTTTTAAAAAAAGTGGTTAAATGGGAATGACTAGGTAACATTTTTCGATATGATATAAATATCTTCGCAAGCAACGAACATTTTGAGGAGGATCCTTAACATTCAAGTAGTTCTTAAGACGAAATAACATTTTTCAGATTTAAAACAGATAAGGGAAGATCAAGAACAACAAATAAATATTTGCTGATTTTTTTACATTTATGGTCAAAAATTGCAACGGTAAATCTAACCATAACATTAACATTGACCATAAAACTATATTATATATATTTTTTCAATGGTCAATTTTGCCTTCGTTTGTTCTTTAATACGACAGTAGCAACAGCAGCCGTATAAGGCAGATTTAATTATTACCTCCCTTTGGTACATTTATTACAATATAAAATAAATTTATGAAATACTGACAAATATTTACCAGACAATTTTAGGATGTTTTGGAATATTTGGTATGCCGGTGGGCGGTGGAAAAGTTTTTAATGTGAAATTTTTCAGTGTGCCATAACACAAAAAGGTTGGGAACCCCTGCTGTAAAGTGAATAAAGAGGAAGCCCGTAATACATTGAGATTAATGAATTAAAGAATACACAACAATAAAATTAAAAATTTTATTCGAGAAGTTTACCACATATATAGAGACGAGGCTCATCCTTCATAAAAAGACGTCTGAATTTCATCTTTGTTTTTTTAAGGGGTGGGCATCCTACCTTCATTAAGTACATATGTACTCAGCTGAAATCTGGGTCTCTCTCTATTTTACGGGAGAACATTGACAATAGGCTAAAATTTGGGGTTCATGAATATGCTGGAATAGTAATTATCAATGCAATCCCCGTGGAAAAAGAGTTGGATTCATAAATTTCCCAGAAATATTTTCACGTAAATCAATATAACGAACTCGACTGGAATTGGAACTTGGCTCTGCTATTTCCAATTCCAAGTTGTTATTAATTAAACTACGCTTACAGCACATGATATTTCTAAACGTTCACCCATCTAGGTACTGACTGGACTCGACGTTACTTAACTTCGCTGATCGGACGATAACCGGTTTTTCAACGTGAAATGGCTGCAAGCCGACCTCCATCTGAAAAGAAAAGAAAAGAAATTGTGCGAAAGCTGCTTCATAATAATAATATAATATCAAATATTTATATCAAATATTCATAATAACAAGAATTGCATATTCGACTTGAGATAATAAAAATATAATTAAGAAAAAAGAAATACAACAACAACAACAATAATAATAATAATAACAGCAACAAATTAAAATAAAATCATAATAAATGATGACATAAAGGTTAAACTTATCTAGAAAAAAAATTACATTGTAAAAATTCACGCTGAAGTAAAGACACCGATGTAGGTAAACACAAAATGCATCCGTAGCTGATGAGTGTAGTGCTAAAAGTAGAGACGGAAGCATTAATAATGGCTGCTCGGGTACAAAACCTTTTCACAAATAAATACTGTTGTGGGACTCTCCCCTTTTACACAAGATGGACTCAACTAAAATATACATATACTGACAGAGTTGGACACAGGATGGAGATACGTTGAGACAAGGCTGAGATACATAGTGTCCGGATATATATATATAATTACGGTTTCACTTACAGAGACTTGTACATATACTTTCTACTAACCCATATTCATGGACTACTAATCTTCATTTCAAGTTTGTATTCTTACGTTTAATACACTTATTTTCCTATTTCAATTACTGGCGTTGTTTATTTATTTGTGCAGGATTCCATTCCCGGAATCCACAACAAATACCAAACAAACAAACTAGCAATAAAATGTTACAGACACTATATGTAGATAATGTGGACATGTTAGGACTATTGACCACGTATTTTTAGGTGCTCAATGCTTAGACTGATGGTATACATAAATGGATAATGTAAGTTAGTACATTATATTCATTGGATTATGGGTCAATATTACATTGTATCATGCTGCAAAATGGTCTGCCTATTATCGTGAACCAACATTAGATGTCCATGAAGTTACTATTTATTGGGGCATTAACACTCATACTGATGGATATATAAAAGCAAATAGATTAGCGATAATAGTTATAGATTACTTATTAAAATGCCTTCTCAAAATTATGAGGTTCCATGAGGTAAAAACATATGTTAACGTACATAACAGAATAAGTAATTATGTGGATATTTAAAGTGAAATTAAAATATGTGACACCTTATAACGGTTGATATAGCTCTAATAATGGAAGACCTGAGTACAATTAAAAAAGACAGAGACAAAAACATTAACAAAATCACTGGTAGTTTGTATAGAAGAAATAAAAACTTTGGTTGAATAAATATAGTATGCCTATTTAAAGAAATATAGAATGGTGTTAAAGCCTAGTTAAAGAAATACAGAATGATGTTAATGCCTAGTCAAAGAAATATAGAATGGTGCTGAAGCCTAGATAATAAAATGTAGAATGGTGTTAAAGCCTAGTTAAAGAAATACAGAATGGTGTTAATGCCTAGTCAAAGAAATATAGAATGGTGCTGAAGCCTAGTTAATAAAATATAGAATGGCGTTAAAGCCTAGTTAAAGAAATACAGAATGGTGTTAATGCCTAGTCAAAGAAATATAGTATGGTGCTGAAGCCTAGTTAATAAAATATAGAATGGGGTTAAAGCCTAGTTAAAGAAATATAGAATGGTATTAAAGAATGATCTAAAAGACTTTAAAAATATATGCATAGGTGTTGAAAGCAAATATTCCGAATCTGATTGTTAAAAGCTGTTAAGCCTCCAACCTTAAGTTACAGATAAATAAATTACAGAATATTTATTTTGGTCCCAAATCTGGGTTTGGCCAAAGGGTATAAATTTCTAAATATTCTTTCTTCCACACATCCTCAAAAGCCCCGTAAAAAATAATCCGAAAAAGTTCCCGTATTCTTCATTTAATTTGAATTCGTAAAACACTCATTTCGCGTCAAATTTCTCGTATCTAAGTGGCTTTTATTTAAAAAGAAGTCACTTAAGAGTAAAATGCCGTGACGCGTGAGAATTCCTCTAAAACCGGGTCATACACACATACGCGCATTAAAGAAAAAGTTTAATGTATATATTTATCGATGCTATGCGCATGCGCCGGTTGGTGTAAATAGATGTGAACGTGTAAGAAATTCGAAAGATTTTTTTTTTAGCTGGATAAAAAGTTTCAATGAACGCAAGGTTTCGTAAGTCTGATTGAATTTTCTTCTTTAGAGTAGCTTTTTCTTTATTGTGTCGTTCATCCCTCAATTGGAGGATAAAAATCCCTGTGAATAAAACAATTAGATAAAGAGGACAATGAAAGAAATTCAAAATGGCCGATCGCCGCGTTGTCTGCAAAGGATGGAAATTTGCAATAAAAAGGGCGGTTCAGCTAGGGTCGCCCCCTCTCCTCCCTCATTCACTGTTACGTGTCTGCATGACAGCATTTTGGATTACGGAATGTGAAAACCAAATTAAACTAGATTAACTTGATCGCCTGTCCTCTCTTCTTTTCCTACATAGCATCGATATAAGGAAACCTTTTCTTTACTGACATTAAAATAAAGGAAAAATGAAGGAAAAAACAGCTTATAAGAAAAGATTTTATGGTTGTTCGTTGAATGGGATTTTGGCTTATGCATACACGCACACTTAGCATACGTACGCACAAGATGTTTCTACATTATCTATGACTGTGATTTAAAAACTGATTTAAATGTGCCGAACATGGATACATCAGTAAATATCGAACTCACAACAAGCGTGTCAAAAATCGCTTTACAGCTGGCATCCATATACTTTATGCAATTATATTTATATTAGTATGTGTTCCTGTCTAAAAGCAGAAGAAAAGTGTGTGGCTATGAAAGCCTTTGCCTGTTTGGCATTGTCAAGAAATTGTTCTTTCTATAATCATATCTAAATATATCCGTTCAATATCTGTCTGTATATCTATCTATCTATCTATCTATCTATCTATCTATCGATCGATTTATCTATCTCCTGCTAAGATAGATATTATTTATTCATTTACAGAAGTTATGCGAGCATAAAGGAAAAAAAAATCCACTGATTTTTCAAGAAATAAATGTACCCGAAACGTTTGAAATTTAAGAATTATGTCAAAAAACAATTTCGAGTATTTTTGTGCATATGCGAACAGAAATTGGATAAACTTGTAAGAAAGAAATTAACTGATGCGAAAAACTGGCATAGTTTCGATTAAAATTTACTAATCGGACGGTGTTGATATAATATGAACAGTAAGTCCCTAATGAACGTAGCAAGTCAACCTGAACACACACACACACACACACACACACACACACACACACACACACGCATATGTGTGTGTGTGTATGCGTGTGTTTGTATTAAATGTTCACATTTATCCCCATTGTTTCTCTCTCTCTCTCTATCTCTCTCTCTCTCTCTCTCTCTATATATATATATATATATATATATATATATATAAAAGTGAACATTGAAGTCAACACTCAGAGGCGACAGGCTGTCAGTGACGATTGTGCCTAGCATGGGACAGCCTGTCGCCTCTGAGTGTTGATTTCTATGTTCACTTTTATATTTATATTTACATACGCTCTATCTCTGATATTGAGCACTTTATCCCATAAATATAGCACACTTTAATACACATATATACACACACACATACACACATCTCTCTCTCTCTCTCTATCTATATATCTATCTATCTATCTATCTATATATATATATATATATGTGTGTGTGTGTGTGTGTGTGTGTGTGTGTGTGTATGTGTGTGTGTGTACATTTATTCCGTATACGTAAGGTTTAAAATTTATTTTAAAAATGAAAAAAAAAATTATTGAAGCTTTCATTTTTAGTTTTAATTGAAAGATAAAGGATTTAAAATTTACTATTCCCAGTAAGTAGAATACTCTATGGAGTATTTCAAAGAGAAATTATATTGATCAGAATGGATTTTTTTCAGTAAAATCGATAAAAATCGCTTATTTAGACACATTTGTAAACAGTGCTTAATTAACCTTTTTAAAAATCTTGCAAAAGGAAAAAATATATTTCTCAAATATTATTTGAGGAAAGATAGCAAATTTAAAGTTAAATTAATCTGATTTGAAACAAATATTACGTGTAGCAGGAAATATTGTATACAAGCGTTTCTTAACCACGAGGTCTTGTTTTTTTCTGACGTGTTCATAGTTATGTATGGTGGAGCAAACGATAAATAAGAAAAACAAATTGAAATTATTTTTAAAATATTCGCAGTCGTCAGATGGTAATAACTTCACAACATAGAATTGATAAATATAGTTTTATTTAATAACAGTATTTTCTAAGAGTTATCTCTTTAAAAATGAATTTTAAAAGATTTAACATTTTATAATTTATTCAATTTAAAATTTTAAAAAATGAAAACAAATCTTGTAAAAATTCATTTTACATGGAAATCTTTTTCTTAAGTTTTCATAAAATTAAGTGGGTTAGGTAACATATGTAAAAATATATATTTTTTACTAAGATTTTCTAAAAACAAATAAAAAATAAATTTAATTCATTTGTGAATAAGTTCTGGAAATTTAATTAAAATCTAACGATTATTTGATTTTTGCCTGCCTCAGTTTAACTGAACTCTAGACGTTATTTTTCGCCAGTGCAGTAGCCAGTAGACAACGCTTTTGTCCAGTGGGCCATATGGAACTAGAAGAAGCAACCCCGGTTGGCTGTATGAAGGGCTCAGTTCGAAATTCCAATCACCGGAAGAAGGTCGGAGCATACAACGTCCGAAACGTCGTGAATATGACAGTAATAATAAGGACAACAGTCCAAACCATGTAAATAGGTAAATAATTACAATAACTTATCTCAAATATCTAAACAGACCTTGTCCAACATTTGTGTCAATTTTCTTTTCGAATTTGTCATGAACGCAATGTTTAATTAACAGTGTATTTTGTCAAGGTTACTTATGCAGTCGTAAAGTTTAGGTTTCGTGACACGTCTCTTCTACATGTTTGTCTTCGAATCTCTAAAACGTTTGTCCAACATTCACTGCTATTTAGAAGATTATATATTATATAGTATAATCTTCCATTCTAACGGCATTTTCCTGTTTTAAAACTATGCTTAGTATCTGCAAAACGACTTTCATTGTTCCTACGTACACTCAGATTTATGTGTCAGGTTTTTTGTTACTAGTTAGTTTACTACATGTATAGTTAAATAGGTGTAAATGCTTGATATTGCTGTCCCCGGTAAAGTCTCTTTTGCTAACAACTACACATTATAATTAATGGTTTTTCTGGCTTTGCTACACTGTCTTGACTATCTGTTCTTATAATATGGCATTTGAAAATCACGGCTGTATTTTTACTTCACGTATTTCTCCAAATGTTCTGACATATTTTGGTGATGTATCTGAGCGCTCGGTCAACTATCAAAAGGTAATTTAACTTTAAAGAACTTATGTTCAACCTGACGAGACGTTTGGATGATGTCAGTAGATTTTTTCAGCATCAAAACAGGTTATGATATAAATATATTGATAAAAAAAATTGCCAGCCTTCAGCGGGGCCGTTATGAAACCTTTTTTAAGCAGTTCACCCCAAGCAAGGCAGGAGTACCCCTAGCACGCAAGTGGATACATGGAGTGAAAGCAAGAATAAACAGAGGTGTTTGAGGAAAGGATAAAGAGAAGGACAGGGGTCAATTTCAAGGCAACAGAAGATTGTTGATTGACATTACATTTAAATTTTTGAACATTATAGATATTAGGGAAGCAACTAAGAGGAAGGGAGGTTCACTGTTGGGAAGTGCGAGAGAAGAAGCTGTTGGAGTAGAAGAGACGGTAATATTTAACTGTTTCGACAGGAAAGGAGTGGGTCCGAGATGCCAATCTAGTTGCACGCTTAAATTCATGCAGCGCCAGTGAAAATAGCTCGTTAGAGCAGCTGCTATGGAAATGTATTGTAGAAAAGACAGAGGGAAACCACATCACGTCTGTAAGTGGCTGGAGTCGAGATGCCATTTCAAAACCTATCACATTGCATATCCGTCTTTGCATTTTATCAATAACCAGGAGACGAGCAGCAGAGGCATCTGACCATATATGGCAACAGTATTCAATGCAAGGACGAAACCTTGCATAATAATGTAGCACGAATACCATTGATAGTGAGACTCGTTATTTTTTTTTATTTCTTAGGCGCATGCGTATTTACATTGAATAGTGCAATCGGGGAAATTTCTGAGAAGAACTTGTACAAATTAATATTATGCGTCAGGATATCTCAGCTGTGAAAATCGAACTAAAAATTTGTTTAAAGAATTTTCATAATTTTCTCGTTTCTGTAAAATTGATAAAAGAAACGAAATTTTCTCTTTTTGAAAAACATTATCAGAGTTGACGGTTTGTTCTTTTTGCGCTTAACACCCGCTGAGTTTAATGTTCTTTCAGAAAATTAGCGGTTATTCAACGAAAAAGAAAAAGCTTAATTCTGCTTAATCTATTGGTGTACTGATTGTCTATCTCATAATCTGACTCTCATTATAGAGAAAAGCGTGCTAAGGTTACATGATTAGTTGATTTTCAATTTGAAAGGGATTATGGCGATGATATCAGTTTCCTGCTGAATCTTCTGGGGTTACTTGAAACTTGTAATTGTTGTGGAATTTTCCAAGATGGATTACATTCTCAACCGATATTCCTCATTTTAGAAATCAGGTCAACGTCTTTACGCTTGTTTTAACAATATTTGGTTAGGAAGGACAGCTTATGTATGCTAACAGAGCAGATTAGCATGACGCCAAATTAAAAATGACACGTTTTTACAGGATATAGGTGGTCATGGCTCTCCACGGATTCTTTTTATTTATTATTACAGAAATATCAAGCATTCATGGGCAATACAATGGAGTATTTTTTTCCTCTCAGACTAGCTTCCAGTTATGTCTAGAGATATCAATCAATCTTACTATTTAACCTATAGACAAGGGAGTAAGAGCCT
>OZ038491.1:26950435-27002935 GCA_964036315.1 Acanthosepion esculentum
CAATATGTGTGGAATGGCAGTTCTTAGTAGTGAAGGTTAGAGCTGGTGGAACGAAGAAATGTATTTTGTCTGGACATTTTCCATGGAAATAGCGACAAAGAATGAAGAGTCTTGCTGTGTTTCGTCTAGGAGAAAGGGGTTCTAGGGAGGAAAATAATTAATCATCCATAGACGCTTTTTTGGAGTCTATGAGGGTGAGAAATGAAGACTGTGTATCTCTTGCCCATATGTGGCAGAAGTAATCCATTTTCGGACTGATCTAGTCCTTGTAAATGAAGAGAATCGAAGGAGGAGTTACTTATTGTAGCGTTACAACTAACTGACTATTTTCCCTGCATTTTTAGCGGAGGGTGGTATGTACGATTTCCAGATGGGGTCTGGTTTGAATTTATTTCCAATAGGTGTTCAAGGCACGAGGCCTCAGGGAGGGGACGTCCTTACTTCCCACTTGAAAGAAGCAATATTTTAGGACGCCGAGGATGCGACGAGGGAGTTGCTCGCCATCCCTATAGAAGGAGCTACAGGGATACTTCCATCGATGTCAACGATGCTGCATAAAGTGTGTGGCTTGAACAAACGGATATCAAGGAAAAAAATCAGTAAAATAAGAAAAGACTAAAAACATCCGTGTTGGACGAAAATAATCAATCAGCACTGCAATGCTTAGTCAAAAGAAGAAAAAAAAACAACGACAGAGTAAATTAAGTAAATGCGTAAAAGTGCTCAATACACTAAGTAGAGCAAACCTATAAAAACCTAGTGAGCCAGTTGTACCCTGGAGATCCATTTAGGTGATCCCTTGTTATGTTGGTTCTGGATGACTAGTTATATATATATATATATATATATATATATATATATATATATATATATATATATATATATATATATATAAAGTAATTTTTATGTTTATACGTTCTTTTTATAGATACAAATATTTAAGTAAATGCTCCGTTAAATAATAAACAGTATTAAAGACATTTGTTTACATTTGGATACGCATCGAGCAGATATGAATGTAGGAGAGAAAATCAGCGACAATTGTAGCTTAAAAACAGTAAAAAAATCGACCTTGCTAAACGCTACTTTGTGGCTCAATCGGTAAAGCACGTCAGGCTATATGACGGTTCCGTATAGGATAATGGTTCGATTCCTGTCGGACGACGCATATTTTCTATGAAAATTTCCCGGACATTCTATAAACATAAAAAATGACTTAAAAATAACTGTTGGACTTTGTCCATATTATATATATATATATATATATATATATATATATATATATATGCCATTCGCAGACAGTACCGTATCGCTTTATCACAGCTCCCCAGTGCGACTAGACATCAGAAGCCAGGATCGAAAACGGACCGATTTGGTGTTAGTTGGAATTTCTGCCCCTAAGCCATCAGCTCTCAGCAGCGAGAAACTGCTAATTCTAGCGAAATTTTTTTACTAATATAAACAAACGCCGCTAACACAAAGGGCTCGTATTCATTTTACCGAAGAGCTTTGCGTTTTCTGCTGTTTGTAGAATTAGACTCTGAAGAGTGCTCAATTGAAATATATTTTCAAGAGCTTAATATATATATATATATATATATATATATATATATATATATATATATATATATATATATATATATATATATATATATATATATATATATATAGGATTAAGGTATATGTAGGCAGCAAGTTTGTTTGATTAAAAAGAACCGACAAGGTGTGTTTGTTTAATTTCTCATTATATTTTACCTGTTTTCAGATGTTGAGCACAGTGCTTGATGTTGCGGATAAAATGTCCGAAGTTCATAATTTGTTCAAAAGAAAACAAATAACAACACATGAATTTAGGATCGGTTATATACAATTTAAGCACTATAGTTGTTATGGGTCCTTACCTATAACTACAGAATGAACTCTTCCTAACACTATGTATACTACGCCTCTCAAGAGAGAGGGACGAATCGAGTCGAGCCGATAGTAGTTCACTCCAAACCAGACTGACAGTCATACTAACACCTTCCACATCTTGTATTATCATTCCGTGTAATATATCTTCGTTATTTCTACTCTTGTGTTCGTGTTGTTCTTCCGTGGTCCTAACCTGCCCATAACAATTGTCAACACATTAAACTGGAAAAATATAGTCCAAATTTAAATAGTGAACGAAGGGGGCAATTTCCGGAAGCCGACACATCTAATCAGTCTCTGCATATAGAGATATCCATTTTACAAAACAGTGCGAAAATAATTATTATTAATTGAAAGAACAACACATCAAGATTGTTTTATCTATATGCACGAACACTTTTCTTTCTTCATTTTTCTTTCTTTCATTTTTACATTGAGTTCCCAACAAAAAGCGTAACTATTAATATACATAGCTATATCTAGTCAAAATAAAAACTGTTTATAATCGGATTAAAAGTTCTATGATAATCGAAATACAGATGCAAAAAACACGTGATTTATTAATTATTAGTTACCATATATATATATATATATATATATATATATATATATATATATATATATATATATATATATGTTTTGAAAAATAAAAATTATTAAAAAAAATAATTTTCAGATACACCGGGTTGTATATTAATATTTTTTTGTTTTATTATTTCATTTAAGTTCTTCGTCTAGTTTCAGCCAGCATGGACATCATCGGAAGAAAAAAAAACCCTGCTTGATAGTAGCAGCGAGCTACTGTAACTATACATTATTTGTAGTTTTCATTTGAATTTTAACGTTAATTTTGGCCAGGGCTTATTTTGGCTAAACGGCTTCATTCAAGTTGTTTTCAAGATGGCGGATGGGACATTCCTGAATTTCAGAATTCCATCCTGAGTTATTATACTATATATATATATATATATATATATATATATATATATATATATACATATAAAATAAAAACAGACCACTTTAAGGTAACATGGAACCTTAAAGTGGTCTGTTTTTATTTAAATTATTAGCTCTGATTTACATTGACATCTCTGGATTATATCCTCCTTGGGTCTACCCATACGGATTACCTAGTTTTTCATAAACTATATATATGTATATACGTATATATATATATATATATATATATATATATGTATATATGTATATATATATATATATATATATATATATATATATGTATATATACGTATATATATATATATATATATATATACGTATATATATATACAGTGTAACCCGGATATAAGAGACCCGGATATAAGACCAACCCGGATATAAGAGAGATTTTATCTGGTCCCAAATTAGATCCTGTGTTAATGTATATATAATAGACCAAACCCGGATATAAGAAACAACCGGATATAAGAGACTTCTTCTCTATGTATATATGTGTGTGTGTGTGTGTGTGTATTTGTGTGTGTTGTGTGTATCTGTGTGTGTGTATATATGTGCGTGTGAGTTTATAACAATGTACAAAATGAAATAAAATCGAAAATATCCGAAAGAATTTTGAAATATTTATCCTGGCATCTTTCGTTCGCTAATTGTAGCTGAAGAACAATTTACGTTGCCGGTACGAAACTGGTGTGATTTTTTTGTTTTTTCTGAAACATATAAGCACTTAATATTTAAATTTATCTATGGAGTCATTTCCCATCTCGAACGGTGTCTTTCATAATCCGTGGTAATGACATAGATATTTGATTGAGAATTAGTTAGTTTGAGCCGAAAGTCATCCAGGTTCAATCTGTTCCTCTTCATTAAAGGGATTTGCATTTGCGTGACTAAAAGAAGATGCAAACAGTTACTAATTAGAAATGCAAGTAGAATAATCCAACCGTTGCAATCACCTTGTTGTAGCTAGCAGAACTATTTACATTACTTTAATAACCATTGGAGATTATACATTTGAAAAATATTTTAGCACATACATATATTTTGCACACTCACACATAACAAGATGAATGCTCACTAAGACATATTATAAAGAAATACACCACCCCAATCGACCCAAATAAAAAAATAAAATTAATTATCTATTATAAAAAATTCAAGACAGCTAACCTCATCCTCAAAAATAACAATACGCCTCATAAGTCAAAGCTGCAAAGAACGAACATTATTTACGAGTTCAAATGTCCCTTAAGGAACTGCGTTCCTAACGAAACCGGACTCACAAATAATTACATCGGTTACACAACCACATGCTTATCCAGACGTCTTACGTTACACCTATCCGATCACACCTCATTAGAACCCATTTAAACACACACAAACATTTACCAGACTCCATTAGAAATATACTAGTAGAAAACACAAATATATTAATTGCTTCCACCTGTAAAAAAAGGTTAAAAATAATGGAGGCTTTAATAATAAAAAAGAAAAAGCCTACCCTTAACAATATTAACTCCGAACAAAGCCACAACGTGCTAACCGTATTTGGAAATTAAAACACCACTACTACACACTAAGACATATATATATATATATATATATATATATATATATCAATGAACGTTAAGCTAGATTATTTTCAAATAAAATTGTTTTAAGATGCTGTCAGATTATTTGCAAATCATATAAAGTTAAATTTTTCCGAAAATTTGTTACACATCAGTACAAAACTTACCGTATTTTTTACTATCATTCTCTGAATTTATTCCAAGCGATGATCGTATGTATGAATACACAGTCGTATGCAGTGAATGCATTTGTGACTTCATTTATTTTTTATGAGAACAAAAGTAAATTGTAGGTCAATGTTCGTACGCACAGGAACACATATTAACTAACTACACACATTCACACCTAGACGCACGCACATATATATATATATATATATATATATATATATATATATATATATATATATATATATATATATATATATATATATATGTATATATATATATATATATATATATATATATATATATATGTACAGGGTGTCCATAAAGTTCGTGTGCAAAAATTATAACTTTATTTTTATTTGCGATAGAAACAATCTTTAAAAATGTTATAAAGTTTAATGTGCCTAGTTTTATGCATAGGTAAAATAAGTCTCATTAGGTCTCATCGGGTGGTTTTTGGTAAATAATTCGAATTATCTGCCAAACTTTTATATTTTTATTATCCGCTCACATTCAATTTTTTTAGAATTGTGCATTGGACAAATAATTTCATATATATATATATATATATATATATATATATATATATATATATATATATATATATATATATATATATAAGGTATATTTATGCCGGAAGGATTTACCCAAACAAATTTTCAACCGACGAATTTTTTTATTGCAGATTTCTAATTTTTAATAGCATCACGCACATCGAAATCAAAATTGTTGATAACTGTCCAAATTCATGTTTTCTTCAAGTACTGTCTAATTCATTATAATGAACTAAATATATTCTGTGTGGTAGATAAGTTTTCTTGCTTACATTTTGGCATTATTTTAGAATGCTCGACTTCAAGTTAATGAAAATAAACGCTTGGCTTAGAAATTGCTTCGCTTTTAAAAAACGATCACACGGAGTAAAAGAGATTCAGAAAAAATGAATCTAATATTTATACTTGATATTACTATATTTTTTTTTTTTAAGCGTATCACCCCAAGCAAGGCTGGAGGCCACTATCACGCAAGGAGTTACAGAAGGTTTGGAAGAAGAGCAGATAGGAGTGGTAAAGGAGAGGATGTGGAGAAAGAGAGAGACGGTGGGTCGATCAAGGCAAGGGGGTTACAGAAGATTTGGAGCGAGAGCAGATAGGAATGAAAAATGAAAGGATGTGGAGAAGGGAAGTGGATAGATCAAGGCAACTGGAGATGTCGATTGACGCTACACTTAAACCGTTGGAGATTGTATTTGTCAGGGAAACAGTGATAGGGAAGGGAGTTCCATAGGCGAGATGTGCGAGACATGAAGCTATTGGAGTAGAAGAAACGTCTACATCTAACAGTTTCCACGGTGTAGGGGTGGGAGCGGGATGCCAGCCTCGTGGGACGTTTAAATTTACGAAGCCTAGGGACAAGCGAAAGCAGCTCCTCGGGGCAATTACCGTGAAAGTACTTGTAAAAAAGGCAGAGCGAGGCAACATCGCATCTGTGAGAGATCGACTGCAGACGAGATGACAGATCAGGGCCAATCACGTTGCCTATCCGTCTCTGAATCTTATCAAGAACCCTGAGGCAAACAGCAGGGGCCCCAGACCATATATGGCAGCAATACTCCATGCAAGGGCGAATGGTCGATTTATAGACTTGGAGGATCGATTCCGGGGAGAAAAATTTCCTGGCTCGGCACAGGGAACCAACTTTCCTTGCAGTGGATGATGCAACTGACTCGATGTATTTGTTCCATCTCAGATCAGCAGACAGCGTGAGACCGAGCAGCCGCAGAGAGGAGCTCTCGAGAAGTTGGTCTTCAGACATTCTAATGGGATGCAGGGATGGATCCTTGTGGTGGTTAATAGAGAGCAGTTTTGTTTTAGAGGCGTTAAAGTTAACCAACCATTTCTCGCCCCAGTTCACAACCGATTGGAGGTCCTTTTCAATTTGAGCTGCCAGGTTAACTTTATCAGCCTCACTAGATTTGTGTTTGAGGCAGGAGTAAATTGTAGTGGCGTCAGCGTAGATGCCGACTTGGGAGTCTATGGCGTCAAGAAGGTCGTTTATAAATATGAGGAACAGAGTAGGGCCTAGGATGGAGCCTCGAGGAACACCTGCGTTAGTGGGATAGGAGCTGGAGAGGAATCCACTGAGAACAACCTTCAAATCCCGGTTTGACAGGAATGATTGTATTAGGTCAAACAATCGACCTGTGATACCATAACCATGGAGCTTGCGAAGAAGGCCGGCATGCCAAACTCTATCGAATGCTTTGGAGATGTCAAGGGCCACGGCACGAGCTTCACCGTTATTATGGATAGCTTAGACAAATTCAGTGATGGCCGTAAGCACATCGGCAGTAGATCGGGCAAAGCGGAAACCATACTGCTTGTCTGAGAGCAGATCGTGGGATATCAGATGATTAATCACTTCGGCGTTGATAATGGACTCGTAGACTTTGCCGAAGAGGGGTAGGAGACTGATAGGACGGTAATTAGAAGTTGTCGGAGGGGTCACCAGAGTTCTTAAAGACAGGAACAATGGTTGAGGACTTCCAGCAGTCAGGAAAACAGGACTCCTTGAGGCAGCGGTTGTACAATTTAGAGAGGGCAGGCGCCAGTTCAGGTGCGCATTTCTTCAGGACAATGGCTGGTATTCCGTCACCACCAGTAGCCTTGTGGTGATCTAAGTTAGAAATAATGCCCAATACCGACGACGGGGTTATGTGCAATCCGTCCAGGAGGGCCTCAGTTCAGGCAAGGGTACCCCGGAAGAATCTAGCGTAGAATTGGAAGAAAACTTCCGATCGAAGCATTCGGCCTTGTCGGCAGAGGTGTTCAGGACCTCAAACTGATTGAACAGGGGAGGAATGGAGGGTTTGTTATTGTTCAGAATGCTCTTGCAGAGGTGCCAATAATCTTTGGAGCCAAATTTGCGGGATGCAATACGTTCCTTCAACCGAACAGCAAATAGTGACTTGGCATCGTCGAGGATACGCTTACATTCGTTGCGGGCAATGGTAAATAGACGTCTATTGGAGTCAGACATATCACTACCAAAAAGAAGTGGTTCCTATGGGCAATGGCGGCTGAGCAAGCAGCTGTGAACCAGGGCGAGGAGCGCGGTTTGACCTTGAATTTCCTGGAGGGGATGAAAGCTTCGATACCGGCTTTAATCCAGGAAGAGAACTCAGAAGCACAATCATGAATGGGGAGCTTAAATACAGCATCCCAGGGGACATCGCGGAGGAAGTCACGAAACGAGTCCCAGTCAGCCCGTTGGTAGCAGAATGTGGTTCTGTTGGTAGGAGGCTCTTTGCAGGGGTTGGGGCTGAAGGAGATGGTAACAGACACTACAGCATGATCGGAGTTACCGATAGGACAGAGCTGCGTGGCACTACAAGGCTCAGGGATGGAGGTAAAACACAGGTCGAGGAGTGAGGCCTTACAGTCATGGTTGTAGGCAAAACGCGTGGGAAATCGATTATCTGAGTTAGGGATTTAGAGACTGAAAAGTTGAGTGTATGAATGCCTGCGAGGTCGGTAGTAGCGTTCTTAAGCCACTGGTTGTGATGGCGTTAAAATCGCCAAACATAAATATGTGAGCGTACAGATGGACAGAGAGGGCCCTATCTATGCTGTCAGAAATGACATCGAGTATCCCACAGTCCTGAGAGGATGGAGAGCGGTAGAGGAAGAAAAGATAGCTTACAGCATTGAGAGGAGATAGCCGGAGACACAAGTATGAATGATCCGGCGATTCGAGAGAGCACTCTCTAGCCAGAGGGAGATGGTCCTTGACGTAGACACCCAGGCCATGCATGTTGGTTAGAGAGTCTTTTCTGAGGAGAGGAAGGTATCCAGGGATCGAGAGATCAGAGGAAGGGATAGAGGAGTCAAGATTGGTCTCACACAGGGCCACGGATGTTGGAGAAGGAGATATTTAAAGGTTTGGGTGATTTTTGGAAGGCTAGTTTAGGTTTATATTTGTGGTTTTTTTACTTCATGTGGGTAATTGGTGTTGGAAAAAGAGAAGGCCTGAGTTACAGGAAGCCGACGGTTATCACCCATGACGCGGGCAGAGAGGGGGTTTGACACAGCCTGAATCATAATGTGGCCTCAGGGTTGCCCACCGGAGATGACTGCAGGGACACCTATCCATGCGCGACATGGCACTACAGACACCCCGATATTATGCAACTGTTGATCAGAGCGGCCGCTCAAGACGCTACGCAAGAGTTAGGGCTCCTAACAACCAGTCAGAAACAGAAACCAGGGAACTGTCAACCGTGTACCCTCAGAATGAACAGACAATGCCACAGACTACACACATCACGGGAGAAGGCCAGAGAGAGAGAGAGAGATCCGGGAACCCCTTCCTAGACACGGAACAATGGGAGGAGTGTAGACCGGGCGGTAGGAAAGCCTACCTGCTCATATTACATATAACATAATCAACGACGACAAAACAGAACAATAGAGGGGGATGTAGTCGGGATAGTCGCAGGGCTTACACTAGTTGAGAGTACTGGGGGATAGGAATGACATACCATTGTGTATGTGTACAATACTAAGTCCCATTTACCTATATTTAAAAAAAAATATTACGACCTACGTTAGAATAGTTAGTTCTAAAATAAGAGGGGGGCCCAATGTGCCGGTTAACAAAAGGCAAAAAAACAAAAAACAAAAATACAAATTAATAAAAAAAAAAATAATAATTAAAATAAAAAATTTTGAAATAAATTAAGAAATTACATATACATACACAAGGAACACGGAATGAAATATGGGGTGGGTTTATACTTAAATGGACAGAGAACATGCTCGTTTCACGCCCATAAACTATACAAAAGCAACGTCGAGAATTTAAGGCTTACCTATCTCATGCCGGGCAACAAGTTATAATGAACGCAGTGCCGGGGTAGGGGGCAAGGCGGCGACATTCTCTCACCCCTACAGTGGGCCTAGCTGCCATGCTACAACTGGTGAATATTCGAATCGACACGATGAAGAAACGGTCAGAATTCCGTGTCGAATTAGTAATTCATCCAAGGAGGTGGAGATTAGGCCAACACTGAATTGGAAGTTACAGACGAAGAATGAGCAAATTCTCAAACATTGTCCATTCTTTACGCTCAAAAACGAGGTTTCAGAATCAGATAAAATGACATATTACCACTTACGTTAGAATAGTTAGTTCTAAAATAAGAGGGGGGAGCACAGTGCCGGTTAACAAAAAGCAAAAAAAAAAATTACTATTTTCTATGTGTATTAATTATTTTATCCATATTTTTAAATCCTCTTTCCTGTTGTGAAAATTATTCTGTTTAATAAGGCTTCTAGGATTGCAGTTGTTTTATCTTGCAATGAATATGATGAATATATAGTTTTTTAATATTATCTCCGAATATTTGTCTGAAATTTAATTGTTGAATTTTTATTGCTTCTAGTGTTATTAAGGACAAAATGGCGAAGTTTTTAGGATTCATCAATATTCATATAAATTAATTATTTTCTCCAATTTTAAAGAAACGACACTGACTTTCAAACAAAATGGTCAGTTATTCAAAGCAATGCATTCTTCGACACCAAACTTTGTTTATTACCCCTTTCTATATTCTGGCGACAATCGGTCCGGCATCGTTTACATATTCAAAACAATATTTTTTCGGATGACAAAATTTGTGCTCATAAATTATTTTTATGTCCTTGATGTCAAAGAATTTCCATTGTTGTTGATTTTGCAATATAATCCATATAATTTTCTACCCATTTAGCATGTTTACAAAACGGCACTCCAGATTGTTTACATTATCGGCTTTGCGAATTCTAATGTTTCCGTTTATCTTTTGGTTTACATTTTACATTCCTATTCCATTCTGCTTTTCTGGTTATCGCTTTTCTCGCTTCATATTTCAACTCGTGTTTTTACCTTAACGTTTTTAACATTTCCAATTCTCCAGTTCCTATAGGAGGATTTCAAATGGACCCTTGTAATTCTAATTTGATACAACCAGTGTAACAATAGTGTCAGAGATAGATAAATGGATAGATAGATAAATAGATAGATCACTTATACCTTCGGAATTATACGTATTATTATATCATTGTTTTTGTGTTGTTGTAAATGCGTACAAAGCGTGCGTGCATATGTATATATATGTATACATATGTATATATTCTTCATACATATACAATCTCACTCATTTGTAGGTCCAGTTAAGTATCCTCCTCTTGTCGGAATATGCATTGCATCTCCAAGTATCTTTCATTTTTAAGTTTTTATCTTTCTCTGAATGCACACACACACACACACAGACACACACACACACACACACACACACACACACACATATATATATATATATATATATATGGGAGTGCATATCCGTAGTCCATATTGCAACTGTCATAATCAGACAAGATTTTTCCAATTGAAAATTACTAACAGTCCCTAACAATGCATATACCATGAAAAAAAAAAATTCAAGACCAAATTTCGAGGTAGCTGTTAAAAATATTCATTTCAGAAAAAGGGAACATCTTGTATTGAACGGTTTATTTTGACTGAGATAAATCAGACAAAGATGGTTACTTGTCCCTGAAACTGACGTTTATTTCACAAAAGTCAATTTTCAATTATGCACAACTCAAAGAACATAGTTTTGGAATTCAGTCTTGTTTTTGTCGTTATGCCTTTAAGACATTTCCAATTTTGATTAGATCGATGACTTGACAAGAGGTGGATTCCTTGTTTTATTAAAAAATGTCGCCAACATTTGGTCTACGAGAGCCTGGAGTTATAGGCCTAAAGCAATGTCAATTGAAAGCTATAATTAGTTTCGACAAAATGTCAGTGTCTAAGATGTTCTACGGAAAAACGACGTTGCAAAGGCAAGAACCATAATGACCTCATATATACTACAAATATCTGAATTTCTTAAATCATATATTATCTTTCGTCCATAGATTATTTGGACTATTAGTAATGTAGTTTTTTTTTTTTTCGACCGATGGTTTTCCTACCTTCAGTGTATTGTTGCATTGCATTGCACTACTCGCTTGTGGGACTCCCTTCCGGATTACTGCTTTCCTGTCAAATATGATCTCCAAACATTTAAATACAACGTCAATGGACATGTTCTAGCTCCTTGAAACCTATTTTTTTTTATTTTCCTCTCTCCTCAATAATGTCTTTATCAGTTTATTTCACACTTAGTATCCAAATGCGTTTGGTAGTTTGGGGTGAAATGTTAAAAAAAATGCGTTTTTTCTGTAATTTTCAAACGTAACAACAAAGGTTTGCTTTGTGATAGGGAAGAGAGAGAGAGAGAGATGGGAGAGAGGAGAGAGAGATAAAAAGAGAGAGAGAGAGAAAGAAAAAAGCGAGAGCGAGAGAGTGGGGGAAAGAGTTTTAACTAGTGCAGGAAACGTAAATTCACAAAAGTGAGTAGGCTAATATAAGTAATATTTTCTTGTAGCCAATCACGCATAATATAACAGCTTTATTTGAATTAATCTGACAACATGCCTATATCTTGTTTTGCATCAGATCTAGATGTTATGCAAAGGTAGAGAAGGCATCCGTCAGTCTTAGTAGATTATTAAGTTTACACGGTTGGCTAACTAATCGCTATTGCAAACACTTACTAAGTCACATCTCTGATTCTTGAACGTCTACATAATCTATGGCTTATATTGCAAATGTGCTGATCTTAGTTAAAATTTCTTGGAGAGAATGCATAATCTGACGTGATCAAATGGCTGGACAATTCTAATAGGCTTAAACCATTGAGTATGATGATAGTGACTGGTGCTTATCATGACTAATGACAGAACTCAGTTTAATTCCGACTACTTAGCAAAGTTTCCGTATTGTCTGCCCAAACCAATATTATCAACAAATTACTTACTTGAGAAATCGATCACGTTTAGATTCGAACTTGGGTTTCATGCTCAAACACTAACGTTCTAAAACCCTTTCGCCACTTTCCAACTCCCAGGATACGTCCCCCATATATATATATATATATATATATATATATATATATATATATATATATATATATATATATATATATATATATATATATATATTTTCTCCTTAGTAATTCTACAATTTAAAACTTAATAGAGATCTGATTTAGATTTCTAAATAGGTAATTTTAATTTTTTACTTTTAATTTTAATTTCAAATTTTATAAATCTTTTAATATCTAGATAGCCTTGCTTAGTTGTCAAATTTTTCGAATCATCCTATACTTGTTTTTTGATTGGCCACTCTGGCTTACGTAACAGCGTTCACTCTTAGCTAAGGATCGTTGATTAATTTGAAACTTTTAAAACCATTTATTCTATATTCTATATTATCACTTGACAAGACACAAGAAGTGTTGAAACAAAATGGCTACTTTTGTCGTGATTTTATAACATATTTATGTTGTAATATTCAAATAAATAATTATATATATATATATATATATATATTCAGAGAGAGAGAGAGAGAGAGAGAGAGACAGAGAGAGAGAGAAAGAAAGGGGGCCGAGTGTAACAGCAAAATTTTCAAAATCCTATAACAGAATAATTGACCATCCTACAAAATGTTTAATAAAAAAAAAGCTGAGTTTCTTTTTGCCAGATTTCCAGATAAGATGTTTAGCCATCTTCACTTTATTTGTTGTAGGAACAACCGAAAAAAACTTTTCTGCTAAAAAGAGACCAGGCTAAAAGATTTTTGTTTCAGACCCACTTTCATCGCAAATGAGCAATGGTGAGAGAAAAAAGATCATTCTGGCCTTCAGTAATGGAACCATAATTCATACATCTGTAAAGTTCCTTCAGGAACGATCCTGAGAACGGCAAATAAGTTTAAAAAAGGGAACAATACAGAGAAAGACTGGATCAGGAGATCAAGTGTGGAAGAGGGATCATGATTTCAATTTAGTGCTAACGAGATCAATTAGAAAAGATCCAACTCAATCCATAAGACATTTAGCACGTGAGAGAAGAGTTTCGGCTATAACAATCCAAAGAGCAATGAAAAAAAAAAAGACTTGAAAATGTAATCGTAAGTGTAACTTGTAAGGCAACTTGTTACTCCAGGACAGAAAATTAGAGGGTTAGCGAGGGTGAAGATCATCTTGGATAAGGTGGAAATGATACTGGAATAATCTATCTATCTCTCTCTCTCTCTCTCTCTCTCTCTCTCTCTCTATATATATATATATATATATATATATATATATATATATATATATATATATATATGCAGAAATATAGTCTTAAAGTGTGCTATATTTATGGGGTAAAGTGCTCAATATCAGAGATAGAGCGTGTGTAAATATAAAAGTGGACATGGAAGTCAGCACTTAGAGGCGATTGCACTAGCATGAAACAGACTGTCGCCTCTAAGTGCTGACTTCCATGTCCACTTTTATATATATATATATATATATATATATATATATATATATATATATGTATGTATATATATATATGGACTTTGTTTCAATACTTATTGAGCATCGTATCCTTGGCTATGTTTAAGTCATGATGAAGATGTCATTTTTGTTTATGAACAAATTCATCACGATAGCTCTGTTAAGCTTTGAGAGGAATTATACATTCTTCCTATTCAATGTAGGGTCCAATTGTGTTACAGAAATCCTCGGAGTGTTCCAGTGAGTTATCTTTAATCATATGCAAGATACAATGATTCAGAGCTTAATGTAACAATTGAACAATTTTGCTCTCACACGTTTTGGACAATTTTTCTGTTACACCCAGTGTGTGTGTGTGTGTCTGTGTGTATGTATGTATGTGTGTGTGTGTGTGTGTGTGTGTGTGTGTGTGTTTGCTAATGTATGTGATAACGATGTTCCATACCGAATTTGCCATGAACTATGCAGGAGTATAATATATACACACAACAGAAGTTAAAGTAAAAAAAAGGAAAGTAGATTCCTGAAACCTTGACCGGCTTACGGCCACATCATGTTGAAACACCGTTTCCGTACGATCACCGAAGTTAAGCAACGTCGAGCCTGATCAGTACCAGGATGAGTGACCGCTTGGGAATAACAGGTGCTGTAAGCTTGGATGTGCGGTTGGTGTAATGAGTAATGGTTCGGAATTGTTAATCACAGAGCCGAGTTCTAATTTCCATTGTGTTTTTTTGCATTCCCTTACGCGCAAATGCCCTTGGGCAAGGCATGAATCCACCACTTCTCTATCCACCTCAGCTATGTGTAAATTATTAAAAATTGTATCATTATGACATTATTATCTCCCCCAAAGCATAGTCTCAATTTAAGGATATTTTCTGTCTTAATAACCAGCAAGTGGTTGAAAAGCCATAGAAAACGATTCAATCATATCAAATATGAGACTCAGATCACATGATGAAATTATTTTTTGTCTCTATTTCTCTAATGATCCCTCGAGACTATTATTTTTTGGAACAATAGGTTTTTACGAGACCAGGGAGCGAAAGAACCTCGACTGCCATCATCCTCATCATCAGAAGACTTATGTCCCGGTGTGAGCGTAGTGTTGCTGCGCAACTGAACCCCTGGCCACCTTTCGCTTATATATGTCTCGGTCGCGTCTTTGCGTCTGGGTTACTATGAATGATCTTATAAACCATTTTTCTTCTGCCTCCTTTCTTGACTTAGATGGTAACTTGTAGGATGGCACGAGAAACATTTTTACCTTTTAACACGTGCCCACTTTCTCTTCTTGAAGCTTGTTATGAGGGCTTTCAATAAACCTATTTCTTGTTCGATGGTGATTTCTCACTGTGTTATTTGTGATGCTGTCTACATAGACCTGTAGCATCGCATTTCTAATATTCGGATGTTTTGTTGTAATTCTGCTATTAATATTCAAGATCCATAGGTATACGCAAAGATTGAAAAGACAATGGTGTGATTTTTAATATCACTCAGATGTTTTTGTAATTCTCGTTCTTCGTTGTTCGACAGCTACCATTCTTTGTAATGTTCTTGAAATGATCTCATCTATTATTTCTATTCTGTAACCCTAGTCGCTCATAATACTGCCAAGTTATTTGAATTATCTCACTGAGTTCCTGATCACTGCTCTGCTTAAGGAAATACGAATCCATGCCATTCCAAGTGTATTTAGTGTCGCGTTAAAGCAAACTGTCACAGGAGAAATTTGAACAGTGTTCACCGATTACATTCAGTGTACCATTAACCTTCATGGAGTGGCACATTATAAAAATGGCAAAAATCACTTTTAATGTCAAAGGAAAATTTGTGAATAGAAATTTTCCTTTGCCTAGTCTGGTCGTATTATATTTAACACAGGCGAAATGTTGCCAGCCTTTCGATGTTCTACCACTATTTTCAAGATAGACGCTCGGGCGAACTCTAATTTTTGGTTTCACCAATTCAGACCTTCACCACTAGAAGCCGCAATACCATATACATCCTCATTCCCTTCATATTCCATTGGTTGGGAGGAAGTTCCACTCAGATAGCTTCTTCCCCAGAACTACTGCATTATGAAACGGACTTCCCAGTGGATCCTTCACGAATACTACAATCATTACCTCTTTATCTTGTGGGTCTACAATTATCTATCCTACTTAACCCTTTGCCTCGAGTGGCTCTTGTGCCTTGCATTGATTGTAAAATAGTAAAAGGAAAGAAGGCTCTCGAAGAGAATATGGATTCCAAAGCCATTGATGCGATGTAATGGAAACAGATTCTATCAGAATTTGAAAATTGCGCGCTGCTAACCATTATGCTACAAAGTATTTCCAATTAAGAAGAATATTAAAAAAAAACAAAAAACAATCGAAACCATGAAATTAGAACTGGTCAAAGAATCCAAGCAAAATTTAGTCAAAGTAAACAAAATAAAATCTATCAAATTATCGTTTCCGATTGCCAACGATCCTTGCAAAGGATATGGAAATATTGGAACTTCAACAAATATAAAAATTACTAAGATTAATTCAGATTCTGAAGAGAATGTTGAACGATTGACGACACTAGCTGTCAGTTAATCTCACTTAACAAACAGCAGATACGAGACGATATAGAATTTTCAATAATAATATCACCAAGATAAGCCTCAATACTAGTAATAAACAAGTGATAATAATAATAGTGCTAAGACGAGGTAATAATAATAATAATAATAATAATAATAATAATAATAATAATAATAATAATAATAATGAGAAGAAGACAGACAAAATAATAAAAGTAATAATGGGGGAGTCGAGAAAATAATAATAATAATAATAATAATAACAACAACAACAACAATAATAATAATAATAATAATAATCCCAAAGCTGATATTGATCGCCTGTATGTGCCCAGATCCGAAGGAGGCAGAGGACTAGTTCAACTAGAACTATCCTACAAAAGTACAACAATTGGCCTCCAAAGATACTTGGAAAATACAGAAGACTGGATGATGGTATGTGTCAAGGAACATGAAAGTAGTAAGTGTCTCTACTCTGTAGTAAAGGAAGCCGAAAAATTCAAAAAAGAGCTTCAAATGGGCACAGAAATTCAAATACATCACTGTACACCGGCTGAAGCTGCAAAAAACTTAAAAAAGAATGCAAAGAGAAATGCGACCGACCAGATAAAGAAACAATGGCAAAATAAACCGCTCCATGGCCAATACTCTGCCCGTACCAAACAAGCAGACGTAGACAAAAACCGCACCCATCAGTGGCTACGTAGTGCAGGGTTGAAAGGTGAAACTGAGGGTTTTATAATTGCTGCACAAGACCAATGCTTGTTAACTAGGAATTATCAAGCACATATACTAAAATACTGTGTTAGCCGAAGATGCAGATTCTGTGACAAATATCCAGAAACCATTGATCATCTTATATCAGGTTGCACGATATTGGCATCCACTGAATATAAAACCCGGCATGACAGAGTGGGCCAATATCTGCACTGGAAAATTTGCAACTCCTATGGGAAGGAAACTGGAAGAAATTGGTACGAACACCACCCTGACCCGGTTACGGAGATAGGACCTGTTACAATTCTATGGTACTACACAATACACACTGACAGAACAATCAAAGCCAACCGCCCAGACATAGTTATTAAAGATCACAAAAAGAATAAGTGCCTCTTATTGATATGGCAGTCCCTGCAGACTGCAATGTGTCTTTGAAGATATTCTAAAAACTGTCAAAATACAAGGACCTTGAAATAGAAATATCAAAAATGTGGCACATGGGAACATCAACAATTCCTGTTGTAGTTGGAGCCCTTGGACTGGTTGGAAAAGATTCCAGTAGGCTGATTGAAGGGATCCCTGGAAGTCCATGCCTCAAAGAGATACAAAAAATTGTTCTGACAAGTAAAGCCCACATTTTACGAAGTGCTTTATCTATGTAATTATTATTATTATTATTATTTATTTATTTATTCTTTTTTTGTCAGTGGAAAGTGTCATGATGCCATTTCTAACCTTAGGTCCCTGGGCGGGGCCCGGAAAGAAATGTGTAAACGCCAAATATCAAAGAAAATAAAAATAATAATAATCATAATAATAATAATAATAATAATAATAATAATAATAATAATGAGAAGAAGAAGAAGAAGAAGAAGAAGAAGAAGAAGAAGAAGAAGAAGAAGAAGAAGAAGAAGAAGAAGATGTAGAATACGATATTGTGCTAATCATAATAAGACGATAGGGTCATAATAACAACAATAATAATAGTAATCATAATAATAATAATAATAACAAGAGGAAGAAGAAGAAAAAGAAGAAGTAGAATACGATAATATGGTAATCATAATAAGACGATAGGATCATAATAACAACAACAACAATAATAATAATAATAATAATAATAATAATAATAAGAAGAAGAAGAAGAAGAAGAAGAAGAAGAAGAAGAAGAAGAAGATGAAGAAGAAAAAGAAGAAGTAGAGTACGATAATATGCTAATCATAATAAGACGATAAGGTCATAACAACAAAAATAATAATAATAATAATCGTTTCATTTAATTCGATATCGATTTTCCAAGAATGATTAAACAGCAGAGGCTAAATTGAAAGAAATATAATATATTGGAATATTTTTTCCCTTTAGATTCGCGTATAATATGTGATTGCTGGAGAGAAGGACCTCTTGGATAAGGAAAGTGCGTCTAAAACAGAGAGAGGGGAGAGAGAGAGACAGAGAGAGAGAGAGAGAGAAAGTGTGTGTGTGTGTGTGTGTGTGTGTGTGTTTCAGAGAAAAGAAGAACAGACCAAGAGAAAACTTTTAAGAATGGTAACTGTAACAATAATAAGAAAGGCATGAACGCTTTCTTCCAAAACACTTGAATGACGGTGCTCAAAACACATTTGTGTGTGGAAAGAGAAAATCTCTTTCCACAGACAATTGAGATTTAAACGAAGGAACGACGCCGTTGAACAAATGAACGGGAAGAATTAAGAAAAAAATGACAAAAGAGATGTCTTGATTAGAAACTAAAATCAAGAGAATACTTGAGAAAAAAAAAGCCTAAGAAAAATTCCTACAACGAAAAAGCATTTCAAATAACATATATATATATATATATATATATGTGTGTGTGTGTGTGCGTATGTATGTATATATAAAAAAGGACGTATAAATTTTAAGGCCAGAAACTACATTAATGCTTATTAAATAATCGATGCTGTTTTGTCCCACTGAGCTGTTTGATGCCGACAATGTACAATCATATTGACCCCTTCGCTTCTCTCCTCGTGACAAATTTGCTCTTCATTCAATGAAGAAGGACACTTAGTAACGAATGTCGCAAATTTCCCGCCATTGTTAGAATACAAAATTAGCTTTTATTGCCTCCCTTGTCGTCATTATCTGCGCTTTATTGTTGATGTGTTTTTGTCATTATGATCGTTTCTTGGTTGTTATAAGCGGTACCGGCCATTAGCTTCTTTCCTCTTCCGATGTTTCTGTCCTGATAGCCAACGTCAAGGTGGCGTCATAAAATATTAGCAATGACCATCCGCCTCTTCTTTAACATTTCTTTCAACAATGCCATGAAACAAAACATAACCTCGTTTGTCGTTGCTGATAATCAGGCTTTTTTCTCTTCTGTTTATAAAGTTAAATTTAAAAAAAAAAAAAAAAAACTTTTTAAAAATATTTAAACATAATAATTTATGATAACCTGAATTTTAAGTTACCTAGAGAACAATATACTAGAAAACGGAAAATTAATTAATTTTTTATTATTTACATTATTCGGACTATTGTCCTCATCTTTGTCGCCATATTTATTACGTTTCGGCCGTTTTACGCTCCGGCCTTCTTCAGGTGGTTGGAATGTCGAACTGAACCCTTTATTTTGCTCACTGGGGTAGACTGTTCTAGTTCCACGTGCCATGTCTAATGGATGTCAGTTATCAGTTATCTCCTGTTAATTCCCCTCTGCAAGTTCTCCACTGCCTTAACCGGGTCTTGAACTCACTCTTTGGGTCCTGTCACTGGCATAGTGGATAAAGGCGTTGGTTAGATCCAGTGACAGGACCCAAAGAATCTGAGTTCAATACCCGGTTAAGGCATTGGAGAACTTGGAGATAACCGATAACTGACATTCATTAAACATGGCACGTGGAACTAGAACAGAATACCCCAGTGAGCGAAATAAAGGGTTCAGTTCGACATTCCAACCAACTGAAGAAGGCCGGGGCGTACAACAGACGAAACGTTGTAATAAATGTGGCTACAAAGATGAGGACAATAGTCCGAATAATGTAAATAATGCACATAATACATCATCTCATAAATATAGACAGATAATTAATTTTTTTTTTAATGGATGGACTCGGACGAGAAGAAATTTCTGGCGCGGCGCAGAGAACCAATTTTCCTTGCTGTAGATGAAGCTATTTATTCAATGTATTTGTTCGATCTCAGGTCAGCGGACAGTGTGAGACCAAGCAGTCGTAGAGAGATGCTCTCGTGGAGTTGAGCATTTTTATTTTCGATGTCATTCAGATTGATAATAGTCACAAACACGAGAAACAGTGGAAAATATATCCCAGACAAATTACTGAGAAGAAAAGAAGAAAATATAAATGTTTCCTTATTTGATTGATTAGTTTCATTACGGATTATCAACACCTTTCAGAAAATATTGACCAATATTTTGACCAGCGAACGGAGTGTATGCGCTTGGGTACCCCACATTAAATAATTGACGTTGTGTCGCAACCCGCACCATTGGTGGTGGTCATATACAGGTGCTCCGTTACCCAGAGACAATAATAAAATTGAAGTATCTGTTCCGCTGCCACAACCAACTAAGACAAGCTCAAGCTGGGGCTGGGTAAAATTTGACAAATGACCGAAGTGAACGCGGTTAGGTTCCCCACTTTAAATAGCTGACCTTGTGTCGCATCCCGTTGCAGGTGGGGTACGCGTGGGTAAACACTCATGTGCGCTGAGTTCCAGGGTCCATGATATCGTAGTATCTGTTACTCTGCCATGTCCAGCTAAGATAAAATTTTCTCCCGATCCCCGCAAGAGGGGCTGGTTGAAAATTGCCCAATATTTTGACAAGTGACACCCGTGTTCGCGCTCGGGTCCCACACGTTAAATAAACTGACCTTGTGTCACATCCCGTCTCGGTGGGGAGGCATGGGTTAATACCTGTGTTCCGCGGTCAGAAGCTGTGATCATATTGTAGTATCTGTTCCGTTGCCATGATCAGCTAGTATCTTCTTTGTGTCCGATACCGCGCAAACGGGGAGTGGGTAAAAATTGAACAATATTTTGACCAATGACCCGAGTATGCGCGCTCAAGTACCCCACGCTAAATATCTGACCATGTGTTGGACCGCACACCATTCGGACTCATGGGTAAATGTACAGGTGTTCCGCGGTCCGGAGAATATAATCAAATTGTAGTATCTGTTCCGCTGCCACGACCAGCTGAGACAAGCCTTGTGCCTGATCCCGCGCAAGCGTCGGCTGGGTAAATATTGACTGATATTTTGACCAGGGAACGGAGTGTACGTGCTCGGGTACAACACGCTAAATAACTGACCTTGTGTCGCATTCTCTCTCGTTGAGTGGGCATGGGTAAATACCGGCGCACCGCTGTCCAGAATCTAGGATACAATTACAGTATATGTTCTGCTGCCATGTCCAGCTAAGAGAAGCTTGTGCCCAATCCAGCGCAATCGGGGGTTGGGTAAAAATTGAACAATATTTTGACCAATGACTCGGGTGTACGCGCTGGGTTCACCAAATTAAATAACTGACCTTGTCTCGCATCCCCCTCCAGTGTGTGGGCCGTGGGTAAATATCCAAGTTCAGAGACTATGATCATGTTGTAGTATCTGTTCCACTACCGTACCAACTCAGATAAGCTTTGTGTCCGATATCGCCTAAGCAGAACTGGGCAAAAATTGACCAATATTTTTTATTAGTGACTCGAGTATAAGCGCTTGTGTACCTCACGTTAAATAATTGAACTTGTGTTGCATCCCGTCTTGGTGGGGAGGCATGGGTAAATACCGGTGGTCCTCGGACCAGATGACTAGGCTCAGAGTGGTCATCATCAGCATCTCCAGCCCTAGCTAGCCAGCCATCATCAGCTCCAGCTTGACATCGCTCGAGCGCCTGCCACTCCAGCCATCTCCAGTAGGCCTCCAGCTCCTGCCGCCCTGGCCATCGTTGCCAACGATATGCAAAAAATGGCCTTTTCAGGACAATGCTCTCTAGGGACCACAAAACTATCCTTCTCAGGACGACGCTATTTCTCACCGTCTACAGGATCGTGCCTAGTTCACAAAACATTTTTTGGTTTGTGTATTTTTCATTAACAAAAATAAAATTGGCAATATCTATATACAATATCTATTTATGTCTTCGTTTTGTTTGTTGTTGTCTTCCGTCATTCAATATCTGTTTGCGCGCCAATCTACCACGCGCAAAAATTTCAAACGTTTTAGTGTGGACACTCATGTTTTGACTGAACGAAATGTTTTTAAACAATGTGAATTCCGCCTATCTCCCTACATTTTCGAGAAACTTAATAAAGAGTACATACTTTCCAGCAGTGTTCATTTGTAGGGAGCAAAAACTACTGTCTTATCAGGCGTGATTGGACAATAATTTACATTCGAACCCTTTCAGAATATGTACTTTTTATTAAATTTATCTAAGGCCGAGACCGGGCACCTCGACGTGGTGTAATGGTTTCAAAGCTTGTCTTGCTAGATCAATTACAAGTGATTAGTGAGTTCGATTTTCACTAGGTGTCCCCATACTTTCGTCCTTGTGCCACGTCTAAGCTGTGCTTAGAAAAGCAATATCTAAGGCCCAGACCGCTAGACTTAATTGGAAAACCGTGATATTTTCACGAGTCTTTGTAATATATAATACTTTGTGTAATATACATATATATATATATATATATATATATACATATATATGTATATAAATATATATAATATGATAGTATATAAAATATGTAATATAATCAAATATATATATATATATATATATATGTGTGTGTGTGTGAGTGTGTGTGTGTGTGTGTGTGTGTCTGTTTGTATGGACGGTGGACTCTCCCGTCGTATTCGACTTACGAGTGTCAGGCAGCTCAGTTCCTAGGAACCAACAGCCAGACACCAGCGCATATGATTTGATTATAGTAGTGAAGGCTTCGTGCACAACCAACCACATTTTTTGAAAGGCCGAATACAGAGATCTGGTTCACTACGTATCACAAGGTCCCCAAACAACCCTCCGCAGGTTTTGAATTCAGAGTTGTTCTTCTTCTAGACTAGTTGCCATCCAAGGCTATAGAACCCATAGCTGATGGGAGAAAAAGAGAATTCGCTAGGGTATTAGCACGTAAGTGAATGTAATGAATTAGACTAGAATTCCACAATCCGATCTTCTATCCCCATATATATATATATATATATATATATATATATATATATATATATATATATATATATATATATATATATATATAATTTTTAACTTCAGCACAATATCGATAAATAATACAAGCGATCTGTACTTTCGGACCAATTCAATTTTGAAATCTGCTTACAGACCATCGCTAATTTTGCAATATCGGGTACTTCAAACCGATACACGCACAAGGATACCTGCGGGCAAATGCACATGTTACCTGATCACGCAGATTATCATAGCTAAATTATGAGTTCGTTTTTATTAAAACCCCATACCTGTTCGGTTGTGATGGGTCACTTTTAATTTAACGAAATATCAACGATTGCTGGTTTATAAGCCTCATCGGACAAAATGATAGGTAACTAACAGATACCGACGGATAAATCTGGTGTACATTATAGCCCCCAAAATAAAGCTAAGTCTGCTTTATACTCGAGTTAGCAACCCGGAAGGTTATCCTTTTGGTTACCTTTTCTGTAGAGTAGAGGCAGTCGGTGGATTTGAAGCCACCACCAACACCTCATCTCATCAGTGTCTTTTATACGCAAAATGACACTAATTATAATGAATCTCTCTCTCTCTCTGTTTCTCCCTCTCTTTAACTTATTTTCTAAGACAAAATACGAGAAACTTTGAATGAAATTTTGAATATTTGTCGCAGATTACTTCCACGACGACGAGATCAAATCACTGAGTTCAGACTCGAAAATCAGGAGGAGAAAGAAATCTCGATTTGCAGGTACTATGTCACAAATCACAATACCCGTAAACAGTCAGAAAAATAACCCACTCACCGACGACCGCCGCGGTCGCTAAATACACCAATTTTGTTTTTATTATTATTATTATTATTTTTTTTTTATTTCCTTTGATATCTGGCGTTTACACATTTCTTTCCGGGTCCCGCCCAGGGACCTAAGTTTAGAAATGGCATCATGACACTTTCCACTGCCAAAAAAAGAATAAATAATAATAATAATAATTACATAGATAAAGCCCTTCGTAAAGTGTGGGCTGTACTTGTCAGAACAATTTTTTGTATCTCTTTGAGGCATGGACTTCCAGAAATCCCTTCAGTTAGTCTACTGGAATCTTTTCCAACCAGTCCAAGGGCTCCAACTACAACAGGAATTGTTGATGTTCCCATGTGCCACATTTTTGAGATTTCTATTTCAAGGTCCTTGTATTTTGACAGTTTTTCGAATATCTTCAAAGACACATTGCAGTCTGCAGGGACTGCCATATCAATAAGGAGGCACTTATTTTGTTTGTGGTCTTTAATAACAATGTCTGGGCGGTTGGCTTTGATTGTTCTGTCAGTGTGTATTGTGTAGTCCCATAGAATTGTAACAGGTCCTATCTCCGTAACCGATTCAGGGTGGTGTTCGTACCAATTTCTTCCAGTTTCCTTCCCATAGGAGTTGCAAATTTTCCAGTGCAGATATTGGCCCACTCTGTCATGCCGGGTATTATTATTATTATTATTATTATTATTATTATTATTATTATTATTATTATTATTATTTTTCTCCTCGATTCGAGAACACCAACTGCTTTTTATCGACCGAGCTTATTTTCCCATTCATTGACAACTGAGAGAGGGCGCACAATATTAGCATATCCAAAATACTTTTATGGTGACTCCTGCCACTGACTTGTTTATAATTTAAATATTCCGTCTTCAGCATATCATGCAGAATACGTGTCCTTTTTTTCGGCAAGTAATTTTCTTTTTCGCCACATTTTCCGTCGTAAGACACACGTGGCACGCTGTCGCTTGGTTTGACGAGGGAATTCGCCTTTTTCTTCGCTATAAAATTAAACTAAAAAAAGGAGGGGTATATTATACACAAATGCTCGTTTTCAGTAATTTTTACTTAGCTTAACAAACTTATTTGAAACCACAGGATTGCAAATAACCTCAATTAATACAATAGATAGTAAAACATGAAGTAGGTGTTTATAACAGTTCTTTACGAAAGGTATTTGATATGGTGGCAATATTTTTTTTTTTTAGGAGTCAACGTATTTGAATGTCTTTTGATTGAAAGACTTGAAATTCACGAAAATTGACTGAAAAAATAATAATTGGAATACACATGAACTGCCATCTTTTAATATTTTGATTAGATTTGATTAGATAAGGATGGCTGTACTGCTGAGTCGTATTATACTCAACAATGTCATAGCTTTTGAAACACGGGGTCTTTTTATAATCAAGTCGTATTATATTCAACGATGTTCATAGCTTCTGAAACACCGGGTCTTTTATAATCAACTCGTATTATACTCAACGATGTCATAGCTTCTGAAACACGGGGTCTTTTATAATCAAGTCGTATTATATTCAACAATTTCATAGCGTCTGAAACAAGGGATCTTTTATAATGAAGTCGTATTATACTGAACGATGTCATAGCGTCTGAAAGACGGGGTCTTTTATAATCAAGTCGTATTATATTCAACAATGTCATAGCGTCTGAAAGACGGGGTCTTTTATAATAAACTCGTATTATGATTAACGATGTCATAACTTCTGACACACGGAGTCTTTTATAATCAAGTCGTATTATACTCAACGATGTCATAGCGTCTGAAATACGGGGTCTTTTATAATCAAGTCGCATTACACACCATGATGTCATAGCTTCTCAAACACGCTGTCTTCTATAATAAATTCGTATTATACTCAACGATATCATAGCGTCTGAAAGACGGGGTCTTTTATAATCAAGTCGTATTATGCATAAGAAAATACGGTTATTTTCGGTAGAAAAGGATAAAATGCTGTCGTAAGTCGATCCTATCTACAGTCTTTCTTTTTTCAAATTTAGAAATATTTTTTTTATCTACGTTCGCATCTCGACTCCCTTTCTTGGAGAAATGCGTGAATAAATCAGTAACCTAGCTCATACCAAGTTATACATTGATGTAGATTTTTTGTTACTTGTCTTAAACAATAACTAGGTAGTGGAAAAACTCCCAGTGAAGTTTTGAAAATGCTTGTTAACGATCTGTTATCGAGCATGTCTTACACGTGATCTATGCGCGTGTAAAAATTCCAGGATTTGGGAAAAGAGGGAAAGAAGGAGTGGGGCGAAGAAAAAAAAAAGAAAACTTGGAATAAATTGAAAGGAAGAGAATAAAATGAACTAGATTTCAAGTTATCGAAAAAGAAGCATGCGTGTGTATGTGAAAGGGATAGAGAGAGATATATAGAGAGAGATGGGTTAAGGTGAAAGTGAGGAGGCAAGGTGCGAAAGAGGGAGGTGATATCGATGCGGAAAATCCGCAGATGTGGGAGGATTAACGGCTTTAGCAAGCTACTCGAGACCGTCCGTCTTTTAAAACATCCGTCATTTACTGTTCGATTGACTCGTCTTTGTCCAATATCAAGTTTACGCGACCTGAAATAATAGGCGGACAAATCCATCTGATAGCCCATGTCATAACTTTGATACTGCCGGGATTAGTATTCCATAACCATTTGAGAAGGATAATTTGTGTTCGTCAGACCGGGCCGAACTGATTAACATATCAATTAGTCTTTATCCAAACGATTAGCTTGTCATGTTTGAAATGTCCCAGAATCAAGTTGTTTAATAGAAATATTTGAATCTTTAAAAGGTATTCATGTGTCCATCAAGAGAAATATTCTTTCAGGTGCTGTGTTCCCTTAGAATGTGAGTGATCATGATTTTCTAGAACTTCATATCCATTTTCTTCCTTAGCAATGTTTGCCCATGCATTGTCCATTTCAGTCTCTGTTTTGTGATCTCTTAATATAAGGTTGTTAAATGGATTACTCTTTGGTACCATCTGCCCAAAGTTGTAAGAATTTTAGATTCCCCAAACCCTCTTATCACATTATGTGTCCTAAAACTTTCAACTCTCCTTCTGATTTTAAGTGTCCATTTTGTTCTAATTTTCCTTAAAAATGTGCAGCTTACATGTTTAGTGCATTGTATTATGAGCACCTTTCTATAGAATCAGATGAATTTTACTTCATGTCTCCTCTTCACAGATGTAAACTTCACACTGTATAAACTAAATAAAACCAAAGAGAACATGCATCCTTGTCTCGTCTCCCAAACTGCATACAGATACAAATCGAATCACTTTTCACATTTTACAAGGAATAAACGTTAGGGTTGCTTATTGCTTTATTGTAATTAGGAAAATGGTGTATTTAGACTTATGAATCACTGCTATTCCTCATACAAATGAGATATAATATTTAGAGTAATTTGCTTAATACTATATATATATATATATATACTCTCGACTCTCCCGTCGAATTCAACGTATGAGGGTCAAGCAGATCAGTTCCTAGGAAACCGACAGCCCGACAACAGCACCTGAGATTTGATTATAGTGGTGAAGGTTTCGTGCAGGACCATCCACACTTTTTGAAGTGTGTGTGTGTGTATATATATATATATATATATATATATATATATATATATATATATATATAAAGACATTTATAATATGTTTAACGTTCTTTTTATAGATACAAGTATTTAAGCAAATGCTCTGTTTTATAATAAACAGTATTAAATAACATTTACCGACCTGAATGTCCGAGAAATTTTCATAGAAAATCTTCGTTCTCCGACAGGAATCGAACCTGTATCCTATACGGAACCATCATCGCGTGATGTGCCTTAACCGTTCGGCCACGAAGAAGCATCTGGTTAGCAAGGTCGATGTTACTATCTTTAAACTTAAATCTTGCATGAATCTCTTCTATTCATATCTGCTCTAGCGTATCAAATATATATATTTATTTACACACAATGTGATAATAATACAGTTATAAATTTATTCGTTATACATAGGAGATAAAATATTTAGAGTAACTTGTCTAATACTATACATACACACACACGCGCGCGCGCACACACACACACACATACATATATATACATTTAAAGATATTTTTTAAGGTACAAAATTTTATCACAGCAATAAACGTATGAAGCTTGATATTACTAGACATATTAAAAACGGGCGAAGCAACCGGTTTCGCTCCCGCTCACCAGGCTTACAACGGGAGATTTAATTTAAATTAAAAACACAGAAAATGTACAATAAAAGAAAATGTGGAGGATGAAGAAGAAAAAAATGAGCAAAAGGAGCTAGAGGCAAATGACAGCGAGCCCCAACAAACACTCAAGTTGTTTACACAAGGAAGGCTTGAGAGACCCGATGTAAAGTGCCTCCAGCACCTTCAGGTGAAATAACGAGTGTGACCGGGACAACACGGTGAACCGGTCAACGCTAAAATTAACAGCACACAATCTGCTATTTAATAAGTGCTCACAAATGGCGGACCCGTAGGTGTTTGGGACGAGTCCATTCAACGGCAAGGTGTGGTTCCTGATTTTGGTAGGAACGTGCTGTTTAATTCTCATGTCCAAGCGTTGTGTCGTCCTTCCTATGTAGTCAGCCCCGCAACTACAACCATATTTATAAATTATAGAATTAATTTGATGAGGAGGAAGGATATATATATATATATATATATATATATATATATATATATATATATATATATATATATATATATATATATATATATATATATATATATATATATGCAGTGCTGTTCGATAAAAGTGACTCGCCTGATTTTTTTTACTTAATATAAAGACCCCATCCGGACCACCTAGTAAAAAAGGTTTACTCACGCTAAGGTATTCTATTGATAATTATAATTTTGGATATAAATGTAAAGGTAATATGGTTCGAAATATTTAATAATATAAGCGTCCTCCTTTATTTTGAATAACTTTTTCAATCCTTTTGGGAATTGACTTGATTAAGTTCTGGCAAATCTCATCTGCAAGCATTGAATTCCATTCGGATATTAAATTAACAATCAAATCCTTTTTGTTGCTCAACTACTCTCTCGAGACCCTGTACTTTATAATGCTGCATAAGTTTTCTATGGGGTTGAGGTCAGGAGATTGAGGCGGCCATGTCATAACTCTCACCTGCTTCTCATCAAAGTATTCCTTCATCAATTTTGATTTGTGACAGGGAGCATTATCCTGTATAAAAATGAGCTTCACTTTTATCGAACAGCACTGTATATATATGTGATAATAATATAGTCTTAAAGTTATTCGTTATATAGATGACCTATAATATTTAGAGTAATCTATCTAATACAGCATATATTTATATAACGTGATAATAAATTTTAAAGTTATTCTCTATACATATGAGTTATATTATTTAAAGTAACTTATCTATTATTATATATATATATACATATAATGTGATATATATTTCTGAAGTTATTCGTTATACATGAGATATAATATTTAGAATAATTTGTCTAATGCTATATATATATATATATATATATATATATATATATATATATAGTCAAACCTAATGAGCCAGACAAACCTACCAAGGTTTCACTTAGGCAGATCGTCAGGGTCAGCTGGCGATCTGCCTAAGTGAAAATTGAACCTGTATCTGTGCGATTATTTTCGACAGGCTTTCATGTTCCTGGCTCTTTCTTTTTTAAAACCTTTTTTTCCCTTCGAGATTGATTTGGCTATTGTTAAATCAAGAATTCGAAGGTTTTTCGACACGAGTATAGTTACCTATATTTATATATATATATAATAAGTTATTCGTTATACATTTACAGTAATTTGTCTAATACTATATATATGTGTGTGTGTGTGTGTGTGTGTATGTATAATGGGATAATAATATAATATTCATAGAGTTTTTGTTATATTGTAGGTAAAAAAATGTTCACTATCAGAGATAGACCGTATTTAAATATAAAATATAAAAGTGGACATTGAGATGAACACCAAGCGGCTTGACCACAATCTTCAGGGCTGAAGTTTGCATAAAACAGATTTTCCCAGCATGCCCGCGACCCCACTGTATTGGTGTTGACCCCATAGTATTGGTAACTCCATAGACTTGCGTCAAGTTACAGAAAATTATAAATTGAATTCAACATTTTTGACCTGATATTCCGGTGGTCTTTTTGATCTCATAGGAAGGTTGCAGACAGTTAATGGAGTTGTTTCGACAATGGACATCGAAATGTTTAGATGCTGAGTTTTGTTTCTTAGGAAGACGACGGCTTTTTAAAAAATCAACATTTTTCTTTTATACGTTTTCTTAAGACAATAATATGCGAATAGCTTTTTATAGATATATACCCATATTATGTTTGGAAAGCCAAGACTGCAAATTATTCTTACCTTTTTATAATACATAATTCACTAATCACCATGAAACAAATTGAATTACCCTCATCGTCTCCCTCTCTCCCTCTCTCTCCCTCTCTCTCTTTGCAAGACGTCAATATGTATAGTGATTTTCCAAACTTAACTTAGATGTGGCACAAGGCTGAAAGTATGAGGCACCCAGTGAGGATCGAACTCAATACTCAGTCGTAATTGTTCAGCGAGACAAGCTTTCTAACCATTAAACCGCGTCGAGGTGCCCCAAAGTGTTTTCCAAGCGTAGCTTATATGTGGCACAAAGCTGAAAGTATGGGGAACCTAGTGAGGATCGAACTCACTGCTATTGTTCTAGCGAGACAAGCTTGCTAACAATGACACCGCTTCGAGTTGCCCTATTTTGCAAGCGTAGCTTAGATGTGGCACAAGGCCGAAAGTAGGCGGCACCTTGTGAGGATTGAACTTACTACTTAATCGTAATTGTTTTAGCGAGACAAGCTTGCTAACCATTACACCGCTTCGAGGTACCTTATTAAGCGTAGCTTAAACGTGGCACAAGGCCGAAAGTAGGAGGCATCCTGTGAGGTTCGAAATGACTACACAGTCGTAATTATTCTATCGAGCCAAGCTTGCTCACCATTACACCGCCTCGAGGTGCCCACGTCAATATGTATATATGTATTCCTGCGTGTGTTCGTTTGTATGTATGTACACGTCGGAGAGTTGGATTTCGGCGTCCAAGAGGGTTGCTCGATTAGTAGGGTCCCAAAAGGTAGCCCGATTAGCACTGATTCGTAATAGTTTTGTGATACAAGTATTATTAATTAACCCATAGCAGCGGGAGAAGCTGTTAACTCATCCTTTCCCAGGAGTATATACGCGTAAGCAAATATAACGAACCCCAACTGGAATTGGAATTCGGTTCTCCGAGCCATTATCCATTGCACCACCTACACATCCGAGAATAGTGTCTCCATAGATTATTAGAGAAAGACAGACAAAAGCATTCCATTATGTGGTCTGGATCTCATGACACGTTTTCTACGGTTTATCAGCTAGTTACAAATTATTTAAAGCCAGAAAATATTTTAAAAATGAAGTAACGTTTATTCGAAGATAATAATAGTTTAGTGATACAAGTCTTAATAATTAACCCGTAGCTGGGGGGAAAAGAGGTAGTTTAATACTTTTCCAAATGGAAATTGGGACTGCCCTCTCCAATTAATATTTCCTAGTCGTTATTCATTACGCGACCCAGATATCCGAGCTTATAACACTTGGAAATTCCCAAACGGTTACCCATCTAAGTACTGACCAGGAGAACCATTTCTTAACTTCAATGATCAACGTGATGTGGTCGTAAGTTTCTTATTTAGAGGAGCAAAAGACGGTAAGCTGTGTGAGTCATGGCCGCTACATTCTGAAGTTAAACGATGTAAACAGAAATTTTCTTATTTAGAGCAGCAAAAGACGGTAAGCCCTACGAGTCATGGTCGCCATGTTCTGAAGGTAGACGATGTAAACCGAAATTTTCTTATTTAGAGCAGCAAAAGACGGTAAGCCCTGAGAGTCATGGTCGCTACGTTCTGAAGGTAGACAATGTAAACAGAAAGTTTCTTATTTAGAGCAGCAAAAGACGGTAAGCCCTACGAGTCATGGTCGCCATGTTCTGAAGGTAGACGATGTAAACCGAAATTTTCTTATTTAGAGCAGCAAAAGACGGTAAGCCCTGAGAGTCATGGTCGCTACGTTCTGAAGGTAGACAATGTAAACAGAAAGTTTCTTATTTAGAGCAGCAAAAGACGGTAAGCTGTGTAAGTCATGGTCGCTATGTTCTGAAGGTAAACGATGTACACCGAAAGTAGGAGAGATCATTTAAATGAGCTGAGTTATATTGCGGAACAATCAGAATTTATATTGACTAAATAAAATATTTTAAAGAAACACAAATGAAAGATAAAATAGCTGGAAGGCAAGCGAATGTCGTTAAGTGCAGAATATTGGTGTAAAATATTAGAAAGATTATCTGGAGATATGAGAGAAGAAATAATGAGTGTGAAAAGAAAGTTTTGGCTGAACCCGCGTCACGAAATATATGCGTCATCTGCATAGTTTTGGTTTCCATTAAAAAATTATATTCACCATTGTCCTACATTCTACGTCAGCCATTTTCTCAATAGATAGAAAGAGACGGAGGACTTATCAAAGACTGATTTGAACAAAATGCTTAGAAATCAGGATACTGAAGAAAGGGTTTGTTTCATGCTCGCCTTTATTAAGTATTCCATCCAACAATCGAGTCTACAATTCTCTCTCTTTCCCTTTCTTTTTTCCATCTGGTCCCACCCTCAGCCTCATCATGATGGCTCTAGTCTGGTGTGTATGTGAGAAGGGGTCAGGCTAGAAAGAGCCGACTGTGAGACAAAAGCCGTGTAAAGGCCACAGGGCATAAATCAGGGGGCTTAATGATCGAGAATTGAGGAGTTTCCCTAATCCAAGTAAACAGTGGGCTGCGGGGACTAATTTGCATATATTGACCTGGAAGGCAGTCGATGCAGTGTCACTATGCCGCCTATAATGGCGTCCATGATTCTAGAGCATGTCCATTAATCGACTGCATGTACGTGTGTAAGTTGGTCCATCCATCTGTCTATTTTTCTGTCACTAATACTGGCTACCCAGTCACGAACAAGAACGCTCTATTGCGAAAGCCTGACACGTTAAGGTTGTAACTTGGCGACATGTTTATTTTCATTGTTGGTATTTTTATTTTTTGTTTATTTTATTCTATTGAAACCTTAGCTTCACGTGCATTTTCGCTTTGCCTTTTTCAAGAATAGGGATAATTCCCAATTAAGAGCGGGACGTGGTCGTTCATTACTCTCCACAACTTTCTATCGTTTTAACCCTAAGCATTTTTTGCTGACTTACTCTCCATCACAGTCCCTGCCCTCCCATTCAATTACAAGAGCTTGTTAGAAACGCTATTCTTGTTTCCTTTTCCCCCTCTTGACCCTGAGAGTGTCAAATACTCCAAACGTTCTTTTCTCATTATGTGTCTATTTTATTCTTATTACAAGTGACATTTTGTTTGCCATCTTCTTTAAACCATCGTTGATGACGTGTTCACCTGCCCCGTCCATGGTATTAATAGAATCCTTCTGCGCAACTATATTTCTTTTCTCGCCTCTCCAATTCTTAGGTGAGGAAATTATCTAGTATTCACTGGCATATAAAGAGGATTGGGATTACATCGTAGTTTAACACTCTTTTCTTTTTTTCTATCACAATATTCTGTTTTTAGTACTTTGTTTAGCATTTAAAAAGTACATTTCTCTGGGCACCTTCTGATTACGGTGTCAACTTTTCTGTCGCCTGTTAAAACTATTTCCGGGATAGTTAAGTATTCTTTACTTTCTTTATTTTGACACCAACAATTGGAATCTTGTGATTTTCTCTTCTGATAAATATACATTATCTCTACTTACATGTGATGGTTACTGTATTCGTTTGACATTTTTTTTTTACATTTTCTAGATATATCTGCAACTGCCATCGACCCTGTGTCATAAATCCGGTTATTGCAAGCCTATATCTTATATTTCATTATTTCCATGGTAAATGATCAGAGGAGGCCCATTCTTTAATTCCACCCAGAATCGGTTGGTTGTGTTTGTTTAGCGGTATATAAACACCTTTATCTAAATCTTTTGGACGCAATGTATTTTTAAAGGATAATCATGGTTTTCGTGATACAAATCCTACTAATTAACCAATAGTTTGGGGAGTAGAAATATATTCATACATTTCTCAAGTGTATTGGCTCCTAAGTAAATATAACAAACCTAATCGGAATTGGAACTCGGCTCTTTGATTAACAATTCCGAGTAATTATCCATTACACCACCCGCACATCCAAGTTTATAGCACCTGGTATTCAGAAGAGGTCAGCCATCTAGGTACTGACCAGGATCGACGTTGCTTAACTTCTGTGTTCGTACAGGAAGCGGTGATTCCATGTGATATGGTAGTAAGCCCTTTAAATCTAGGAAAACCCATGCTTCTTCCACGGAGTAGAATCACCCTCATTTCCCCCGGTTTAAATTTGTAAGGAAAAAATTCTATGCAATCTTCGAAGAGAACTGCTCCTGCGTGGATACTTCCATGCAGACTAATTCGATGCATCCTCCATATCCTCATCATTGTCACTCCTTACTATCTTCGCTTACATTTATATTACACTTTCTTCAGTATCTCTCTGCCATGAGCGGCTCTTGAGTCTTATATTTGAAATACTTAATATCTACTGAAGAAATACCAATAATTGCAAAACTTCTAAATATTTAATGAAATATTCTTCTATAGTCAATTATGATATACAAACTATGAAATTATTTATTACTTGAGTGAAATATTGATATGTTTCTTGGGTTAGAGGATTTTAAGTGAACAGAGCTTTCGTTACTTTCATTTAAAACAAAACATTTTAAAATTATATTATGGCAGATATTAAAACGAGACTTGTTAAAAGTGGTCACAATATCACTTATTTTTGTACATTGATTCCCAACTCGAAGATGAAAAAAGTAGACAGACTAATTTTAGTGTGCCAGGATTTGTAGGTTAAGAAAGGCAAACAAAAATTAACAAGAATATTCAGAAGGAAATTATTTTAAAAGATGGAAAGTTCCAAATTTGGATTGACAAATTTCCTTCAGGATATTTCCCGATAGACGATATTATCCATTCATTTAAACCACCAGAAAGTCGTTAGCGCTAAAAAAATAACTCCCCTTGAGGAGAATCAAATCTTTCAAAAACTATCAACTGTCGTGAACCGATCAACGACGAAAAATGGCTACAAGTGAACGAATCCTCTAAGTCGTAAAGAAGGTAAATTTTCGTCAGATCTGGCGCTACAGAATCATAAATAAATCTAGCAAATAACAAAACTGCATCACTTGAAAATTTCCAAATGCAGCAACAACTAAAATAGATACCACTTATAGCTAGAAAGATTATTATCAAGATGTTGACTTTCCATACTATTTTAAAGAAAAAGGTCACGAAAAAAATTCCCATAAATATTAGAAAGAGCCTTAACAATTAAAAAACTGACTTAAGAGAACGATTTTTAAAAATCTTAACCGACGCTGACAATAAATACCGAATATTTTCTGTATTGAAATGGTTAATCTCACCATTAATATTATAAAAATTATACAACAAGCAATATCTGTCGCTGAACAATAATCAGTAGCTATCCCCAATATTCTCAAAATTGTTCAACCATTGCTTGAAGGAGAATGGTTTCTCAAATCACTGAAAGGTTTCAGCTGGGTGCCTAGTTTAAAATCATGCGGGTGAGCGCTCATCTCCATCGCAATATCGCTCTATCACTCACCTTAGTGTCTTCAGTCAACTTTGTGATGCTATCATCAAAAAGAGGTTTCACAATCGCCTCAACAACAACAACCACCTGAGAGCCTAACAGTATGAATTTTGATTTCTTAGATCAAATCTGCATGACGTGTAGATTGCTTTGATTTGGTTTGTTTTACGGTATATCAACCTCAAGAGGTTATTTAATGCCGGCAAGATTTTTATTTCTGGTAACATTATTTTTCAATAATGTATTGCTGGTAGTATTTTTCGTTTTCAAAAATGTACTGCTGGTAATAATATATTCCTGGTAATTCTGCATTACGTGTAGATTGCTTTGATTTGGTTTGTTTTACGGTATATCAACCTCAAGAGGTTATTTAATGCCGGCAAGATTTTTATTTCTGGTAACATTATTTTTCAATAATGTATTGCTGGTAGTATTTTTCGTTTTCAAAAATGTACTGCTGGTAATAATATATTCCTGGTAATACTTTTCCTTAAAAAAATGTATTGATGGTAATATTTAAAAAATGTATTGCTGGTAATATTATTGTTTTTAAAAAATCTACTGTTGGTAATCTTTTTCCTAACATATGTATTGCTGGTATTAAAACCTATTTTTACACTTACATAGTGTTTTGACCCCATTTTGGGGTTTAACTATTTGCCCATAGCTAGGACCCTAACAGGTACTACTTCCACGTGTGACGGTGGACCTGGGGACACTAGCATTTAAGAGGTGGTTCCACGCTCCTTAAAAGCTTCTGATCAGAGACCTTTCTGCCAGATGTTGCTTATTGTCATACCCAGGATACCACATTGGGGGAGAGGTCTTACTGCTCTGCAGAGGTGCACTCGGCTTATTCTGTAGTCTCAGCAAACAAGGCAATTACCGCTAGAATCATGAGAGTGCTTGCATATAAATTCGTCATGAGAGCGATCGCATTCGATGTTTCAAAGCCTTTTGAAAAGTTGTGGCTGAGGTAGTCACTATACAAACATACCAGCTATTGAATTGTTAGAAGATTCTTTTCAGATATCAAGTTCTTACTATTAGGAACAGGTCCTTGAATGTAATTTTTAATAGTCAGACATCTGAAGCCCATGAGATCAACGCCGATGTTCCTCAAGGCTCTCCCATAGGCCCTACTCTTTTTCCGTTTTTATATTAACGAGTACTTAAAAGATATTCTCTCATCATTAGTTAATACATATGCAAACGATACAACGGTTTATGGGTGCACCTTTAAAGATATAGATGACTAATATATCCTCTTATATTTATTCGCATATTACGGTAGGAGAGGAACAGGGACGTAACATTGAATACATTCAAAACTAAGTTGGTAACATTACATCATCACAACGCAAACTCTAAACATTCTCCCGTCATGAAGAACGGTTGTACTCTCAATGAGGCTCCTTGCTTGCAACGCCCATTGGAACTCAGCTTCAATCCAGATCTCAAGTGTAACTCGTATATATAATACATCCTTAATGTAAAAATGGTCAATTCCGTCTAGTATTCCAGAAAGTACTTGAATCCTTCCATATTCTTAGAGAGCCAGATCAGAACTAATTTGGAGAATTTCTCTCATATGTGAGTTGTACAAGCCTCACTTTCTAATCATGACAGAATTCAAATGCATTTATGTGGCCGTGTGTGATAAATGATCATTTGTCACTCTACAATTCCTATGTTGCAGAAGAATCATTTCCATCAACCAGCAACTGTAACGCAATTCTCATAGCAAATGTTCAGCCTTTATCCAGACATGTTATTGATTCTTATATAGTAGAACTAATTTTATCTACTATGAATTCAGGGAAAAGGAAAACCCTGATTTTAAAGATCAACTGGCTTGCGGTCATATCCAAAGGCGGCCTTGTTAGTGATGAATTATTTGACCCTCTATAATTCCAATCCAACAGAAGAATCGTGTCTAGCCTGTCGCTAATCTATCGCTATTTTAATAACAAATGTTCAGCTTTTATCCAAATATATTAATATTTCGTATAGGGTAGAATTGGTTTTGTCTACTATGAATTTAGAGGAGGTAAACACTGATTTTAAAGATGCTGCCTTGTGGTCATATCCAAAAACCGAAAAGGTCTGTTGAAGTAAATCAAGACAGAAAACCCCGAGTGCAGCTGTCAACACCGACAACTTTCCGGGAATGTCTTCAGCCAAGCCGTCCCCAGATGTAATGCACTTTATTCGCTTGGATCTTGTCGGTACGGTCTAGATGTTCGGAGAGGCTCATGTAGTCTGGGCAGAGCACAGCCTCTATATACCATCGACCAGGCTGGCGCCTTTGAGAGGATACCTCCAGTCCAACTATCAAAGGACTAAATTTTGACAAATCAGGGCGCCATCTTTATCTCGCTAGATAAACAGATGCCAACTATAAGCATCAACTAGCTATTATGATTTTTTTATTCTGGAAACGAACCCGATTAAAATTACAAAATCCAGTTCAAACTAAGCAACGGAATCAGTCCACAAAATGCATCACGTGTCAAGACAAAGAATAAACGCCAAACAGAATGTATCTTTCTTGTAGAAGCTAAAAGTTTTAAGAGTTTGCCTGCAAAGTTTTCACTTTTCTGCAGAATCCATCAAGCATTATATCTTTGGACTTTTTTCTATTCATGCCTTTGAATAATCTGCTTCATAAAAAAAAAATAATGAAAATTAATTTCTGGAAATAGCAAAACGTATGTAGAACGGCTCTCTGCTAAGAAAAAAGAAAAAAGTTCTGGGAGAATGATATTACCGAACTGCCAGAAAGAGGGCAAAAAATGTTTGAAAGAAACATTAAATATGTTGTACAATGAAGTTACTGCCTAAAAATGTCTTTTTACTTAGTAAAAGAATAGTTTCCTTTAGCCAATGCTTGTGAGCAAGCAGGAAGCAATCAGCAAATGAGATAGCTTTTAAAATAATGCGTATCATCCCCAGAATGCTTTGAAAGGAAATTATTTTTTTCGGTTACATCTGAGTGTACGCCTAAGCATTGCAAGAAAATAAATACAGGAACAACAGATCTGCACGGCACACAAATCGATGCAATGTAAATAATGACATTGTTAGTGGCTCTAAACGAGAAACCAGCGAACCGATTTCGAATTACGTTTGAGTTTGACACATTCATTTTTACACATATATTCTTGAGAAAGGTATGTAACTTTCGCTTCTCTCTACTTGTTAAATAATAGAGTACACTCAGCTCTTTAGTTTTGATTAATTTCCAGTCTCGGAGACAGATAACTCTGAATTCAAAACTCTGTCACCGATTGCTTTGTATTTTATGACTTAGCAACCCGTTCACATGTTATTTAAAGCTTGAAAATATTTTTACATTGTAAGGACATTTCGTGGATAATAATGATTTACAGATACAATTCCTTGCAAATTAGGCCATAAGTGGTGGTGGGGTAGAAGAGATAGATCCATACCGTTCCCCAGGATATTTGCACGTAAATGAATATAATGAACCCAACGGGAATTGGAACACAGCTCCCCGCTGAGTCATTATCCACTACGTCACCCGCACCTGCAAGATTACAGCCCTGTTATTCCTAAGCGGTCATCCAAATTTGACCAACAGTTTTTTAAAAAAAGCTGATAATGTAAAACTACTTATGTCATGTGACCTGCGAGTTGGAGACGTCAAGCAAATACGGAAAGTTTACGATCTGAGAAACGTTATAGCAGATGATGGAAAACGTGATACTGAAATCCGAATCTATATTGGGATAGCGAAAGATGCCTTTAAAAACTAAATCAAATAGTAAGAACAAGGATTATTTCTTTAGAAACTAAGAAAATCTTCCTTCTCCTATGTGGCAAATTTATCAAAGTTGAATAAGCACCTAGAGATAAGAGAATTGTGAGCCTACAGAATCATGAAGATAACCCTAACCCTAACTCTTAAGTGAGCATATAAGAAACGATGACATTTTAAGGACAAGAGAAAAAAAAGGACACTTTTACTTAGAATGAGAAAGAGTCATTTCTGGAGCACATTTTTAGAATAAAGTGTTTCCAGAATTTGAAACTCCCAGACCATATTCAAAGCGAAAGGAGGACAACGAGTAAGTAATTAATTTTTTTTTTTTGTAAATGGATGGCAGAAATGTAACTGGGGAGGATAGCAATAAAACAAACATTGCTAAGAGTTACAAGGATTAGACATTTTGTGGACAGTCATGATCGTCTGCAACCTGAATGAACACGCGATACAATATAAATTAATTAATCATCTCTATTATAAACTTTAGAACTCTTAACATTCTCGAGAATTATGGGCATAATTCCATCTTCAGTTATTTGACGATGTCTTCATTGATTCGGTCGCTACAAAGAAATTAATTCAAATAATATAATTTCCGTTGGTTCCTTAAAAAACTTTTCGTGTTTTGTCCAAAAAAGATTTTGGATGGGCAATTTTTTTAGCGAAGAAGAAAGCAAAAAATATTTAAAAAAATCTTTGAAAGCGGATAATGTAAAGAAAATATCGTCTAATAATAGAAAAAAAATGAATTCTGAAAAATCCCCCCCCCCCCAAATGTAAAGCTACAGAAAACAATAACGCAGTATCTTAATAAATTATGGCCCTTTAAAAGACGCCATAATGGGTGACCAACATGAAAGAAGAAAAATAAAGAGACAGAACTATTTTCAAATAGTAAAGTGGGTGCAAAGGCGACAATTTCGAAAATAATGGTTGAATGGACAGGAATTTGGTGAGAAGGACATCGAGGAACAAAGCCCTGATTTTAATGAATTTCAGAAGTATAATTTAGGAAGTGGCGTCTAAATTAAGGATGTTATTAAATCCTAAATGAAAAGAAAAGGGGGAAAATACTCATTGACTGGTTGTAGAAATTGTGAGTAATTCACAGCCAAGTTTTAACAAATAGGATAGATATCTCTTCATAAAAATGTCAAATTCCAAAGAAAGAAATAGGGTCTTGGATTAGATAATATGTCAATTGTCCTTTAATAAATTTCTTGGAAATGTGTCCAAAAGAGACTGCCAGGGAGGACGAACGAGTCTTGGTGTAGGAAATAAATGATACGGGGGAGAATCAATGACGTCAACAACAGAGAATTCGAGTCTTCATTACAAAATAATAGTGAAAGAATAGTTTTGCATCATTAAATTTATTTTAAATATGAATAAGAAGAATATAAACAAGGAACAGGAATAAAACAGTCACCGGTCTGGAAAATAGAAATTAAATTTTCATTTTAATCATGAAAAGTCTGAGGATATTCCCAACTGTCTCCAGGTCTAAAGTGAAGTTTCACATGAATCGTTGAGATTCAAATTGTCAAGACACTGATGCAGTATAGGGCGTCTAACCAAGAGCGATAATTAACAGGATAGTCTCGCTAGCCATTGGTAGTAGGTTCGATCGACTTTAAGTGATTGACTTTACGACAAACTCTTTTAAACAAATCTCAGTCATTATCATAAGCCCCTTGCCCAGGTATGGTCAAAGGTTTGCAGTGCATCTGAGGACCTGACAAGTTCCCTCCACATATCTGTGTTGAAAACTAGAGAGATATTAATTCGTGCGTAGCGGAGGTTGCGTCTGTAGACCTGGCGGAGTTTCAGGTCAAACTACAGACGATGTTCACCTAACTGAAAGTTCTCAATTTTATGGACATATGGTCTTTGATTCATCCGAGGGAGCTCTCCACCCCTGACCATTATCTTCAGTCTAGGAAGCCCTCTCCTCAGCGTTTTCTAGGCAGGAGAACAATTGCTGTAGCTATGGAACGGATAGATAGTCACTGACACTACAAGAAAGTTCATCCGCCTTTTGATAGATCTTGCTTTTAATCAGTCAACCCACGCAGAGCTATTACAAGATAGACAGAAAAATGTGCACTAGAATTTTCACACGCACACTCACACTGACGTCACAAGACATGAACACGTGAAATCTGCCTGACCAATGAAAATAATCAACACAGAATTCAAAATGCAAAATCAGTCTCTCCCATAAGTAATTTCCCCAAAATTACTGCTGAAGCTAAATAAAGGCGGAACCCGGTAATATATGGCCTCCCTCTAACTGCTCTACACATATTTTCCTGGTAACTGCTCGGATGAGATTCCCCACTCTGGTGCCCAGACTACATGAATTTAAGATTTCTACTAGATTGGCATCTAGATCTCATCGTTTTACTCTTCAGTTTTCTAGAGGTAACTGCCACTTCTACTCTAACGGCTTTTTCTCGCACCTCTCATCTGTGGCACTCCCGATTTATTGCTTCGCTGATAATTACAATCTTCAAAAATGTAAATGTAACGTCAATCGCCATATTCTGTCTTCTTGAATCCTGTTCATTTTTTCTCCTTTCCACAATACTCCACATTTTCAAATTTCTGATTCACTCCCTGTAACCCATCTGAGTCTTAGTGGTATTGTCACCTTACTTGGGGTGAAACGATTAAGAGAGAAATCAAAGGTAAAAATTTTCAAACTATATAAGAAATATAATCTATTTAATAAAACCACCCTCTTTAACGCGGAGCATCTCGTTCTAACCTGAGACCAGATGATTTTATGTTGGCCATGTCGTCCACAATGGCAGCTTTAAAAAAACGTCCTTGTTATTATTGGGTTGTTGGTTAGCCTCCTTATTGACAACAAAATATACATAGATAGATGTCCAGTGGATTTTAGACCAGTAGAACTCCTGCGTTCTACTGGAATTATCGCCTTACATAGGGGAAAACTATAAAGAAAAATGATACAGCCTGTTACAATCATTGATCCATTCATTCGACATGATTTTTTGTCAGCAAAACTAAAACTTTACATTTTCATACCTGTCACCTTAATTCCACAATCTTCCCACGAAGCTCCATATAGACACACCTGTACAATTTCTGTAGAGAATTGTTAATGATAATATAATACTACTTCCGTTTCATAACAAGTGACCAGATTTACATTATATAAAGACTCGAATTGATCCCTTATTGTACGATGGCGGTCGTGACCTTTAAACATGATACAATTAAAATAAAAACGTTATTAAGAAAGCGACGATATTCAGTTTTGAAAACAACGAATGTAATACAATGCCTAATCAGGGGTGAAAGAAAAGGTGATAATTTCTCTCCTAACATTTAACCTACAGAATGTGGCAAAGGACAGCGCGAAGAAAGGACTAAACATCAACTGCAAAAAGACAGAATATACAGCTGTCAGTAAAACTTACAACTTTAACATGCGAATTACAAATTTGTGAAACTAAAATTAAACAAGTTCAAGAATTTAAATATCTAGAAAGTGTTTCAAAAGAGGATTGAAAATATTACTCCGAAATCCTAAAGCACAATGGTATAGCGGAAAAATGCCATTCAAAAACTAAGCAAAGTATCAAGAAACAGGAAAATTTCATTAGAAACTGAACTGTTATATCATATCGGTATTCCTATATGACAATGGAAGCTGGACAATGTCATCACAGATGGAGAACAGACTTGGCGCTGTTATGGTCCAACATCCTCGCACCACTGTTATGGTCCAAGGTTAGGACCAAGGAAGAACAACACGAACACAAGAGTAGGAATAACAAAGATATATTAAACAGAATAATAATAATACAAGAAGTTGAAGGTGTTAGTATGACTGTCAGTCTGGTTTAGAGTGAACTACTATTGTCTCGACTCGTTACACTTCGTTCTAACGTCTCTCTTGAGAGGCGCAGTCTTTATGGTATCAGGAAGAGTTCATTGTATCGTTACAGGTAAGATCCCATAACAGACGCAAAAGAAATATGTTTCTGCAGAAGGGTAATGAGAATATCATGGATTGAAGATGTCCCGCAAAGTCAAAGTTTTAGAGGACATGGAAACAAAAAAGGATACGTATACATAGCATCAGAAAGAGTCAGTTGAAATTTCTGGGGCAAGAATGGTTTGAAAATGTGATACTCACAGGGCAGATTGAAGGCAAGAGCGGCAGATGAAAAGCAATGCATGTCCAACCTATGAAGCTTGTATAAATGGAAAGCATATCAGGTTTCAGGAGATATAGCAAAAGCGATAAACGGTACTAAAGTCTACAAAGAACATGGGATTGTAAAGAGCCATGATCGCTCATATCCTGAAGAGAGAGGCGGCACATAGAAGAAGAATACGGCACAGTCACAGACCAATTCCTTCCAACAGACTTTCCTATTCTCATTCGGTCTATGAAATCCAAACTAGTCCCATATCTACTTTATTTATTTCGTAAAAATACAAAAATGTTGTAAAATGCCAAAGTGAGGTGGGTGGGAAAGGCTAGTCTTATTCTGTTTTATCATAAAACTTAGCTAGCTACAATGACTGACCTAGATATACCACAGGATTCCTTACACCAAGACAATACATTCTTACTTACTATTCTTACTACATCTACCACAATACCTCAAAGACTCCAAGAAGTTCGAACTAGTTCCCGTATGTACAATTTTTGTGGATGGGGGTTGTATAATATATGAAGATTTAAAATTTCCCCATTCTTTTTTCAACATTGTATATTTTGCTAATACCCTTGGAAAAGTTATGAATCCTGTTCTTCTCCCTTCAGCTATGGGGAAATAGCAGGACAAACCGGGTTCTATAGCCTTGGATGACAACTGATCTATCGCAGAAAGAAATGGCAACATACTGCGGGAAAAATCTGCCTCGTCAGTCATGTATCGAAAGATACATGATCGTCTATGGACGTATCACGCATAGCACATAACTGACTGACTGATATTGTTGACAAAGGTTTGTTTCATTTTATCTATTACGTCAAGTTTATTTAATCAAGGTGAGGCCATTTCTCCAAAACAGGGGAGAGACTGTGTACTACTCTATTTAATTCATGACACTTGTAATGCAAACATCGTACAGCAACAATTTAGAAAATCTCTGGAAAATACTAGAATATATTTTGTCTCAACGATATTTGCACTAAATTTTGACTAAAAAATAGAACTACTATTTATTGACTGGCATAATTTAAATCGTTATTCGAGAAAAATAATTCGAAAACGTATTGCATTAAGGTGCATTGGAACTTGAATTTTCTATTTTAAAAGCTATTTGTTCGAATAAAAAGTAAGCAATATCCGAAGTCCTAAAATTCTCATATAGATATTTTTTCTTTATATACCTTACAAGTCATTTCTGTGCCTTCATGCATGAATAATACAAGGCTTGTTTACTGCTTTCAAACTGTTTTCGAAAATGAGACATATTATATATATATATATATATATATATATATATATATATATATATATATATATATATAAAATATGCATATATATATATATATATATATATATATATATATATATATATATATATATATATATATATATATATATATGATTTCCCATTGCAAGCGAATTTAGTTCTATGCGGTCATACGGTTCATACAAACAACTTTACTAGGTCAGCACTCTACAAATATTAGGGGAGCCAGCATGAATTCTAATATTGAAACCAATGCTGAATAGAAGTGAGCTGTTGAGTATTATATAAAAAAAGAAAGAAACTTACCAGAGAAAATTAATTGCATTATATTTACATGAATGTTTTCAAGTGAAATTTGCAATGTATCAAGTGACAGTAAACCAATGTGCCAAGTGACAGTAATACAATATATCATGTGACAGTAAATCAATGTGTCAAGTGACTAAACCAATGTGTCATGTGACACTAAACCAATGTGTCAAATGACACTAAACCAATGTGTCAAGTAAAACTAAACTAATGTGCCAATTGAAAGAAAACCAATGTGTCAAGTGACACTAAACCGATGTGCCAATTGAAAGAAAACCAATGTGTCAAATGACACTAAACCAATTTTATTATTTTAAGGTTTCCTTCAATTGACACATTCGTTTAGTGTCAAGTGACAATAAACCAATATGTCAATTGCCAGTAAACCAATGTGTCAAGTGACACTAAACCAATGTGTCAAGTAAAACTAAACTAATGTGTCAACTGACAGTAAACCAATGTGTCATGTGACACTAAACCAATGTGTCAAGTGACACTAAACCAATGTGTCAAGTAAAACTAAACTAATGTGTCAACTGACAGTAAACCAATGTGTCAAGTGACACTAAACCAATGTGTCAAGTAAAACTAAACTAATGTGTCAACTGACAGTAAACCAATGTGTCAAGTGACACTAAACCGATGTGCCAATTGAAAGAAAACCAATGTGTCAAATGACACTAAACCAATTTTATTATTTTAAGGTTTCCTTCAATTGACACATTCGTTTAGTGTCAAGTGACACTAAACCAATATGTCAATTGCCAGTAAACCAATGTGTCATGTGACATTAAACCAATATGTTAAATGACACTAAACCAATTTCATTATTTTATGGTTTACCGTCAATTATCACATTCGTTTAGTGTTAATTGATAGGAAACCTTCAAATAAAACTCATTTCTCCTCAGAGTTCTTGTTGATATTAATTTTCAGTACAAACGTTTCAATATTGGCGTCATTTTCCAAACATGCAATTTTTTTGAAAGGATCTTTGTAATTTTCCTAAACTCTACAATCTTTATGAAATCTAATGCTATCATATCTAATGAATTTATTATATCTCGAGCAAGGTCCTGATTTTTATCTTTCAATTCCATTCTCTCATTGTTTGAACTGCAAGATCCATTACTGTATTCTTGTTCAAAATAACCAGAAACAGTAATTTCACTTGGTTTGCACCTCAGTTGAGAATCCCTTTAGGTGTCCTCTAAACATTCACGACCATTTGTTTCGCAACACTTTAGGAGCGTTGGAGCACCACCTGTTCTTCAAACTTATCAACAGTGGAAGGACCTGAAATCTTTACAACTTCCCAAGTAAGATCCATGTTTGCGTAGAGGTATTGGGTTACGTTAATGGTGAGTTTGCATGGATAGAAGGAGAAGATAACGGTTGACTCTAGACTCGAATAGGTTAAGATTTTACTTTTCTTTTTGTTTTGTTTTTTAAGCTTATCACCCCAAGCAAGGCTGGAAGCCATTAGCACGCAAGGGGTTACAGAAGGTTTGGAGGAAGAACAGATAGGAGTGGTAGATGAAAGGATGTGGAGAAAGATAGTAGATCGATCAAGGCAAGGGGGTTACAGAAGATTTGGAGCGAGAGCAGATAGGAATGAAAGGTGAAAGGATGTGGAGAAGGGAAGTGGATTGATCAAGGCAGCTGGAGAGGTCGATTGACGTTACACTTAAATAGTTGGAGATTGTATTTGTCAGGGAAACAGGAATAAGGAAGGGAGTTCCACAGGTGAGATGTGCGAGACATGAAGCTATTGGAGTAGAAGAGACGTCTACATCTAACAGTTTCAACGGTGAAGGGGTGGGAACGGGATGCCAGCCTCGTGGGACGTTTAAATTCATGAGGCCTAGGAACCAGCGAAAGCAGCTCCTCGGAGCAATTAGCGTGAAAATATTTGTAAAAAAGACAGAGCGAGTCAACGTCGCGTCTGATCGAGAAACATCTTCTTGGGATTCCGTTCCACTTGACAGTGGTTCGTGAAAGGAAGTTGAGTGGAAGAGTTCAGTAAAAATTATATTACTAAGTTTATTTTCGTTAAAGAAAATACGTCGGCAACATATTACAAAACGCTAGATAGAAAAAAAAATCACCTGCCAGTTCCTGTAGATGGCGAGAAGAGCGTTGAAATGTGTTGTCTTGAAAAGTTAGCAGATGCTACATTGAAGTCTCACCAATATAGCACAATGTTGGTCTTCCTACGTCGCGCGTTGACAGAAGATCTACTGTGGAAGAGGAACATTGGGAATACCTTCCCTGGCTTGTTTTTAGGCCTTCTTATTTATATGTTAAATCAGTTACACAACAGTCGTTCGTTCTGGAAGGTCAAGTTTCTTCTTTCGGTTGTGGGAGTGCCAACAGGATACAACTGACTTTCAACGTTGAAAACTTGAGCGTCCGAACATATCCACTCCTCTTCAGACATGAAACGTGTTAAAATTAATTTTTATTCACATGAATTCTCTTTATCAATGTTCTTCAATTATGATACGCCACACTCTTTCCGCAAGACGTCTTTGGTAAATGGTGAGATATATGGTGAGATATATGGTGAGATATATGGTAAGATATATGGTGAGATATATGGTGAGATATATGGTTAGATATATGGTGAGATATATGGTGAGATATATGGTAAGATATATGGTGAGATATATGGTGAGATATATGGTAAGATATATGATGAGATATATGGTGAGATATATGATGAGATATATGGTGAGATATATGGTAAGATATATGGTGATGTATATGGTGAGATATATGGTAAGATATATGGTGACGTATATGGTGAGATATATGGTGAGATATATGGTAAGATATATGGTGAGATATATGGTGAGATATATGATGAGATATATGGTGAGATATATGGTGAGATATATGGTGAGATATATGGTGGGATATATGGTAAGATATATGATGAGATATATGGTGAGATATATGGTAAGATATATGATGAGATATATGGTGAGATATATGATGAGATATATGGTGAGATATATGGTGAGATATATGGTAAGATATATGATGAGATATATGGTAAGATATATGGTGAGATATATGTTGAGATATATGGTGAGATATATGGTGAGATATATGGTGAGATATAATGTTACCATTTTAATATACTTTTGAGATACTCGGTTCTTTATACAGTTATGATTACCCTCAGATTTATTATTAATTGAAGTGATTGAATGTTACATGTATATTTAATTATTATTAGGTCAAGCGTTATATTTAGTGGATACCCGTATTTCAATTGACGCCCCGTTTGTTTTAAACAATATTTATTTCTGTCTATATTTCAGAGATGAGGTATTATGTACACTATTTACATTATTCGGACTATTGTCCTCATCTTTGTTGCCATATTTATTACAACGTTTTGGCCTTTCAGTATCTGTCTATATTTCTGAGATGAGGTATTATGTACACTATTTACATTATTCGGACTATTGTCCTCATCTTTGTTGCCATATTTATTACAACGTTTTGGCCTTTCAGTATCTGTCTATATTTCTGAGATGAGGTATTATGTACACTATTTACATTATTCGGACTATTGTTCTCATCTTTGTTGCCATATTTATCACAACGTTTCGGCTCTTCAGTATCTGCCTATATTTTTGAGATGAGGTATTATGTACACTATTTATATTATTCGGACTATTGTCCTCATCTTTGTTGCCATATTTATCACAAAGTTTCGGACCTTCAGTATCTGTCTGTATTTCTGAGATGAGGTATTATGTACACTCTTTACATTATTTGCACTATTGTCCTCCTCTTTGTCGCTATATTTATCACAACGTTTTGGCTGTTGTACGCTCCGGCCTCCTTCATGTGGTTGTAATGTCGAACTGAACCCTTTATTTCGCTCGCTGGGGTAGACTTTTCTAGTTCCACGTGCCATGTCTAATATATGTTAGTTATCAGTTATCTCCTGGTATTTCACCTCTCGTCTACCTGCCTTTGTACTCGAGAAAATAAAGAAAGCAGGCCCTCCCTTTGTAGCAGGAACTACAGTTTATCCGGTGTGCTTTGGCTTCGAAGAATTTCACAATCATACAATGTTCTATTTACTTTCAAAGGCCATTCATTTGTTAAGATTTTCTCCAAAGCTATATTTGCTGAGTTACGTATCTGAAAGTAATGTATTTTATTTTCTGAATCAACCTTTTTATTACTTCAAACGTCATAGCTAGTGGATACCTGTAATTGAGTAGACGCTTCGTTTATTTAAAGATAAAATTATATCATCTCTCGGCCTGCATACTCGAGTAAACATAAAGAAGATAAGGCCTCTGGCAGGATTCGAACTTTCATTTCCTTTTACATGTAGAACCACTGTCTGATCTGATGTGCATTTAACTGCTCAGCTGAGAAGAGCTTCAAAATAGAGAAACCGTCTCTTATTGCTTTTAAATAGCGTTTGGAATAAGAAAATATATGTCTAATTAAAAATCCCTTAATTCTTTTAAAATGGATATTTACTGTTCTCTTTCCACTTTGTTTTTCATTTGCCTAACATCGATCTGGTATATAGAAATTTATATATCATTTATTTTTCAGTTACTGTTCTATCTGTATCTTCAGTTACTGTTCTAGCTATCGTCTTTAAAAGTCATATCAAGGATTATCAATAACCTAGTAACCTTGGCACCACTGCCTGTAAAATAAAGATTACCACGTCTTACAGATATTTGTGTAATTTCTGTTAACTTTACGTGTCAGCGGGAAACATATTAATTATCATAGAAATATAAGTAAACTCAGTTACGAAAATACTCAGATTTCCTTCTCACATCTGCATTCTTTATTTTCTTTTCCTAATTCAATTTGTGCCGACCCCAAATTCTATAGAATTACGTTTTTCTTTTTTCTACGTTTATCTCAAAGAGAATAACTGTCACCTTCACAGATGCATATCAAATCCAAATCAGAGTCTCTGATTCTAAACAATAATTTTTCTTTAACGATCAAAACAAGTAATTCTAAACTCTTCCTGGTTGTCAACACACTATCTATCAACCCACATTCTTAATACCACGTCCATCCATACACTAAACACATATTCTTGGAATTAGGTCTTATGTAAAATTAAAACAACAACAGCTCATTATAGAAACTTGAATAACGTCATCTAGATCAAAACTACAAAGCGCGTCCTGGGTATGACGATAAACTACATCTGCGTCCTGGGTATGAAGATAAACTACATCCGCGTCCTGGGCATGACGATAAACTACATCCGTGTCCTGGGTATGACGATAAACTACATCTTCGTCCTGGGTATGACGATAAACTACGTCAACGTCCGGGGTATGAAGAAAAACTACATCCGCGTCCTGGGTATGACGATAAACTACGTCAGCGTCCTGGGTATGACAATAAACTACATCCGTGTCCTGGGTATGATGATAAACTACATCCTCATCCTGGGTATGAAGATAAACAACATCCGTGTCCTGGGTATGACGATAAACTGCATCCGCGTCCTCGGTATGACCATAAACTACGTCAGCGTCCTGGGTATGACAATAAACTACATCCGTGTCCTGGGTATGATGATAAACTACATCCTCGTCCTGGGTATGACGACAAACTACATCGTCGTTTTGGGTATGACGATAAAATAGATCCGTGTCCTGGGTATAACGATAAAGTGGGTCCGCGTCCTGGGTAAGACGATAAACTACATCAGTGTCCTGGGTATGACGATAAACTACATCCGCGTCCTGGGTATGACGATAAACTATATCCGCGTCCTGGGTATGACGATAAACTACGTCCGCGTCCTGTGTATTTATTGAAGTGATTGAATGTTACATGTATATTTAATTATTATTAGGTCAAGCGTTATTTTTAGTGGATACCCGTATTTCAATTGTTTGTTTTAAACAATATTTATTTCTGTTTATAAGGCAGGCAGAAAGGCCATTTTTGAAAAAATAATGTTGCCGGCTATATGTTTTTTGAAAAATAGTATTACCAGCTATACGTTTTGGAAAGAATAATGTTCCCAGCAGTGCGTTTTTGAAAAAATATTATTATCAGCTATACATTTTTGAAAAAATAATATTGCCAGCTATACATTTTTGAAAAAAAAAAAAAAAGCAAAATATATATTACCAGCTGAACAAAGAAAAATATTACCAGTGATAGATATTTGAAAGAAAATCGTTACCAGAAATAGATTTTTTGAAGGAAAAATTTTACCAGAAATAGATTTTAGAAAAAATATTATTACCAACAATAAAAATGTTGTCGACATTAAATGACCCATTGAGGTTGATATGCCGTAAAACCAAACCAAACCAAACCAAAAAACTACAAAGGATCCAATATCTATCCACGCGTAAAATAGCAACAGGTCTAAAAATGGACACCACGGATGACAACCTTGGCATTCAATCTTACACCAAAACGCTAAAGCATCTCCTTGTTGTGTCTGCGAAGACAAGAAGGTTGAAATGGGACAGTCACATTGTAGAGGACCGGTAGTTTGCGTGTTGTTGAATTGGGAACACGTGCGTTTGGTTTCCTGCTAGAAGAAGGTTCAACTGCAAGAAAACAGCCAGACTTGAATTAAATGCAACTGGAAATGTAAAGAAGACAAAAAAGACCGATATATATATAAGGAAAAAGGAAAAGGAAGAAAAGAAAAAAATGAGTAAGAAAGTAAAACGAGGAGATAGAAGCAGGGTTTTTTCTTTTTATTCAGATCAACCAATCCGAATGCCCT
>OZ038491.1:27007935-27040435 GCA_964036315.1 Acanthosepion esculentum
AATTCGCCTTGGCTGCCTCATCCATCAAGCTTACAAAAAAGCCTTTTCGAAACTCAGGCATAATGTTTATCCCACTACACTCGCTCGTTAATGGAGTATGTACTGTGTGCCCCACCGTAGATCACCTACCCAATTACTGATAGTGATATTCAACTGGATATTTACCGTAGTCAATCTTAATTCACAAAGAACAAACATGCACCTTTTATCAGTTAAGGTCAGGAGATATGTGAGCCAGACCTTCTGTAGCATCTGGGCATTTATTATTATTATTATTATTATTATTATTATTATTATTATTATTATTATTATTTTCTTTGATTTATGGTGTATACTCATTTCTTTCCGAATCCCGCTCAGAGACCTGAGGATAGAAATGGTATACCACTTTCCATTGACCAATAAACACACTCACTCACACACACACACACACACACACACACACACACACACACACACACACACACACACACACACACATATTTTGCGTAGATAAAGCCCATCGTAATGTATGGACTGTACTCGTGAGAGTATTTTTTTGTATTTCTTTAAGGCATGGGCTTCCAGGAATCCCATCAATGAATCTACTGGAATTTTTTACAAACAATCCGAGGGCTCCAACTACAACAGGGATTGTTGATGTTCTCATGTGCCACAATTGTGATTATTATTATTTTTTGTTGTTGTTGTTATTATTATTATTATTATTATTATTATTATTATTATTATTATTATTACTGAGTTTTGAAACTGGTATTTCTTAAAAACTAAGTTACAGTGAATATGACTTCTTCAGCAATGTTAAAAGTATATTTTTTTACTATCTCTGGATTTTTATATTTTCAAACCTTATCTCGCATGATTATTGAGGAAGAATGAACGACAGCGAGTCACTGGATATCTCCAATACCTTTCTCTGTATCACTACTGACCTCAGCAATTCAGTGGACTGTAAAACCTCAAATCTTCCTCAGATTACCTATCTCGATTCTTGTGCTTTGTGTATGATTCCAAGTAAACCTATCATTTTTAATATTATTGTGTTTTAGCTTTGCTTACTCAAGTACGAACTGCCCTAAGACACATTTCTTTTGTTCAAAGGCTTCACACGGATGACCTGATATGCAATCAGAGAGGTCAAATATTGTGACCGTAACACAGAGAGAAATCTACGTGACATGTAAGAAATTCTCTCGACTATGATTTTTTAGAATTCATATATTTAGCCCTTTTAGAAAATTAGTTTGACACATTTATTTGTGCTTATTGATATTATTCCGCAAACTACAAAGTAACAAGAGTTAATACTGTTGTGCTGAGATACCACATTCCTTGTATTTACTTAGTTTTTCAACAAAAATATATTTCTTTCGGCTAGAGTTGTAACGTTTCTTAGATTATTTACGACTTTTGTTAATGATGGCAGGAATTAGGGCTTTAATATTAATATTCTGGATTGTTTTCAAAGAAAATATACTAAAGAAAACTTCATTTTTTTCCAGTCTTTTGGATCTTTCTGTATTTATTGGTGTTTTCTTGGTTGTACGAATTTTTACACAATCATTTGTGATGAATTTTACCCTCTAATAAGGTGTATATTTTATGCTCTGAATTCAAACGTTTTACAATTTCATCTATGTTAGGCCGGAAATAGGGCAAGGACAGTGCAGGTTCGGCAAAGACACTGGAACACTGAATGCGATATTTAGGCCCAGAATGCTACCAGAAAGAGTAATAAAAATGCATATGTACGTGTACCTGTGCCTTATAGATTATGCAATGATATTTGATAAAGTACGCCACAAAGACCTGTTGGAACTGCTCAGCAACCTTGATATATTTGGGAACGATATCAGAATAATCAAGAACTGCCTGCATACGGATAGAAAATGAGTTCAGTAGATATACACAAATTGAAAAGGGTGTAAGACAAGGAGAGAATTAGAAGTCCTACCAAGATTCATTTTTGGTGCCAACTATGTTAACAAAGGAGGTGTGTAGATGACAGATTGTTGATAGCAGACAGAGAAGAAAGAAGGAGAAGTCGAATAAAAACGATGGAGATGAAGAAACGAAAAGGGAAGAAAAAAACGAAAGAAAAGAAAAAAGAAGAAAAAAGATGGAAAGACGAAGAAAATTAAAAAGAAGCAGAAGAAGAAAGAAAAAGAAGCAGAATAAAGGCGATGCAAATGAAGATGAAGAAGAAGAAAATGAAGAGGGAAGAAAAGAATAGAGGAGAGGAAAAAAAGAAAGCAGAAATGACGAAGAAGAAGAAAAAAGAAGTAGTAGTAGTAGTAGTAGTAGTAGTAGAAGAAGAAGAAGAAGAAGAAGAAGAAGAAGAAGAAGAAGAAGAAGACGATGAATAAAAAGATGAAAGGAGTAGAAATAAGAAAGCAGAAAGGAAGATGGAGATGACAAAAAAGTAGCGGAAGAAAAAAGAAGAAAGAAACTAAAGAAGGTATAAGAAAACGAGAAAGAAAGAAGAAGAAAGCAGAAAAGATGAAGGAAATGAAAAATAAGTAGAAGGAGAAAAAGGAAAAAGAGGATGAAAGAAAAAACGAGGAAGATGAAGAAGTAGTAGAAATAAAAATAATAAAGAAATAATAATAAAAAGCAGAAGAGCCGAAAAAGAAGAAAGAAGAAGAAAAAAGTAGAAAAAATGAAAAAGAAAAAGAAGAGTAAGCAGAATAAAAACAATTTTCTCTTCTTAATCTTGAAAAAAATTCGAGTACTTGTGTTAACAAAAATTACGGCGCCTTCCTTGATAAATTTTATAACAGCGAGAAACTGATTACACAACAGGAATGGATCAGTATCAAAAAATATGTTGACGCAATATGTCTATATTCTCCAATGAAATGTGTTTGAATGAAGATATGCTATATATATATATATATATATATATATATATATATATATATATATATATATAAAATAAAAAAATGAAAATAAATAAAAACAAGTAAAATAATTTAACCCACATAAATAAATAAACATGCCACTCCCGCCAAAATAACCGCCAGAATGGCTACCCGCAATGCACCATTGATCTATAGTCGAGAAAAAACAACACTAGCGGCCTGACGACTGCGTCTAGCGTGAAACAGCCTGTCACCTCTGAGTGTTGACTTCAATGTTTACTTTTATATTTACATAGACTCTATCTCTGATATTGAGCACTTTATCCCATAAATATAGCACGCATTAAAACTATATTTATACACTCTGTTATTTAAAATGTGCTTAGATATGACGGAACCACAGGTATTTGGGACACGTCCATTCAACGACAAGGTGTGATTCCTGATCTTAGTGGAAATATGCTGTTTAATTCTCATGTCCAGGCGTTGAGTAGTTCTCCCTATGTAGTCAGCACCGTAACTACAATTGTATTTGTAAACAATAGAATTAAATTGATGGGGAGGGAGAGCATCCTGGCACCCAGAACGAAACATAGACCGAGTTTGGAAATCTATACGAACCTCAGCCGTGAAAAAACGGCGACGAACATTAGCTGAAATCTGCCTAATTATGCTTTCACACTTGGATCCAATCCAGGGAATTCTAATATAAACACGGCACCTTTTAACTGTACAAAGTTTAACCTTTCTGAATTTCACAATCTTGTTCCGGATGACCGAATGAACAGTATCGGAGGGGGGATACCTAAACCACATAAGGTTTCCTTCACAAAATTGATTTCATCATCCAAGAAAGACTCTGAACATATCATTAATGCCCTATGAACTAGGCTTCTAATTATGTTTATCTTACGTTTTCTAGGACAAAAGGAATCCTAACGCGTATATAACCCCGCAAATGTTGGTTTCCTATAAACCGAGGTGAGAAAAATTGTCGCAGTCCAATGAACTAGGACATCCAAGAAGGCTAGTTGAAAATTAGATTCCTTCTCGGCCGTCAACCTCAGCGCTGAATGGATACCATTAAGAAAAGAGAGAAACTGATCAGTCTCAACTACATTATTAAATAAACAAATAGTATCGTTAAAATATCGACAATACAGTTGAGAACGAAGTACATTACTACGTATTCTCTCCTCGTGAAAGCCAACAAAAAATTGGCAAGTGCCGGACCCAAAGGGGAGCCCATAGTGACCCCGTCAATCTGTCGATACAAAGTATTATTAAAACTGAATTCAACAGACGACGTAATAAATTTCATCAAATCCTCAAATACAGACTCAGATGGAGACAAATAACTGCGATAAAGCAAATCGCAGCAGATGTTAATTGTTTCCAAAAGAGGGACACAAGTGAATAGGGAACAGACATCAGAGGAACACATGAACTTACCCGAAGGAGACAAATTTTCGTCTATATTACGCAAAAAATAAAATAACACTAACATCTGATTTTAAGAGATATGCTTGACGAAATTACAGAGTAAATATCTTGAAATGCTAAAGAGTAAATAAATTCAATAAATTGTCATTGCTTTCAACCACAGCCTCCAAACAACTTCAGAATTTCCGGCATATCTTCTGAACCGTTTAATTTGGTGAATACTGCTATAATCCTTACATTTAGTTCATCTATGGTGCTACCAGGAGTTTTGTTGTTCTCTCGCTCAACTGCACCCCACACATAATAATCGAGGGGGTTTCAGTCTGTGGAGTTAGGTGGCCAGATGTAAGGGGTGATGTGGATGCAGAAATTGTATGACAGCCATGATTGGGTTCTGCTTCTTGTGAAGCATGATGCAGAGTCCTGTTTCCAGACATGGGGTCGTCCAGAAGCCACGCTTTTGAACCAGGGCAGCACTACCGCCTCAAGGTGCTTGAGGCAAGGCTTGGGGTTTAGTCTGAGGCTCTGTGGGAAGATGAATGGAGGTATAACATCGCCATCAACAGGGATCACTCTAAACACCTTCGTAATCACCATTAGACTCATCCAACTCTTTCTGAATCCTCTGCACTGTCCTCATAATGGCCGCCAAACACTCTGAAATGTTCGTATTGGTGCTCTCGGTGCCAATGCCAAGCGGTACAGCATGCAGTTTCCAAATTTCTGGCCGAGTAAATTGCGTTATGGTGTTCTTTTTCTTAGAAACAAAATAGAAAACACAACGCGCATGCGCGATATTAAAAATATAAAATGGCGACAATTTTCCCATCACACATTCTGTATGTATGTATGTGTGTGTGTGTGTGCAAGAGAATGAATAATCTTTACAAGAGAATGAATAATCTTTATAAATGCGTAAATTTTATTAATTTTTACTGCTTCGAATTCTCAATTTCACTCATCATTTCCATAAGTGTTTTTTCCTACACGTTCTTTCCCTAAATCATTGCACCCGAATATATTAATCCTGTTTATTACTTCCATCCATTCAGCTGATCTTTGCTTCCTGTAACATTGTGCGGAATTTTCGAATTTTTCTATCTCTTGATATTTCACGCCAGCTTCTTATTCATTCACCGTATCGATTCTATTCTATCGAAATATAAAAAAAAGGATGACATTTCGGAAGTATAACACACATTCATTTTTTGCTTGGGTCTTTAGAAATTAGCAGAAAATTCCCCTCAAACTCACAGAATGAATCTAAGCTTAATATTAAAAGTAATAAATTCAAAGCGAGTCAAATAAGTTCACACCAAAAATCGAATAACCACATTTTACTAAAATTAGCTTTACATTACTACCGGTATACGAATGTATGTTTCCTCCACTCTACGAGAGATTGGTTCATTCATTCGTTTTTTTTAAGGCTTATCAACCCTTTGCAGGTTATTTAAAGCTAGATAGACATACACATTACTACTAGATACCCATATACGTTACTACCCATGTACGAAAGTTTGTTTCGCTCCAAAAAACGATTGATCGATTAATTCATTAGTTTTCTATGCCTTTGCAGGTTATTTAAAGCCAGATAATATTTTTTAGATTGTATGAATTTTTGCAAAGCTAAGAATGGTTTAGACATACAACTCTTACTAATTAACCCATAACTGGGTGAGAAGAGGTGGTTTCATGCCTTTCCCAATGGTATTTTAACGTAAATAAATAGAACGAACCCAACTGGAACTGGAACTCGCCTCTCCGATTAAGAATTCTGGACCATTATCCATTTCACCATCCGGACTTCCAAGCTTACAGCTCTTGCTATATCGTAGCGGTTACCCGTCTAGGTACTTACCAGACACGAGGCTGCTTAACCCAGCTATTCCGATCTTCGTAGTCTGCCTGTCTCGATGTTGAAGAGCGCGTATGGTTGGTTGTTATGGTTGGTGTAGAAACGCAACCAAATCACCTTACGCCATTATGGAAACCTGTCTGTTCAAAAATAAAGTCATTGTCATTTGCAATCTTCACAGCACTGTCAATCGTAGCGAACATTTCATGTGAAATTCCTTTTGTGTCTGGCAATGCTCGAAAATCTCCCATGTGAAATAAACGTAACCGCTTCTTCGCTTTACCCCTTTCGTTTTCCGAGTGGTTTCACAGAAATGCTTTCTCCTTTGAATGGTTGGTGTAACCTGTATCCTTCTCAGTATACGAAGAGAGATCAATAAATCCATATTTTCCCACATCATCATCATAATCATCAGTTTTAGGATCTTTGCGAAGCTGGACACCTGACCAACTCCCACAATATGATTCGATTACATACCAATGTCTGCATCGATGTGACTTATGTTCCTGTCTACTCAGAGAGATTCTCAGCCAATTTTTCCTCTCTCTGCCTCTTCTTCTTTTGCCTTGTCACACAGTATTCCAACAGGCCTATTTCTTGTTTAATGTTATCTCGCAATGCCTGATTTGTAGTGCCCTCTCCAAAGGAGATGCCGAGGAGGGTTTTATAGCATCTCATTTCTAATTAGATGTTAGCTGGATTTTCCTTGGAAATTTTCAATGAATAGTGTTCGATAACATGATTCTTATTCACCAATAAAACAAGTGCATTAATAAGGAAGAATATTATGCTGAAAGCTAAGTATCTGTTGTCCAAAATAAATGCTTATTATCCCTACATTCTACTTCTTGTATTTGACGCTTCTTTTCAGGACGAGGCTGATAATGGCTATCCACAACTTCTTATCCGTTGTAGTGGTTTAGAAAATTATTCTTGTCATCATATTTTCGAATTTTTCTCTTCAGTCATATTTCTTTTGTTTTCTCCTTTACTCACATGTTCAGTCCATAGGATCCACATCATCCTTCTGTAGAACCACATTTCTGTGACCCAAAGTCTCTTCTTCATCTGTGAGGAGATTTACAACTGATATTGAATAATGTTCTTTGTTTCTAACAAAATTATCATGTTTTATAATACTTTGTTTATCTTTTGGAAGACATTTTTTACTATTATTATACACTTTCAGATTCTGGGGTCACAGTTTCCTTCCTTTGTTCAAACACTTCGCAGATATTTGAAATTTAATCCTTACTTGATTTTTGTGGCTTCACTTCGTAGTTTGCAACTCGGGCTTTTACTCTTTCTTAAAACTGTACCTTCTATTTCCTTACAGTTGATGTTTAGTCCTTTCTTTTGACTTTCTTTGAATACCTTTTCTAGGGGTTTATGCATTTTTCTATCAGTGTCTGCTATCGACATTATGTCATCTGCATCTCATATATTTCGCCAGTAATAGATCCTGATAAGGCTATTTAACTCAGGATTTTTCTCGCTAGAAAGGTCAAACAAATTTATTACTACTAAGTGCATTAACACGGAAGTATATTATACTGAAAAATAAATATATGTTGGGCTTTTTATCCTAGTAGATTCATTAATCCACCTATGTAAGTTACAGAAACGAAAACATTGTACCCAGGTAAAATAACACTCATCAACTGTACCCATCCATCCAACATTATTAGGCTGGCTTTCTATACGAAATTCTATTTCCATGTAAAACATTATTATTACTGACATTTTTGTTTTTGAATTCTTATTATTTCTGTTGCTTTTATCTTATTTCCGATGTTGTCGCGTGTAGCATGAAGAGGTTACGTCATTATTGATAGAGCTTATGGTGGCGCAGGCAATGGCGTCTCAGTTGCACTAATAAAAGCTATTATCTGAGAGAAGACAAGCTTATTACGTAGCTTTGTCTTTACTTTTATCATTAGCAGTATCGTTATTTCGCTTGAACCCCTTGAATATTTTTATCGCAAGTTTAATAATTTTATTTTTATTATTATTATTATTAGAAAAACATATTGTTAATATAAATATCTTCTAAGATGGAATTATTACAAACACGCAATAATCTTTATACACATGCATTGTTATGTTCCTCCGAGTATAAAACTTTTATGAATATAAGTCGGTTAGATTCTAAATGGCTTTATATTCTGTCGGAGAAAAAACGAACCCGAATATTGGAGGGAGTAAAAACTCCATCTGAGAATTAATCTCGCTTGGAAGAGAACGCTCTGATTAAAAAAAAGAGACAGTTAATGTAATATCTATATTTCTGAGAAGGTTTAAGGAGACTCTGTAACTGAAAAAAAAATGTTATTTCGAGGTATACAAATGTCGTCTGTAATATAATTATAATATGGCTGTTCCCATGATGCAGTGCGTTCTTCCAAAATCGTTGTTACTGACACAGACAGCTATATTTAAATAGAAAAGAAAGAAAAGTTAAACTAGTGTTAACAAGGCGTTAGGTGGTTAGTGATGTCAGTTCGCAAGTAGGATGCGGGGCGCCTTTCGTTTCGTGTGAGTGTTTTCGTATTTGTTGTTGTGTCTGAATGAGTGCGTGTCAGTGTGTGTGCTTGGGATGGATGAATGTTCTATAATATTATAGTCCCGCATTGATTTCGGCCAGCGAACTGGTATTTCTGCCACATTTAGTTATTGTGGGGGTTTTATTTACTAATAACATTTTCTTTAGTTTCTTGTAAATATTTTGTATTCATTTGTATATACTCATTGGGGTTAATTTTTAAAATTGTTATTTTATCCCCCTCCCCCCACAGACATTGAATTGTACATATGGGGACTAGTCAGTATTTTCATAGAGACAGTGAGGTATTATGGTGGTTGTAGTAAGAACGGTACGGATGAATGTGGTGTTTTGGTGTAAGGAATATTGTTCGTACGATTGGGTCAGTGTTTGCGGCTAGCTAAGTTATAGTTAAGACAGATGAAGACCGTCCTATTTTCCCCAATCCCCCCTTTGGTCATGTGCCACATTTCTGTATATACTACAGAATAAATATCACTAGTGTTAACAAGGTGTATTTATGTCCATGTCAATCAAAACAAATGCTCGCAATACACAACAGGGTCATTTAATTTAGCCAAAATGACTAAATAGCGAATAGAGGCAAATATCCGATTATCTTCATTTTTTCAGGTTAGGCTTAACCAACACATCAGTCTATTAATAGTGAATAATTTGTTTAAATCATTATTGTTTATAGGATGATTCTATACATTGGATTAAATATGAATTCGTATATAAATGTATTAATGTTTAAATCATTATCGCTTTGTGTTGAGAAATGAGCTCTCTCATTGTTATTTTTATTAATTGTTAAATGACTTATACCTTCAAAACGTAGATTAGATTGTCTTTCTTTATCTAAATTAGCACCCCCTGTTAGGAAAGATAGCAGAGTAGTTTCTCTGTTGCTTTCTCCGCGGTTTGTAGTTCACAGTTTTCATTCTTTTAACGTGTTACTCCCCAAGGCTAGAGACCCCTGTCTACTTTGCTACTTATTCATTAGCTGGTGTGGGACGCGGAGTAGGGAATGATTAATATTTTTCCGAAAGACTTTTGAGGGACAATGAACGCAACAGGCAAGCCATGAATTTTGAGGTTCGTCTATTCAACATTCAACATTCAACACCGATATCAATTACAGTACACGCAAATCCATATGCTACTGATATTTATTGTTGTTTTAAAAACATGAAAAACGGGATTTTCAGGAGTTATATTAAATATCGTACAGAGCCGTTGAAATATTCTCAGTTCAAATCTGAGGAGATTAAAAATGCGTAAAAATGAAATGTTTAGATATTTTTTTTTATGTTTATACGTTCATTTAAGTAAATGCTCTGTTTATAATAAACAGTATTAACAACATTTACCGTCCTGAATCTCAGAGAAATTTTCATAGAAAATATGCGTCCTCCGACAGGAATCAAATCTGTATCCTATACGGAACCATTATATAGCTTGACGTGCTTTTACCGACTTCGCCACAAGGGTCATTTCAGATAGTAAGGTCGATTTTACTGTTTTTAAACTTACAATTCTCCATAATTTTCTCTCGTGCATTCATATCTGCTCGATGCCTACCCAAATGTAAACAGATGACGTCACACATTATTATGTGTATCTATAAAAAAAAGAACGTATAAACATAAAAAAATGTCTTACAATAATTGTCGGACTTTGTCCATTCCTTTTTTTTTTTTTTTTTTACTAATTAATGTCCAAAGTAGAATGTTATGTGAATAGTATGCATTTATTGATTTCATTTTTTTCAGGGCCACAGCTATCCTCTTCCTACGCCTGAAGAAATTTTCTCGAGGTTGGATGGAGGAAAAGTTTTCTCGAAAATTGTTCTGTCCGAAGCTTATTTACAAGTCAAAGTCGAGGAAGAATGTACAAAGTATCTAACTATCAATACACATAGAGGGCTATACAACTTAAAATGTTTGCTGTTCGGGTTGAAGGTAGCCTCAAGTGTGTTTCAAAAAATTATGGATACGATGCTGGTCTTGAATTCGCAATGGCATACTTAGATGACATATTGGTAAAGAGCCAAAATTTGGAAGAGCACAAAAATCATGTTCGAGAAGTATTCAAGAGAATACAGAATTACGGATTTAAAGTGGGCCTTGACAAATTCGATTTCTGCATGAACAAAATTGAATATTTGGGTCAGATAATTGATCATAAAGGAAGAAAGCCTAACCCAAACAGAACAGAAGCTATTAGAAATATGCCTATACCGAATAATGTAACAAAATTACAATCATTCCTGGGTTTAGCAAATTATTATAGTTTATATATTCCTAAAATGCACGAGTTGAGAGCTCTGTTAAACGAGTTATTAAGGAAAGGCAAGAAATGTTGCTGGACAAAAGAATGCGAAGAAGCATTTCAAAAAATAAAAAAGTGCTTATCATCGGATTTAGCATTAGCACGTTACGGTCCGAAAAAAGGAATTAATTGTAGCATCAGATGCGAGCGAATATGGTGTAGGTGCGGTACTTTTACACAGATTCGAGGACGGATCAACGAAACCGATTGCACACGCATCAAGAACCTTGTAACCTGCGGAAAAATATTATAGTCAGATAGAAAAAGGTCTGGCAATAATTTACGCCATTAAGAAATTTCACAGGTTTATTTATGGTAGATCGTTCGTTTTGCAAACGGACCATAAACCACTACTGTCGAATTTCGGTTCGAAAAAAGGCGTACCAGCCCATACTGCAAATAGATTACAGAGATGGAGTATTATTTTACTCAACTACAATTTCAAAATGCAATACTTGCCATCAAGTAAAATCGTACAAGCAGATTGTCTATCTAGATTAATCCCCAAAAAATCTAAATTGCTGGAAGAAACGGTTATAGCAGCACTAAAAGAGGAAAAAGAACTAGCGGAAGTACTTGTTAACACCGTTAGAGAGCTACCAGTGACACTGGAAGAAATAAAAAAAGCAGCGAAAAAGGATTAATATATTACTACCATGAAAAAACCATTCAAGGTGGAACGAAAAGAAGAAAAAAGGTTTAAGGGTGTCTCCATTTTCGATATGCGACGAAACGCTGATGTATGGGGATAGAGTCGTAATACCGCGTGTCCTACAAAAAGAGTTTTGAAAGAGTTTCATATGGGCCATCCTGGAACCTCCAGAATGAAGTCGCTAATGAGAGGTTACGTTTATTGGCCTAGAATGGACCAAAATATAGAAGATATGATAAAACAATGTAAAGGTTGTCAGTTAGCAGCCAAAGCTCCACCGATAAGGACTCAACCCTGGCCAAAAATGGACGTTCCGTGGACACGTATTCATATTGACTATGCAGGACCATTAAAGGGATACTATTATCTAGTAATCGTATATAGCTTTTCCAAATGGACTGAGGTTTATAGGTATAAACACCCGACAGCTTCAAACACCATAAAAGCGTTAGACGAAGTATTTAGTCGTTTTGGTGTAGTAAATACAATTGTAAGCGACAATGCTACTATGTTTACCGGGAAGGAATTCAAAGATTACTGTGATTCGTTGGCAGTTGAACACGTAACAACGCCGACGTACAATCCTTGATCAAACGGACAGGCAGGAAGGTTTGTCGACACATTCAAGAGAGCATTAAGAAAAAATAACGGAATCGACACTGAAGAAAAAAGCTTACAAAAGTTTTTAGCGGTATGTAGGATAACACCAAATCAGAATACAAACGCTAATCTATCACCTGCAGAAATTATGTTAGCAAGGAAAATATGTTCAGTGTTCGATAGGATGTTACCAAATAAGAAAAAGAAAAATTATACGAAAGTAAACACAAAATTTACAACGTATAAAGAGGGCGATAAAGTCTTCTTTAAGAACTATCGGTCAGGAATGTGTTTTTGGGAGGACGGTATAGTGTCAAAAAGAATCGGTAGAGTGATATATATTGTAAAAGGAAAAAATTTTTGCAAAAGACATTAACCAAATGAAATACCGATACATTGAAACCGTGGAAAATGACAGCGAAATACCGATGGAAGTGTTATACGATGCTTTCCAAATCCAACCCCCCATAAATAGTGAAGTACCGATGGAGGTAACATCGACTCCAAAAATCACTGATTTTCAAAAATAAAAAAATACACCAACCCGGAATGGTAGGAGAAAAAGTGATAGAAAAAGGAGGAGGACTCCACGTCTATGTCCAAATCCAAAGAGAAAAAAATATTGAAAGCAAAATTCTAGGGAAGAATTTAGCTCAGGGGAAGGTGTTATAGTGGAACAACCTGGCACACCCCGACATGGATTGGTCAATCTATAACTGACGAGCTATTGAAGAAGAAGGAAAGTGAGACAGACAGAGAGAGCGAAGGCAACCTTTACGTGACTTATCTCCTGTTTTCCTTAGTGTTACGAACTCTTGCTCATTTGTACTTTACGTACAATAAACCATTGTTATTTGTTACCTGATTTCTTGTGTTATTGTAATCTTTCCACTCGGGATTACTTTGTTGTTTATATCGTATAAGCCATGATATAAGACTATTATCGTCCCGCATTGATTTCGGCCAGTGAACCGATATTTCTGCCACATTTAGTGATTGTGGGGGGTTTTATTACTAATATTATTTCCTTTAGTTTCTTGTAAATAGTTTTGTATTCATTTTGTAAATACACATTGGGGTTAGTTTTTAGAATTGTTGTTTTATTCCCCTCCCCCCCCCCACAGACATTGAATTGTAAATATGGGGACTAGTTAGTATTTTCATAGAGACAATGAGGTATTATGGTGAATGTAGTAAGAAAGGTACGTATGAATGTGGTGTTTTGGTGTAAGGAATATTGTTCGTACGATTGTGTCAGTGTTTGTGGCTAACTAACTTATAGTTAAGACAGAAGAAGACCGTCCTTTCCCCATTCTCCCCTTCGGCCTTGTGCCACATTTTTGTATGAAACAGAATAAATATTACTTTACTCTGTGGTACGTAGACTTGATGAAATTAAACCGCTGTACTAGATTGGCGGGAAGTTGAAATGACTACATGTAACCATTCTAAAGTTCTATGCTCACATACATTGATATTATGTGGATGTTAGACGGATTATTGGTAGAAGAAGGAGAAAAATCCATTAATGTTCTGGACATGTTACGTCTCCCCCCCCAAAAAAGAAAGAATATAAGAATTTATTTCTAAACTTAAATAAGAAAAGGCAATACTTTTGATCGAATCTAAATTGTAATATTTTTCAGTAAATACTTCTTACCGATGATATCATGAATTATATCAACATTTACTTCGTAAATAACAAAATAGCTTGCAGATAATATATAACTCTGATAAGAACATTAAAATTCTTCCCTTTAAGAAAAATACTTGAAATAATATTTTTTTTTTAAATGTGTAGACGAAAACACATTTTTCACTTGATATTAAAGCTGTCGTATGATTCACAGAATATTAATTTTAAACCAAAAATATTTTTTAATTCTAATAATGGAATGGATCTTGTGAAAAATAAAGAAGAAACTTGAATTGAGTTCTATCGGATTTCTCTGAAACAAACGCCGTGGCTTCAGCGTATTTGAAAATTGATCTCTTTACAAAAATAGAATACGTTTGATTCCATGTACCAACGGTTTCCTCCAGGGTGTAACGGAAGATATATCATGTACAGAGAAAATAGTTTTTCTGCATATATATATATATATATATATATATATATATATATATATATATATATATATATATATATATATATAAAAATGTATGCGAATGGGATGTTTTGGTGTGCATTGATTTGCGTGCATGTGCCTTGTGCATTAAGGTAAGTGGTTGTATATTTGAAATATATATGTGTGTTTGAATTATACTGAATATAAAGATAAATGGAAAACTGAATATATATATATATATACATATATATATATATATATATATATATATATATATATATATATATATATAGACACACACACACACACACATATATATATATATATATATATATATATATATATATAGACACACACACATATATATATATGTATGTATGTATGTATATAGGTGTATGTGTGCCTAAGCGCACTCATCTATATATTTGCTCATATCTCTTTATTTAATTCATTTCAACATTTGTATATATATATATATATATATATATATATATATATATATATATATATATATATATATATACACTCGTATATACGTGTCATGTTTACAGGGGTTAGACAAAATAATGTGAACACCTGACTTAAACATTCATTTATCGTCTAATAAGTTGTTGGATCTCCATTGGCTTCTAAAATTGCTTTGATTCTCCGTGTAATGGAATCAAATGAGTTTTGAATTGTTTCCAGTGGAATTTTATCCTATTCTTCAATCAAAATCTCGGAAAATTGCTTCAACGAAGATGGGAGAGGAAATTTGTTCCTCACTCTCTGCTCTGGAACTCCTAATAATGGTTAAATTATGCTGAGATCAGGTGTATTTTGCCTTCAATGGCAGATGATTAATTACCTTTTGATGCTCAACAAACCATACCTTCACTTTTTGCAGTGTGTATGTTTGTGTTATCATCTTGTAATATGGCATTTTCTGGCAACAATATGGTAGCCATTGTAAGGACACTGACATTGTGAATGTGAAGATATTTATTTGCAGCAATTCTACCATTAAGTGTATTGTCCGGACAATGCATTTCAGTTCATAGGCTTCAGGCGGCCGTGTTCTCCGTACATATACACGACTGTTTGTAAGTGATAAATTAAAGAAGAAATTTTCAGACCAAGTAACGTCTTTCCATTCCTCTAGTATCCAATTTACGTGATCATGATTGGCGTTCGATATGAATTCAGAGTTTAAGGAATCGCAACCCTTCCGTGGAAAACAGGTTTGTGGAGCTCTCGGAGTACTGTGCATTTAGAAACTGTAATGGTCAGTTCTCATGTCACTTTGTTCCAGTAGTTTTATGATTTTTTGCCACAGTTCTTTTTAAAGCTCGTCAATCTTTTCCGGTCAACTTTGATTTCCTTCCACTATTGCTCTTTGCCGGATGATTTTTTGTTTTGTTTTGTGTATGTTGTCATAACCGTGGACATTACAGCTCGTGGCAATTTTCAATAATCCAGAGGTTTTGGTCACAGATGCTCCTGATAATCGAGCACCAACTATTTGTCCCCTTTGATAATCCGAAGGTCACTCATTTTAGTATGTAACTCTTTTACCTGAAGATAAATAGTGACTTAATTAAGTGGGAAGGCAAGGTAAAGGATTAAAGTTACCTTTTATGCCGGGTTGAGGTTTACACATACCTGGAAGTGCTCTTATTGCAAACTGTCCACATTATTTTGTCTAACGCCTCTCTCTCTCTGTCTATATATATATATATATATATATATATATATATATATATATATATATATATATATATATAAAAAATAGAAAATATATCAAATAATTGTCGGACTTATTCTATTTCATTATATGCTATCATTGTTTACGCTGATAGGTTTCCTGAGCAGATTTGATCAATCGAGAACAATCGTCGAATATTGTGTTTATAAACAGTAATTCGGAATTTGCTAACCAGACGCTTCTCTGTAACTAAATGGTATAGCACGTCAGATCAAATGATGGTTTGCGTATAAGAATATAAGTTCGATTCCTTTTGAAGAACACATATTTTCTACGAAATTTCTCGAACATTAACGGTAAATGGTAAATGGAATTAATAATATTTAATTAAAAGCAGAGCATTTACTAAAATTGTATCTATAGAAAATAACGTACAAACAGAAAAGTAAATTAAATAATTATCTGAGTTAATCCATTTCATGATACATACACACACACACACATATATATATATATATATATATATATATATATATATATATATATATATATATATATATATGCATATATATATATATATATATATATATATATATATACTTATATCTATCTATACATATATGTGTGTGTGTGTTTATATATATACGAGGGTCATTCAATAAATAAGGTGAATTTTTCGGTATACGGACTTCTAATACAGATAGAAGCTTCCTTTTTTTCCAACGTAGTCTCCCAGCACTGTCAGACACTTTTCCCATCTGTGCACAAGCTTCCGTATTCCCTCAGCGTAAAAATCTTTGGACTGATGTCTCAGCCAGTCGCTCACAACACATTTGATTTCATCGTCACTTTTACACTTCGTGCCACTCATGAACGCTTTCAAGGGACCAAACAGGTGAAAGTCTGAAGGGGCAAGGTCTGCGCTTTAATGGGGATGAGGGAGCAGTTCCCAGCCCAACTCGTTGATGGTCAGCACCGTTTGGTCTGCTGTGTGAGGCCTTGCGTTGTCATGATGCAAGATGACTCCTTCTGACTGATGACACCTGCGTTTGTCCCAACAGATAAGTTCAAAGTCCTTGCAATGTCATCCACTGTCACCCTTCTGTCAGGTTAAATAGAATATGGGATATTATGTAGTTAGTTCAGAATTCTTTTTTCTCTGAGGGCATTTTCCTTGTGTCTTCATACTTTGTTTGTTTTCATGAAAGCATCATTTTCTGTTCATCAGTTATGGATTGTAATTCGACAGGATGATAATATAAAGAACAAATAGGAACCATTCATCCATCTGACATCTTTTTCACCTTTATTTAAGCTTCATCAGAGATTGAGAGAAAACAGAAAAAAAAGTCAGAACTTTGGTATTTTCAATGTTGTGTGGATTGACACTCATTGTTCAGTCGTGTGGCACGTGTATTAAAACCATAATTCTATATGTATGTAAATGTATGTAAATTTGTAAAAACTCTAATATATCTAAACGTACATCGGATAGTAATGTATATTCGTAATTGTATATGTGTATATGTCTAGTAAGAGGAGTTCTAATGTTTTCACGTTTGTGTGTTCAGTCGGCGTAGTGGGATGGTATATACTGAGGGGTTATGTGCGTACTCTTTGCATAAGATAGACATAAGTTAGATTCTTTAAGAATGGATTCAGAAAAGTAATGGCGATGTAATGTTTGGGCGTGTGTTTATTGTTGGTAATAATATTATTGTTAAGCTTTCTGAGTATTTTCGCCTTCAAAAAATTATGTTCTTTTTAAATTACTAATTAAAAAGAATATATATATATATATATATATATATATATATATGTGTGTGTGTGTGTGTGTGTGTGTGTGTGTGTGTAGTTATGTATATAAATATATATAGAGAGAGAGGGAGAGACATACATAGAGATTGATTGAAAAGTAACTCCCTATTTTATGTATGATGGACTCGTCCGACGGCAGAGTCTATTATATATAAAATAAGGAGCTACTTTTCAATCAACATGTATAGTGCTTTTCCGTGGCACAAGGTCGAATGTATGGGACACCCAGTGAGGATCGAACTCACTACTCAGTCGTAACTGTTCTAGCGAGACAAGCTTGCTAAACATTACACCGGGCCGAGGTGTCCAATCAGCGTGTATATGTGTGTGTATGTGTCTCTGTGTGATAACATGTTGTTATATACTGTTGTCGTACTAGTGCATTTTTTCTTTTTAAATAGGAGAGAGTGTTGTGTTATTTTCGGGCTGAATGCAACGTGTTTCGGTATTTCAAAAACGTCCCTCCGAATGGAACAATGTCGTATCTTGTCTTTCCGACATTCCATGGTTTAAGAAAGAAAAAAGAAGATAGATAGATAGATAAAGAGAGCGGGTGAGTGAGAGATTTTGTGTCTCTTTTTTTCTTTTCACAAGACCACCTAGCAGAAGTTAAGAGAAGTTCCCAAGCGGTCCCTGAGAAATAATTACACGTTTTCTTCATATTTCCAGATCTTATCAATCTATTTATCAAATCTCAGATTAGCTATGCGACAAAGCTAAACTTCACAGATGCCAATATTCACGAATACTTTTGTCAGTAAACATCAAATTTTAAAGAGTCTCGAAGCAGGAAACATGATATTCTCCGCCAAATTATTTGAGCATGAGAAAACTCTTTGAATTCCTCACGAAATAAGTCCAGTGTAAATTGTGGCGTAGATATTTTTAAGCTTGGAAAGTTCTCTCAAATACTAGTAATTGACTTCTGTCATTACGTAGAAACTCATACCATAAATATCCGTCCGTATGTCTGAGATGAGGTATTGTAATTATTTACACTATTTCATCATTGGCCCATTTGATAAAAACGTTGGCTGAGCATGCAAAGGCCGAAACATCGTGGATATAGCAACGAAGATGGCAAATATTGTAAATTATACTATAAACTTGTAAAACAGCCTGCTTTACTTGAATACAAGTTAGCAATACCAACATGCCGGCAATAATAATTCTTATTAAAAGCTTTAACATACATGTTATTGACTGATGGTTGGCTGATAATGAAGCTAAAGGCACCTTGCAACTGCTGCCTAGAGATATAATATTGTGATGTGCGGATGGCATTTGGTTTTACGGTATATTAACACCTCAATGGGTTATTTAATGCAGACAAGATTTTTATTGCAGGTAATAATTTTAACAAAAATGTATTGCTGGTATTAAAACCTATTTGACCCCAGTTTGGAGGTTAGTATATTGCTGCAAATAATGTATTGCTAGTAAGAATTATTTCCAAAAATGTATTGCCGGTGATATTTTTTTCATTCAAAAATGTATTACTGGTAATAATTTTTCCTCAAAAACTTAATTGCTTGTATTAAAACCTATTTTTACACTTTCACAGTGCTTTGACATTAGTTTGGGGGTTAACTATTTGCCCAGAGTTGAGACCTTAACAGGTGCTACCACTCCAAGTCAGGGTGGATCTGGGAACAGCAACAATTATAATGTGGTTTCACGCTCCTCAAAACCTCCTGATCAAAGGCCTTGATGTCGGATGTAGTCTATCATCTTACTCAGGACGTGGATGTAGTTTATCGTCTTACCCAGGACACGGATGTAGTTTATCATACGGATGGTGTATCAGCGTATAAAAAGAAATCGACATGCCGAGTTTATAATATGGCGGAGTTTGTTGCATACAATTCTTTCTTTGGAAAGGCAAGAACAAATGTGTTATCACCTGGTTATAGGTTAAATAATAGGGTAGAATGGGATGTCTAGCTTTGCAAGGTAGCCAGTCTAAGATGATTAATTAATTCAAACCAACTGGGTGGGCTGACGTCGATTCAGTACTGGCGATTATCAGAATACACATTTTATGAATTGGATGTTTCCATTGTAAGAAATGCCTACGTCTTTATCGAAAGGACCACGTCAGTGTTTTTCTGTTTATTTACGCATCATTTTCGTCATACGTCAATATATTCCAGTTATAAAACATCGCTCTTCATAACCAATTTAGGATAAAAGATTGTGAACAGTGACTAAAAAGAAAGAGAAAAATAACTACCAGGGAATTTACAATATAAATCAAGGATTGATTATATTTATTCTTTTCTTTTCTTTTCATATGCCGCGTACCTTCATAACGTAGGCAATCATAGCTCTCCACTTCCCCTAAAACCTTGTCGCTTTCAATAAGTTTCATCCCTCTGCCATCTCCCTCAGACAACGTTCTGTCATCCACTTGCTTAAGCCCGCCAGGTATGTCATGCCTTGCTTTCCCTTGTCTCTTTTTCCCTCTATTCGATCTGTGAGTATCAGATTCACTAGGACCTCCTATGTCATAACGTGTCCCAGAAATTTCAGCTGCCTCTTCCTGGTGTTAAGTATAAGCTTCCTCCTTGTTTGCATCCTCGACGTTGCTCATACGCTTGGTCCATCATATCCTTAGCATCCTTCTGTAGAACCATACCTCCGTTGCCTCGAGTCTCTTCTTCATCTTTGAGGAGACCATTCGCTGTCGTAAAGGGGTCAGATGTCATGTAGCAGCTCAATACTACTTTGTTGCCAAAGAAATCCTCCTGTCTCGTAATACTAGCTTTTGGAATGCGTCTTTGGCCATCCCAATACATCTTCGGATCTCAGCGTCGCACTTAACGTCCTCAGTCAAAATGCTTCCCAGATATTTAAACTTCTGCACCTGCTTGATATTAGTGTACCCGATCTGCAAATCGCATTTCGGGCTCATCCTTTTACTAATGACCATGCATTCTCTTTTAATTCTACTGCTTCCAGAGAAATGGCTGCTTTAATATAAAGAATTATCAGATGTTGAGCAGAATGAACCCTACTGGTTATGGTGAAAAGATCCATTACTTAGAAAATCAAAATTATACAGCATTTAAAATATATATCAAATTATTAGTCATGAATGTTACAGCTTGTGACACTTTATAGTTATTAAGTTATGTGATCAAGCACACAGATGGTATATTGACCGTGATAAAAACAGCGGAGTTAATATTAACGGCTTTGTTCAGAAGAAAGCCGCCATAGTAGGAGCTTGAACACTCCTCCCTGAAACCATTTTCCGATATGTTAACTAGAACGTAACGTACCAGAAAATGTATGAGAAGCATAGTATCCTTTATTAATGTTACGTATCCCTTAAGGTATGCAATTTTGACTCTTCATATCATTCCTATCCTCCGTAACTCTAAATAACATTTGTCCGTTTATTATGCCTTATATGCTATGATCCGCCATCAATTTACAAAAACCCGTCAGGTAGCTGACCCTCTGATTTCCCCTGCCCCTCTTGCGATATGTTCTGTGAGTGTCATATTCTCTAAGCTCATCGTCCTCATGATGTGTCCGAGAGATTTAATCTGTCTCTTTCTGATTCTAAGTACAAGTGTTCTTTTTGTTTTTATTTTTGTTAAGACATCATCATTGTTTATCACTCCGTTCACTGTATTCTCAGCATGCTTCTGTAGAGTCACTTTTTTGTTGCCCCCAGTTTTCTTCATCTGTGGCGAGATTGTCCAACATTCATTGTCATGCAAAAGGATTCATATCACATAAAGGTTCAGCATTCTTTTCTTTATTTATAACAACATTTTTCCTGATCCTTTATTCATTCTTTAGCTCTTGGAATGTATCAAATGCTATTCCAGTGGTAATTTGGAATTCACTGTCTGACCAAGTGACCATGTTAAGTTTGGATTGATTATCCCGATTTTTGTATAAGTTTGAAAATTTTTAATCTTTACTTGACTTTGAAAATTTCGCTTTAAATCGACTCAACTTTACTCATTGAACATTCCCGGCTGACTATTGCTGTTCTCAACAAAGACGACCGTTTTTCTTGTCTTATTGCCGTCGATACTAGAAAAATCGAGGAAGAAGAACAAAACATTGAGGGCTACACAGATAGAAATGCTGTCATATATGGTCTGGTGCCCCTTCTGTTTGCCTCGGGGTTCTTGATAAGATCCAGAGACGAGTATGCAATGTAATTGGCACTGATCTGGCTTCTCGTCTGCAGTCTCTCTCTCACATACACACCGTCGCCTCTCTTTGTCTCTTTTACAAATACTTCTATGGCAATTGTTCCAATGAGCTGCTATCGCTGGTTCTCAGATTCCAGGAATTCAAGCGTCCTACGAGGCTTGCATCTCGCCCCACCCTTTCACTGTTGAAACTGTTAAATGTAGAGGTCTCTTTCCTCCAATAGCTTCATATCTCGCACCTCACGCCTGTGGAACTCCCTTCCTTATTCCTGTTAACCTGACAACTATAATCTCCAACTATTCAAATGTAACATCAATCGACATCTCCAGTTGCATTGATCTATCTACCATTCTTCTCCACATCCTTTCCTCTATCACTCCTATCTGCTCTTACTCCAAATCCTCTGTAACCCCTTGCGTGCTCGTGGCTTTCAGCCTTGCCTGGGATGAAAAGCTTAAAAAAAAATATTAAAACGTTGCCTATTGCAATCGAAGTATACGGAACAGTGTCAGAAAATATTACACATTATTTGGAAATATTGGCTTACGACCATAACACGCCTAAAAATCGACGTTAAGCAATATTGTGCCTGGTCAGTACTTGAATGGATGACCATTGGGAAATGCCAGATTCAGTAATCTACGCGCCAGGCCTAGCAAGCCGGTGATGGATAGAATGTTAGCTACTTGTACGAAAAGAATACCTTGATATGCGGAGGTGTTTTGGGACTGACAGGTGATCTACCTGGTGTTTTATGGGTGAGCGAATGTAATATATTTCCGGTGAGTTTGTATTCGTAGCAGGCCTGTCTGCGTGGGGCAGCAGGGATAAGTAGAAAAACGACTGGATACTTAACGCTGAAGAATATAACATGAAATCCAATAAAAAAATAATCCAGATAATCTGTACAATGTTACTACACCACCTCCTATTACTACTGCTAATAATAATAATAATAATAATAATAATAATAATATCGTATTTCGGTTTTATTTATAGTATATTATCAGCTATTACCTGTACTCCCACTATAGAATTTTCAAGCACTTACGAGCTGTACCCCAGACGTTTTGAGACAATTTTAGGAGAAGCAGTTATCACTGACCGAGATTATTTTAATTTTCGTATATCATTAATATTAATCTAAGCTTCAAGTCATTTTTTTTTCATTCCAAATTGAAAGGGAAAATGGTAACAAATCTTTGAACACACTAAACACTCCTTGTCAAAGCTGACTATTTTGTCGGAAGACAATTTGGAAGCTCGCTCTATAATAAACTTGTGTTGCCAAAGATGTCAATTAAAACCGTTCCGTATTGTCCAGACTTTGCTCCTTTGTGCCTTTTTGGTTGCTATTACCCAAGCAGAAATACAGCATCAGGGACAGTCGTTTTGAAGACAGTGAGAAGCTGAAAGAAATTGTGACAAGGGTCATGGATCTCTTCACGTTGGATGATTTCCACGAAGCCTTCACGAAGTAGTTGGAGCACTACAACAAGTGCATGGGAATTAAAAGAGCCTACTTTGATGTACTTTGACATTAAGTAATATCTCTTCTGGAAATGTCTCAAAACTTGTGGAATCCACTTCGTAACTCATGTGGAATTATGGCAAAAGTCTCACAGAAATTTAAAAAGGATACCTAGAAGCTATAATTGATGAACGAAACAATCAAATGTTAGCAATAAATTTATTCTCCAGTTCTGCTTTGTAAATCTTACAAGATTTCTTATTCTATATAAATTTGATGCCTGTTTTTTTACGGCTTATCACTCTCTTTCAGGTTATTTAAAGCCAGTAAATATATTTCGATTGTAAATTTTTTTGGGAATGATAATGATTTACTGAAACACGTCCTACTAATTAACCCATAACTGGCGGGAAAAGTTGTGGATTCATATCTTTTTTCACGGGTATATAAACGTAAGTGAATATAATGAACCCGATTGGAATTGAAACACGGAGACCTGAGTTCCAATGATTAACCATTACACCAACTAAACATTCAAGCTTATTGCATCTGGTATTGCCAAGCGATTACCCATCTAGGTACTGACCTTGTTCGTCGTTGCTTAACGTCGGTGTTAGTATGAGAAACGGTGTTACATCATATTCCGTATACAATTAAAATTTCTTCTTTTTCGAGAAAAAGTACCAAAGAGAATTACAGGACCTGGAAGAGAGGCCAGGACCTTAAATTACTCGCTTGCAACCTTATGACTACGACTGAACATTCTCTTCAATGGGAAATGCTTTCACGTCTGGGAAGCACGCCATAGTGTCAAGTACATAAAATGGCGCTTTTATTAAACGTTGAGAACCTAACTAACGTAAAGTGTTAGGGGTAACGTCCTAGAGTTAAATGATCGGCATCGCCCCTTTCATCCTCTTTTAATCCGGGGATTATCTAACGAGCAATCACTTAGAATAGATTAGCTAAGAATCCAAGTAGTAATTCTCCGGCAAATTTGCATTCTTTCGCACCTGTCCTCATCATTAAATATTAGTTTTTAACTTCACTCGATGCCATCAAGTCAGTGATCTTTGTTCGATGACCTCTGATATTTTTCTTTTTGCGTTTAAGTGTCTTTTTCAATTGCTGCCTATGAAAAACTTTCTTGCTTCATAGATTCTTCGGCTCAATCCGAACATTATCAATGTTACCCTGCTCGTTTTTTTTTCTGAGTTTTCTGCTTGCTTCTCCCCGATCATGCCTTCTTTTCTTAATTACCGTAATTACCCACGTATAATACGTCTTCATCCATAATACGCACACCTAAATTTGTGCTGAAAGTGCCCAAAAATGCTTATACTCATGCATAATACGCACCCAAGGAGGCACGGTGGAGTAATGGATAACAGCTCGGACTGAGGAATCGTAGAGCCGAGTTCGAATTCCACTCGAATCCGTTACATTCACTTACGTGTGTGAAAGGTGTAAATCCTCTTCTTCTCCCTCCAGCTATAGGTAAATAGCAGGACAGACTGGGTCCTTAAAGGTCAACTCTGAATTCAAAACCATTCGGCGTCTGCACCGGCATCCGGTGGCCTCTTGGTTACTCCTGCCTCTGCGTCTGTGGAAATTCTGCGGCAAGTAAGAGCATATTCCTCCCTCCACTGGGATAGCACGCGAGGTGTGGCGACCGCGTGTGAAGTTCAAACTCCCTTGTTACTCCGTTCCAAGAATTCGCCGCCGTTGGAATCGGGAATGGCTGTCGCTCGTTTCAGCATTGGCGATGGATCGCCGTGCTTGGTCGGCCTTCGTTCCGGACGCGGTGAATTCCTTGGAAGGAGCCGGCTTAACCGATCCAGGGTGAATGCCACATACATACATACATACATACATACATAATACGCATCCCTTGTTTGGTAATCAAACCCTATAAATTGTACCTCTCCAATTTCATTACGGCCAGGGTTATTTTAAAAATAGTTTTAAACAGAATAATTTTATTCTAATTTAGTTTTATGATAATTCTTGTTTTATTTCAGGGTAAATTTTCAAAAAAAAATTTGTTACTGTGCATAATACGCACCTCTGATTTTGCTTATTATTTCTTTAAAAAAATGCTTATTATACATGGGGAATTACGGTACTTGCTTTCCAGCTAGAATATTTGTCCTTTTTCATTCCGGTCTTTTAACTCCTCCCTTTTTCGTCCTTCCATTTTCGTAGAGCCTATATTTTTTATTCCACATAGCTTTCTGTTTTTTACAGAAAATTATTATTCTCTTTTTCATTCCTTATCAGCCATGTCTTTCATCTTTGCTTACATCCATATCACACGTTGTAACGTCTGTTCTCGTACGATCAGTGAAATTAAGCAACGTGAGCAATGATCAGTACTTAGGTGGTTGACCACTTGAGAGTACCAGGTGCTGTAGCTTGGATGTGCAGGTGGTGCAATGAATAACGGTTTCGGAATTGTTAATCGGAGAACCGAGTTCTAATTCCAGTCGGGCTCATTATATTCACTTACGCGCAAATGAACTTGGGAAAGGGATGATTCAACCTATTTTACACCCAAGCTATTGGTTAATTAGTAAGTCTTGTATCAGTAAATCATTATTATCGCCAAAATTTCTTATCATATAACATATATTTTCTGGCATAAAATAACCAGCAAAAGGTTGATAAACCGTAATTAACAAATATATATTTTTCTTTCGTTCATCTTCGTTCTTTTTTTTACCTCGCCTTTTTTGTTTGATTCATGAATGTTCTATCGGCACGGTTATATGTTATGTCTGGATGCATAGATACGCATATACACCGAAATCCTGGTAAAAGTAAAGAACTGGCACACTTAAAGAATGATATTGAAAATTCCATGGATGGAGTGAGTAAGCAACAAGGAAGTCCCAAAGAAAATGGCAACAGAAAGAACACTTAGAATCTGAAAAAGACATGATGAGGAAGGAGAGCTTGGAAAACATAATCCTCACGGGGCATACTGAGGACAAAAGAGATAGGGCGAGACAGCGAGCCACGTACCTGACGAACTTAACTGATGAATGGATGGCGGAAGGGAGATGGTGGTCTTAGCAAGGGCGGGGAGAAAAACTGACGTTACACGAGATAGAAAGTTGGGGAGAGCTATGATCGCACATAGAAGAAGGAGGAGGAGGTGGAGAAGGAAGAAGAGGTGAAGATGTTGTTCACTCTAACGTTTTTATTTAGCAGTATTAAACTAATCACAGATAAGGCGCAAGACTTTTTTCATCTCAGAATATTCGAAAACACGAAAATATAATTAAACAAATAAGATTAAATTAAAAATATTTTTTCAAAGTCACGCAGAGGAAAATTATTATGGGATTAATCAATACTAGGGAATATGACAAAAACATAGTATTAATAATTAATTGCCCATCCTTGAAATTTTATGAAACCCTTAATTTTTTTCTTTATCAGTCGTTTCTCAACAGATCGAAGGTAAAATTATGAACAACGGCTACATAATATACAAACCAAGTCTAATGTCATATGCAAACAAAATGTATAATCAGGCTGATTAACTTTTAACATTTAAAAAGATTTCTGATGACAATACTATGCATTTGAATCAAAGAAATGAATCTGAAATTATACAATCATAGATAATTCGTTCAAGTGTAGAATCCATTTACACTATTTATTTGTTTTGATCGTTGTCATATTCACAACACTTCGGCCTTTATACATACTGGCTTTCTTCAGGTGATATTCGTTGGAATTTCAAATCGAACCGTCCACCGAGGTAGATTGTTCAAGTTCCATGTGTTATACTTCACCCGGATATCTCAAATAATGGCACAACGAGGAACGATAACAATATACCCCGGTGGACGAAATAAATAGTTCGGGTCGAAATTCCAATGAACTGAAGAAGATTGGAGCTTACAAAGGCCGAAACGTCATGAATATGACAACAAAGATGACGAAAACAGTCCGAACAATATAAATCGTGTAAATAATTACAATCCCTCATCTCATAAATATAGTGTTGAATTCATTCTTTAAATATGCCTCTGTTAAACAGCCTATTCCAGAAAATGTATAGGCACGTCAAGTCTTTTAAATGGTAGAGGTAATGCTGAAATTAGCCATTTTTATATTGGAAATATTCAGTATTCCTAATGTTATTGTCAAGCACTTTTCAGAATATAAAGTCGACATTTCAAATCCATAAAATGTTATAGCGCTTTGTAATACTGCTGAGTAGTTTACTCCCAATTTATTTTGAAATCAGCATTCTATTTTTTCAGGCGTGGATTTCACTAATTTAAATCAATATTATTTATCAAAGTGATTCCAATTTTCCCGAATCGCAGTTTAACAGATTCTCTTTCATTGTTGGAGCATTATCATGCACGGTTTTTTCACCATACATTTTCGATTGGATTTAGATTTAGATACTCTTCTGAAGAAAAGCTTTAAAATCTTTTCTCTGTGACAAGACATATTATCCTCCTAAAAATGAATGAATCATCAACAAACTATTTTTCCATCGATCGAATGAGAAAAAGAATTCAGGATTTCAATGTACAAATGTGCATTGATTCATGACATGGTGAGTACTATATCTCCTGGTTTATTTAAATGACATTTGACCCCATACCATAAATAACTTTGGAAATTTATTTATTTTCTTCAGGCTATCATCTTTATATGTTTCATTTGAATGGCACCAGACAAATGTTTCAGCATCGTTAGCCTGGCCAATAAAAATCCTTGATTCATCACTGAATATCATTTTTAACCAATCGTATTCATTTATTTGCAGACAATACAATTAGTGTCTTTGTTTTGTTAGTATCTTAATCTTGTTGTTTTTATTAATATGGAGCTTGTACCGTTATGCTAGGAAGTGTTTCTAACATTGTTGTATACGAGGTTTTATACATATCTTATTAGAAAACTTAAAACTGAAAAAAAAATGAATCTTTTTTTAAAGAAAATTGCCTCCTTTTCTATATAGTATGTAAAATATATATTTTTTTAGAACAAGATTTGAAAAAGATGTTTCATAAGCTTACTAAACTAGAATATTTTATTGAGAAAAATGAGAAATATTAAAGATTTTTTTGTTGCCCTATGCTATTGTGAGTGTTAAATTCTCCAAGCACTCTTTCTCTCCAAGAGATTTCTCTTTCTTATTCTATGTATACGTGTTCTTTTAGCTTCCATTTTCCTTAAAACCTCTTCGTTGCTCACATTTTCCTGCCCATGGTATTCTCAGCATCCTTCTGTAGAATCATATTGCCTAGCATCTCCGCTTCATCTGTAAGAAAATTGTCAAACATTCACTGCCATAGAGAAGCAATGATACTCTATAGTATTTTAGTTCCCTTTTAAGAAATTTTTCTCTTTCTTTTGGAAGGCAATTTTCGCTACTGCAATGCGTAGTTAAATTTTGGTTGCACATTTTCTGTCGCCTGTTAAAACATTCTGGCTTGGTTTTGTAGTCGCCAATTCGTAATTCGCATCTTACGCTGTTCCTCTCGATGCGAAACAGACGTTCTTGTCTTCTTACACTTGATTGTTAAACCTTTCTTTCACGCTTTCCTCGACAACATTGTGTCCTGGGTATAATGATAAACTACATCCGGCAGCAAGACCTCTGAAAAATGAACTACCGTCCCTGGTATGACGATAAACTACATCCGAATCGTGGGTAAGACGATAAACAACATCCAACAGCAAGGTCTTTGATCAGGAGATTTTGAGAAGTGTGGAACCACCTCTTAATTGCTCGTGTTTCCATGTCCACCCTGACTCTTTGTGGTAGCACCTGTTAGGGTCCCATCTATGGGAAATAGTTAACTCTCAAACTGGGGTCAAAACACTATGAAAGTATAAAAATATTTTTATAGTAAAAATACCAGTAATACATTTAAAATAAAAACAATTACCAGCAATGAATTTCACTCCCGATAAAAAAAAAGAAAAAAACTATATACAAAGATAGGTCAAGGAACCTGATCTACAAACTGATTTCTTACAAAGAATACATATTATATTCATACGACCCTATCCTAAAAGTCTTGTCGGCATAAAATAACTATTGAGGTGTTGATATGCCGTAAAAAGAAATAAAACACTAAATCATCTACTAGATTGTCTAAGTGTTGCAGTTATCTTTTTGTGTGTATCATCAACACTGTATCATCATATTACCTCATGTTGCTAACACCGTGTCTACCAAGACGAAGTTTCTGTAAGACGTATATATCCCTCAGAATCGGCTCTCATCAGTATTAGGTTAAATACATGAGAAGTTGCATTATTTTTATATCATATTTTGTGTACTTTCCCAGGTTTGTTTTCGTTCGATTTGTTTTACGCCATATTAACCTCAATGGGTTATTTAATGCCAACAGAATATTTATTGCTGCTAATACGAGAATCATTCAATAAATAAGGTGAATTTTTCGGTATAAGGACTTCTAATACAGATAGAGCCTTACTTTTTTTTTTCAACGTAACCTCCCAGTATTGTCACACACTTTTCTCATCTGTGCACAAGTTTCCGTATTCCCTCAGCGTAAAAATATTTGGACTGATGTCTCAGCCAGTCGCTCACAACACTTTTGACTTCATCGTCACTTTTAAAATTCGTGCCTCTCGTGAACGCTTTCAAGGGACCAAACAGGTGAAAGTCTGAAGGGCCGAGGTCTGGGCTGTAAGGGGGATGAGGGAGCAGTTCCCAGCCCATATCGTTGATGGTCTGCACCGTTTGGGCTGCTGTGTGAGGCCTTGCGTTGTCATGATGCAAGATGACTCCTTCTGACTGATGACCCCTGCGTTTGTCCCAACAGATAAGCTCAAAGTCCTTGCAATGTCATACACTATCACTCTTCTGTCAGACTGAATGAGGTCATTGACTGATTTGATCACCTCAGGAGACCTCACTTCTGTAGGCCTCCCAGGCCTATCTTCATCCTCAACATTGCTCCGTCCTTCTTTAAACAATTTAGCCCACTTGTAGACATTTGTTTGGCTGAAACATGTGACACCATACACAGTTGACATTCTCCTATGAATTTCAACTGGTTTTACCCTTTAGCAACCAAAAACTTGATAACTGACCGCTGTTCAATCTTGGAGCATGCTTCTTGGTCGGCCATCTTTGTTAATCGCCAAAACTCTCAAAGTTTTTTTTTAATCTGCAAAAGAAATTAAATCCATGTGAAAAAGAAGTAAAACAAAAAAAAGAGTAAGCTTCTATCTGTATTAGAAGTCCTCATACCGAAAAATTCACCTTATTTATTGAATGACCCTCGTATATTACTTTTAAATGTATTCCTAGTAATATTATTTTTCCTTCAAAAATCTATTTCTGGGAAAAATCATTCTTCAAATATATATAGCTGGTAATTTCTTTTTCGAAATTGTATTGCTAGTAATAATTTTTTCTTCAAAAATGTTATTGCTGGTAATAATTTTTTATAAAGTATTTCTGGTATTAAAACCGATTTTTTCACTTCCATAATGTTTTGACACATTTTAAGGGAGTTAACTATTTTCCCATAGCTGGGACCCTAACAGGCGCTACAACCACGTGTCAGAGTGGACCTGGGAACACGAGCAATTAAGATGTGCTTCCACGCTCCTCAAAACCTCCTGATCAGAGACCTTACTGTTGGATGTTGTTTATCGTCTTACCCACGACTCGGATGTAATTTATCGCCATACCAAGGACGGTACTTTCTCAGTTAATTTTCTATCCAGATTTAGGCGATGTATAGATAAAACTACTTTATTTTTTTTAATATATTTAAAATTTTGTAAAATAAAAACATAGATAAAACTACTTTATTTTTTTTAATATATTTAAAATTTTGTAAAATAAAAACATGAAAACTAAATAATGAATTTAGTAGTCACCTGTATACAACGACATTCTCTGATCAAAAATGGTTTCGAGCGAATGAATCCTGTAGGTCTTAGCGAGGAATATCCTTCTTTGAACCACAGGGACTACATGACTATAAAGTCACAAAGAACTTGACTTTACCATTCTATATAAGGAAATGGCTAATATTAACTTTATTATTAGAGATGTGAAGTACAGGTACTACACATTGATACCAGATCTATGACCAGATAGTGAAGAAAACACAACTTGACTAACAATAGCTGCTCGTTCAATGTATGCCGAATGTTTCCATATATGAAACAGCTAACATTACCATTATCATGAAAGACGAGGAGAAAAAAACACTGCAGTTTGATCCGAAACACGATGGCCTGCAGTTGAGGAAAAGCTTAATTTGTGTAACACTAGCAGCTTGATTAATGTTTCCATATCAGGAAAGGGCTAATATTAACTTTATTATTAGAAATGTGGAGAACGTATGCTGTACATTGATTTCAGAACGATGGCCAGGTAATGAAGAAAACCGTAACTAGAGTAGCATTGGTTGCTCTAATGAAGGAATGTCGAATGCTTCCATATAAAGAAATAGCTAATATTACCATTATCATGAGGGTGGAGTGGAAAAGATATTACACTTTGATCCCAACCCGATGTTCTGCGAGTAATGAAAAGCGTAATTCGAGTAGCACTGGTTGTTCGGTTAGCGAATGCCGACTGTTTCCATATAAATAAATGGTTAGCCTTACCTTTATTCTTGGAGATGTGGAAAACATATACTACACATTGATCCCAGGTAGTGAAGAAAACCGTATCTCGTGTAGCACTGGCTGCTCGGTAAACGAAATGGCTACTATTAACATTGCTATTACCATCGTTTGGTAACGACCATCACTTAACCAGAATTCGTAATGAAATACCAATAATGTAGTGTCACAGTGTTTCAGGTTGTGTATATTCCTGCGGCTATCGTCTTCATCCTGGTCTTTATTAACTTTTAACTTGTACTCTTGCCTGCCGAATCAATATCTCTTCTTTTTCCCTCGTCTCAAAAGTAGCGAATTCTTCGTTGCATTAAAATTATAAATTCTGCCTCGTGAT
>OZ038491.1:27045435-27060435 GCA_964036315.1 Acanthosepion esculentum
ACAACTATATATATATATATATATATATATATATATATATATATATATATATATATATAAGTATATATATATATATATATATATATATATATATAAGTATATATATATATATATATATATATATATATATATATATATATATATAGGTACATGTGCGCACGCGCGCGTGTGTGTGCGCGTGTGGCACACTGTGTGCCGGTGTTAATAAAATAGTGTTCCATGTAAGATAACAAAACTATGAATTATATATTAATAAATATGAATTTTATTCCTCACCGGGAGCTTAATACATAACCTGAAAATTGCTTTGTGCCTGAAACTCTGAGTCGTGTTACCGTTTATATATATATATATATATATATATATATAAACGGTAACACGACTCAGAGTTTCAGGCACAAAGCAATTTTCAGGTGAAATATATATATATATATATATATATATATATATATATATATATATATATATATATATATATATATATATATATATTCTGTATATTTTGTAAGCATATTTTCATTTAAACATTTCGACATGTATTTACGTATTTTCAATAAAATCCTTTCGTAAAATACGTAAAATACGTATGACATTTCTTGTTTCATTATTAAAGGCACCAAGAAATGTGCTGTGGTTATATTTATTCATTTCTAATTTTCTCTGGTGACTTTCGACATTGTTCAATGTCATCATCAGGGTTTTAAGACATATAATTGTGTTTGTCCGGAATTAATTTTTGCTTTTTTGTTTTAACCGTGAACAATTCCGCTCATGCGCAAAGACTCAATTGCTGATTATAAATTTCATGCTGTAAGCGAAATTCTTTCTCCTCAAATTATTACGATTATGAATCTGCTCGTAAACGTAACGTCAATTTCATAATTTTAATGCAAGGTAGATAACGTATTTAATAATTGAATTATAGTTATTTTAAAAACTATATGCTATACATATTTCATCATGTTTGTACTATATTCATATTTATTTAGGTAATTTTGTCTATGAAAGGATCTTATTCAAAATAAGTAAGCACAACATGTCTACATTGTTTAATTAGACGTATATATATATATACGATGCGATGAGAACGAAAGTAATAAATTCTAACGTTCGCAACGTTAATTAAAAAAGAGCTCGATACAGGTAGTATTATTTATTATAATTTCATCATATAGACAAAAACATTTTACTCACAACAAAGATGCAACTTGGTTTCAGTGCATTTTAACTGCACATCTACGGGTGAGGGTCGAAAATGGATATGAACGATCCTGTTTGTAGGCAAGCCCGGATGTAAAACGTCACTTCCTTTTTCCATTTTTTGAGAAGAAAATGCACTGAAACCAAGTTGCATCTTTGTTGTGAGTAAAATGGTTTTGTCTATATGAGAAAATTATGATATATATATATATATATATATATATATATATATATATATATATATATATATATATAAGATTTAAAGCCGTCATTTGGCTGGCATTTAAGCTAGCTCCTGCGGAACACTCTTGATTGGAGTTTCATCACAAAAGGTAGGGAGGAGTAAATGAAATAGGTAATAATAAACTACAGTAGAACTATTTCAGAATAGCGTTACGATTTAAACTTTTCTTATAAAAGTTTTGCAGCCACTTAATTTAAAGGAAATTGGATGTACGTAGGTCCTTACTTTCTGTACAAGCAATCATTTTCATTTCATGGCTGACTTTCACCGGATTTTGCAATTAATTTCGATTATTCCCAGATTTATTTCCAAGTTATAAAAATTGTTATCGTATAAAAATTTCGTCGTAAAAAAGTAGAAATCGCCCGAAACAATCGTAGTTATGAAATTTGGGAATCCAAAATTTCAAGATCGCGCGTCCGGATCCATAGACTTTCAGAAACTTACGCAGCGAATGCCACAAATTTTCCCTGCAGTTATCAAGGCTAAAAGAAGATACTATGACAAGAACAAAATTAAAACATAATTAATAACATTATCTAAATGTCCGTGAAATTTTCATAGAAAATATGCGCCCTTCGACAGGAATCGAACCTATATCCTATACGCAACCGCCATATAGCTTGACGTGCTTTTACCGATTTCGCCACAGAGGGGCGTTTCGGTTAGCAAGGTCAATTTTTTCTGTTTTTAAATTTACAATTCTCCATGATTTTCTCGCGTACATTCATATCTGCTCGATGCGTAAACAAATGACTTCAAACATTATGAAATGGACAAAGCCCGACAATTATTTTAAGACATTTTTATGTATAATATACATTCTTTTTATAGATAAAAATATTTAAGTAAATGCACTGTTTTTATAATAAATATAATAGTATCAATAACATTTACTGTCCTGAATGTCCGAGAAATTGTCATAGAAAATATTCGTCCCCGGAAAGGAATCGAACCTGTATCCTATACGGAACCGTCATATAGACTGACGTGCCTTAACCGATTGGGCCACAGAGGAGCGGTCGGTTAGCAAGGTCGATTTTACTGTTTGATAATCGAACAATCCTCTGTGTCTCGATCGGTTAAGGCACATATATATATATATATATATATATATATATATATATATATATATATATATATATATATATATATATATATATATATATATAAGAGAGAGAGAGAGAAACGAGAGAAATCGACATAGACAGATAGATAGATAGATAGAGAGAGATAGATAGATAGATAGATAGATAGACAGAGATAGATAGATAGATAGATAGATAGCTAGATAGATAGATAGATATCGATATATGTATGTGCAAAAAGCGATACAGAAAATCGGTAAAAACAAGAATGATGAATAAACAGGAAAGATCCACAGCCATTACAATTATTCACCAAAATTGTCACATTGTTTCGTGAGATTTTTTACCTCTGAGAAAAATTATTTCATCAATTAAAAATTGATTAGGGAAAATAATTCGGGCTATGAATTTTTAGCAGGTGCTGAATGTTGTCGACAAAAAATCAATATTTCTCTTATTCTGTATTTCATTGAAAAAGGAATAGAAATTTATTTAAAGATCTACATGCCGAGAACGAATACTTTTCAGTTACCTCCACTCCTCACCGGTCTCTTCATTAGGTGTAGTTTTCCAGTTCCTCCTAAAGTTTTCTCATTTTCTTTCGCTTCCAGTAACCCCTTGCATCTTAGTGGCATTATCGCCGTTTCGGGCTTTGATTATATATATATATATATATGTGTGCTTAAATGGGATTTTCTAATATATAAGCAAGGACTTAAGACTCCGGATTTCTGGTTTAAATATTTTGGGATCCGGATATATATAATTAAGTCTGAAAGAAACCTCAACAGAATGCAGAAAGCACTGGACGGCCGTTTCGTCCTATATTTGGGACTGATCAGCAATGCGCATCCACTACCGAGAATTGAAACCCTTTGCTTTTGTCAAGCAAACACCATACCAACTGTTCCAACGGGCAGCGGTGACGAAGAGATAGCAAATCAGACTCAATATAGCGCCGCTCACTCACATATTCCGTGCTGGAACTCAACTGAAGTTCTCTGTAACCATAGGACTGCCGTGACCACCGATAGACAAGGCCTATTCGGTAGTGACGTGACGTCACAAAAGTAGTCCATGCAGTGAAACAGACAATAATCATAATGTAACGAATAATTGTAAGAAAAAATTGGTTTTAGAAAACTTTAAAAAAATACATTGTTTTACAAAACAAATAAACAGAATTGGATTTTATACAGAACTTTATTTCACATTAATTTTTTAAAAATAACCGATAAGAAAAAAAAATGTTGCTGAATGTTTTGTTAAAGAAATTAAACATGTTAGATTTCATTAAATTTTAAAGACTGAAATTCGTTCATTATTTTATTTGTTTCAAATTTGAAAACATTTTTTAAATCATTATCAGTATTGTTTTAATTTGCATGTTTCTATCTTAATTTTAGTAATTATTCTGTAAAGTTACAATATCGTAATTATTAATGATTATTATTCATATACACTCGGACAGCAACAACTCAATTATGAATTAGGGAACAAATAAACAATTAAATAAATAGACGAGCAAATTACATGTAAATGATAAATAAACGATTAAAATATAAATAAGAAACAAATAAACTAAATACATGAAAGTAAATAAATTTGATACAAAAAAGATTTAAAATTCAAATAATACTTATAGAGAAGTAGGTTACAGACAATTAATTTTAAGAATGAAATTCATTCATGATTTCAATTGTTTCACATTTGAACATTTTTTATAAATCATAATCAGCATTGTTTTAATTTGCATGTTTTTATTTCAATCTTAATAATTATTCTGTGAAGTTACAATTTTTGTAAACATTAAGAGATTATTACAGTAACAACTGAATTATGAATTAGGGAACAAACAATAATTAAATAAGCAAATTATAATTAAATGATGAATAAATAAAATAATTATGATAAATAAATAAAACAATTAAACATAAACAAGAAACAAAAACACAAAGAAGAAAATACATTAGATACAAACAATAAATAGATTTAAAAATCAAATAATACTTTCAGAAAATTAGGTTACTGATACAAAATTTAGCTGAATGAAGTTTTCTTTTTCTGCTTAACTTGTTACTTGTAATATTATTATTTTCCCTAGAACAAAAATTATTTAAAAGAGCATTTGTAGCGCTCCAGACAAACATTCTTTGTATTTTTTCTATATTGTGACCCTCATCACAAGTGTCAACATAAAAAAGAACCTCATAATCTGCAAAAAACATTCAATGTTATATGCATGGCTTATTTTATTTTTCTTTGATTTACTGAATGAAGAAAAGAATGATTTTTTATCAGCTTATCAATGACTACATAATTATTCAGAACAAAATTTATAGTTTTATCATTAGGATATAAGAGAGAACCTCTATTAATCCCCTGAAAATAGCTGCTTATTTCAGGTATTTCTTCCACATTATCTCTTACACTTCCAGATATTAAATCTTTGCAGCTATTGCATTTAATTTTCTTAAAAACTGCATTACACCAATAACTTGCTAAGTATAGTATTACAGGTAGAACATCTCTACAATTATTTACATCATCCTCTTTAACATCAATTCTATATTTATATATATATAACTTTTCCTCCTCTGTCACTTCATCCCAGTTTGGTTCTTGTAAACTCTTTAAATCAATTTTAATGCATTGCTGATTAAATAAGTTTAATTTTAAAACTGATTGCATTCTAATAATTTTTTCACACTCAAACACTGTATTGAGATATTATACTGATCCCCAGTAAGTTGTTGATATTGACCAAACCTTGCTTCAAGGTGATCAGTTTGAAATTTGCCTGGTAATATGTATAGCATTTTCAATTCTTCTATGCAATATTTGGTCAGTTCTAGAAATGCATAGGTTGTATGATGCAAAGCATTGAAGTTTTCCTTTGTTAATTTGCCATTTCTTCCAGAAATGCTATTCCAAGATTCTAACCAGTCACAGAATAGAGAGAGAAATCTAAAATCTTCTTCATTCATTCTAAGTGGATTGCAGTATTTATTTCTAAGCCGACAACCTTTATATGGCATTTTAACATTCATTATTGTCCACCAAATATAAAATATGTTTATATATTCTGCAAAATTAGGCAAATATTTCTGTTTTCCTAAGATCAATAATCCTTGAATAGTGTATTCATTAAACATTTGCAGAACTAAATTAGCATTTTGCCTTTCAAGATTAGTAGGAGAAAGTGCCTTTGAGGTTAATTTATAACAATATTTTAAAATTGACTGAAATTCTAAGGCATGGAGTTTCTGTAAGGTAGAAAATGTGGCACTTTGGATACTATCTAATTCATGATTTCCATCATGACAAAATTTGGGGAACAGCATGCATTTATTTGTATCTTTTTGACTAAGCCAATTGTTTCTAATGCATTTTAATATATGGACTGAGTCAAAAAGGAAGAAAAGAGGTCGAGACTTTATAACTGGGGGTGGATATACAATGGAAAGCTTTGGAGAACTGCAAAAGAAAGATATAGCTTTTTTATTTATAGCATTATTATCTGTTATGATTCATAATACTTGAAAGCCTATCTCCTCTAAACCAATTATTATGTTTAACTATGTCAAATAACTTCTCAGCTTTAAGACATTTAGTTGGCATAACATGCACAACATTTTATATTGTGAGAATATACTGCTAATCCTAAAAGCAAAAGCACTTGTTGCAGCTTCATTGCTGTTATCAGATAAGCCAACAATATTACCACCCTTATAATCTAAATAAGGTTTTAGATGAATTTCATCAACAAGTAAAGATACTGTGATGTCCTGCACTAGGAGCTTAAATTTATTTTTAATATACATAAGAAAATTGTTATCATGTTGCTCAATCAAAGGATTCATATATGTTGATAAGGTTAATCTTTTAATGGTTGAATAGCTAGGTAAAATTATATTTTTGTTATCTCTTAACAATCTGTCCCCTTTAGGGGAGCAGTTATATAACAATGAAGAAAATATCATCATTTCTGTTGAATAATCAAGCTTATTTTGTGTCATTAAATGTAGCTGTTCATATATAAATTTGAGTGCATTAATATGTTTGATTCTTCTTGCACCAATAGTAGAAATGACATTACCAATTTTAATATAAAACTCATATTTTGAGGTTCAGGTTGCTGTTGTTCTGTGTACATTTTTTTCATGTTTTCTATCAGAATTTCAAGAGTATTTTGATCGGTTACGTGTTTAGAAATCTTATAATCCCCTATTGAATGTATTTCCACATTTCTACAAAAAAACATGTACTGCAAAATCAGATTCAATTACAAGAGACAGATAGATTTTTGGATATGGGGATTTGATGATGCTGAATATAATAAGTGTCTCTTGCTGCCTAACAAAACTCCAGTAATTTCTATCAAGGAAATTTAATTTCCCTTCTAGATCATTATTATTATGGAATTTATAAAGATATAAAATTATTTTAATCCTCAAAGTTTCAATTGAGTTTAATAACATTTTAAAACAAAGCTGTGTTATGTGTTGTGAATTACAGACATAAAAATTCAATTCAATTAAAGTTTCATTTAGTCACGAATAAAACAATTCTAAAAAATCGTTAAAATTATTTTTTATGTATATAAAATATTCCTTTAAAAATTCATGAATGAATTTACATCGAAAATTTCTTTAAAGTTTATTTCTTAAAAAAATGAGATTTTAGATTTTAAAAACAACACGTACAAGAATGAATGTCTCTCTCTCTAAACTTTCTCGCTAGATTTATGTCTTATTAACTTTATGAATTACAAAGACATGGTATTAATTTTATCATTAAATTTTCAATAAATTTACTTATTTTTAATACAAAAAATACTCACTCTGCTGAATTTAGTAGATAAAAATGATCTCTTCTGATTGTACGAATCCAAACATCAGATAATTCTTTATCTTTAGTTAAAGAAAATACATGTTTTTATAATTCCCTTTGCAATTTGGTACAATGCATCTATAAGGCATTGTTTTTGTTTTAAATTAATTCAATATTTAAAAGAAAATATTAATAAATAATTTTAAAATGCCGCCGTAAAAAATCTGCTACACAAACACGCTTCTTGAAAGTCGGACTCAATATGATGACGTCACATTTGTCAACAACCAAATGAAACAGGCCTTGTCTATCGGTGGTCACGACTGTGCCCCCCCCGGAGCCACGACTACTATCACATCACCAAGCCGCTCAAACTGAAGCATTAGAAGCCGGATCAAGCAATGATATATATATGATAGAAATTGTAAGGAATTACTTAATTATAATTATCAAATCCTCCTTACAATTTCTATCATATATATATATATATATATATATATATATATATATATATATATATATATATATATATATATATATATATATATATATATATATATATATATATATTCTGGGGATAAAACCAAAATTGTTTAAACCGTGTAACAGCATGGGGTAATTGGCCATCCCACAAAATGTTTAAAATCCACTAAACTAATTGAGTTATTTTTTCGTGGTTTTCAGATAAGACGTTTAGCCATATTGACAATATTTGTCGTAAGGATCACTCAAAAACCCTTTGAATTATTCAGCTAAATCTATTCTTATTCTTCAAAGCAGAGTCCAGTCGAGTTATAAAACCTCGGAGTATTCAAGTAAGATATATTTTAATCATGTCTAAGATACAACGGTTCAAAGCTCAATTTTAACAATTGGACACTTTTCCTGTTACACCTGGTATATATATATATATATATATATATATATATATATATATATATATATATATATATATATATATATATATATATATGTGTATTACATGAATCATTCATACAAAAAAACGATTAGTGAAGTTAATGATATAAATGGCGAGAAACATCTTAGCAAACAAATTTATTAAAATTACATTAACCCACAAATCTCTAGATGAATGTTATGATCCCTGTTTTTAATAAATTCAAGATGTATAAGGTCTTTTTTGCTAGTACTTTCATCTGTTCATACAGACATCATCAGGCATGGAAATTGTTTTGTTTTTTTAGTATTCCAGTTAATAACGGGACACGAAAGATTAGATGTGAATCGAAATGTTTTTTTAGAAATGTGTTATTGGTAACGGTAAGAAAATTTGGAGCGTGCGGTCGCGACGCTAAAGTTGAACTTTTTGAAAATTTAAGAGAGTGCGTTTTTTTTTTACTAATATGGTAATTCGAGAATTCTTTTGTTGTAGTAGTATTTTTCAGTTATATATAATAACTATTTTCGGTATATTTTTAAAGAAAAAATAACATTTTAGTAGCTACAGTGTATTTACTTTTGATTTTTCCAAAACGTTTAGATTTGGATTCGTCTCTCCACAATACATTTTGATGAATTATGAGAACATTTTATAAGAAAAGTTATATTTCATTTTCACCCTTAAACCCGTAGACATTTGAGATTACCAAATTTTTCAACTAAGTTAATACCAGTTCTAAATCTTAACCCAGCACTGACTAATAATAGAAACAAAACATATGTCGCTGTTTCTGTTTTTAAAAAAGTAGATTGTGCCATTTCGGCAGCATTGTCATAATTTTTAATTTATTTATGAAATTTGATATAATTTGAAAAAAAAAATGGCATAGCAAAGCGGTTAACCATTGAGGTGAGTGCCCAAATTGAAATTTTATTCAAAGAAGTCTACTGTCAAAGAGAAATTGCCAATAGCCTGAAGATTTCTAGACATGGGGTGCAAGGCAGTTAGAAACTAATGCAAATTTTAGCCGAGAAAGTTTTAAAGCACCAAAAGTGACGTCTGCTTCTGAACATAAACATTTGTTTACTGAGAGGAAAAAAATAGAAGGAAAACTGCTCCAGAGGTGACAGCTGAATCTAATTTCTCTTGACAGCAATCCGTGTCGCTCTCAACTGCAAAAAAGTCAACTCAGGGTATGCATAGCTATCAAGTAATACCAGCTACGGATGGTGAATGTGCAGAAATGACTGTTATGGGCAAAATAAGCTTAACAAAGAAAACATTGGAACGTTCTGGTGGTAAGAGGAGACTGTGTGAGAAGAAAGCCAGGAGAAACAGTGAATAATGAATATGGGGTTACAATACTTAAGCCTTAAGTTGTGGGTTGTTTTGCAGGAGAGAGTCGTGGAAATTTTGTTTCAGCTCAAGGGAATCATGACAAAGAACAATATCATTCGATTTGGCAAAGACATGCCTTATCATCTGGTTTACACATAATTCGAAAAACACTCACCTTTCAACAAGAAAATAATCCCTAACACTCTTCTGAACTATGTCGAAAAAACCTCGATTCAAAAAAGCAACAACACTTTGGAAATGATGTCTTAGCCGGCTCAATCGCCTAACCTCTCTTCCATTGAATTAATATGGGATGAACTAAATTGGAGAGAATACCCAAAGAGTGAGAGTGAGCATTTCAGTGCTTGAAGAATGCTTGGGAAGATCTGCCATCTATTTTTTTTTCCAAGAAATCTTGGAAAGAATGCCAAGAATTTGTAAAGCAGTAAATATGACCGGTGATTGTTTTATTGGCGAAAACAAAATTTGTGCTGTTTATGATAATCTTTTATAGTTAGGTGCTTTTCTTTGTCGAAATAAAAGTAAATTATCTGGTGTTGGTGTAAATGTACATATTACTTTAAAAAGAGTACAAAATATGTCACTTTCAGTTGTTTTTAAGGCGTTTGCCTGCTGTGTGTGTATATATATATATATATATATATATATATATATATATATATAGTTAGGTGCTTTTAACTTCTAACTATATATAACCTAAAAATTACCTTTCTCTCCGACTGATGTCAAATCGGTCGGGTTGAAGTGATCGGATGTCTAGCGACATTTAGGAGCTGTGAAAGAGCGATGCAGTCTCTGTGTGTGTGTGTATATATATATATATATATATATAATGTGGCAAGACAATAACATTACATTATTACATTATTACAGACGTTAAAATTATTCTCTTATTCATGATTCATGAGCATGTAGAAAATGAATATTTACGTAAGATTTTATAGACGAGAAACATAAGAAAATAGATATGTGCGCGTGCACGCACACACACACACACACGCACGCGCACACACACCCACACACACATATTTGCTTATATCCACATATTTGCTTACATATATATATATATATATATATATATATATATATATATATATATATATATATATATATCAATTATTTAAGAAAAAGAATAAGGAGGGAGATAAGTAGAAATTGATGAAGAAATCGACAAAGAAAGAAATAAGCCAAATTTAAAAGATGATGAAGATAAAGAAAAGTAAAAAAATCTCATCTGTGAAAGAAATAAAGAAAAAAAGAATAATGAAAAAAAAATAATGACAGATGTTTAAACAAAGAAGACAAAGCAAAAATAAAATAAAAGGGAGAAAGAAATAAAACAAAAAATAAATAAATAGAAAAAAATGCAATAAGTTAGAAAATTAAAATCCTGCGGGAGATCTCGTAATAATGAGAATGGCATGAATTTTATATTTCAAATGGCGGGAATGAGGTCGGTGAAGTTTGTTGCAAAGAAAAATGAGAATAAAAATCTGCTGTCTTTGTCAGTATTTAAATAATATGGCCGCTTCGAAAAGGCCGAACTCAGATTACAAAAAAATGAAAAAGGCGAATAACAAAGCTGAAGATTAAATAATATTTGCCGAGAGAAAAAAAATCCGTGAAACAAATTTAATGGCGGTCGGAAATGCGTGAAGGCTGGAAAAGACGCTGTTCCAACGCGTTAGCGAGAAATCCTGCAGAGCAAAGAATTACTAAAGTATATTTCCCCCGAAAGATGAAGGGAAAACTTTTTTTTAGGATGTTGATAAGATGAAAAAGACAAAGAATGTGTTAGATATGGCAAGATGCATACGAGGAGATAAAGATAGGGCAAGTGAATTCGGTGTGATGCGGCAGGAAGTGGAAGGCAATTCGGATTTGGAAAGAAGCAGGTATCAAATGAGGAAGGTGCGAGTGAGTGATACGAAGACCCGTGTGGAAATAGGGATGTTGTTAGCAGCGAAAAATGCTTGGCTTAACATGTAAAGGAGAAAATTGTTAATCAAGAAAAAATAAGTGGTGAGAAAATATGAAAACAAAATGTCGGACAAATAAACCAAAAATTGAAGAAATGCATTAAAAAAAAAGTTTCAAAATGGTGGACGAAACAGGGGAAGTAATCGAAAATGGAGAGACGGTAAAAAAAAAAATCCAAGCAGATATGCTGAATAGAAATATTGTGACAGAAAGTGAATGCAAAAAAAGATGATAAAAAGATATAATGTGACGGAAAAATGGAAAGATGTAAAGTGGTTACGAGAAATAGTTCATGAGAAATAGAAAGGTTGAAGAATAATGCGAATGAGAAAATTTGTTTAAAAGAAAAATAGAAAAGGGGGAATAAATAAACGATTAAAAAAAGTAAAGAAGGAAAAGAAAATAAGGAGGAAATATATATTAACAGAAAAGGGAAGGAAAAAGAAAGAAAAGAGGAACATGAATGTATAAACTTCAGTTAGGCGGAAGGGTTTACTAAATATTGGATTGAAAACGGAAAGAAAATTTTCGTATAAAAAACGACAGGAAAAGAAAGAAAAGATAAGTAAATTAGGAAAGGCATATATTAAAGAGGAAAGAATAATTTTCTTGTAGAATTATTAAAAAAAAACGAAAAGAAAGAAAATACGAAATGCGAAAGAAAACAAATTAAGAAAGAAAAAATGAGTGAAAACAAAAATAAAAAAAGAAGCAATTTATGGAAAATATTACGAGGGAAAAGCAAAAACTCAAAACAACCACACACACACACACACGCACAGACACACGCACAGACACACGCACGCGTGAGCGCAAAGATGTATACCCGTATATGTACGAACAAACACGCATACATAAAAAAAACAGAAGCGCACTCAAACACACACACAAACATGCACACACAAACATGCACTAAAACGCAGTCGCGTACACACACATATATACACAGACACACACACAAAGATGTATACACACATATATACACTCAAACATACACACAAACACGCGCACACGCACACACATTCAAACACACACAGAAACACACGCAGACGCATACACACATGCATACAAACGGACATGCACACACCCAAAGATGCATACACACGTATATACACATAAACACATGCACACAAAACACACACATACAGAGAGAGAAACACGCACTTGTACACACACATGCACACGCTTATACATAAAAATTAGGAGATGCGAAATAAATATATAGATTAGCAAATTACGCAAGAATAAAAAAAATCCGAAAAAGAAACTTTATCTAACACAAGGCATAACAGGAAGGAAGGAAGGAAGGAAGGAAGGAAGGAAGGAAGGGAGGAAGGAAGGAAGGAAGGGAGGAAGGAAGGAAGAAAGGAAGGAAGGGAGGAAGGAAGGAAGGAAGGAAGGAAGAAAGAAACAAATAAGGAAGGAAGGAAGGAAGGAAAGAAAGAAGGAAGGAAGGAAGAAAGAAAGAAAGAAGGATGGAAGGAAGGAACAAAGAAGGAAGGAAGGAAAGGAAGAAAGAAACAAAGAAGGAAGGAAGGAAGGAAGGAAGGAAAGAAGGAAGAAAGAAACAAAGAATAAAAGGAAGGAAGGAAGAAAGAAAGCGGGAAGGAAGGAACAAAGAAGGAAAGAAGGAAAGAAGAAAGAAAGAAAGAAGGAAGGAAGGAAGAAAGAAAGAAAGAAGAAAGGAAGGAGGAAAGAAAGAAAGAAGGATGGAAGGAAGGAACAAAGAAGGAAGGAAGGAAAGGAAGAAAGAAACAAAGAAGGAAGGAAGGAAAGGAAGAAAGAAACAAAGAAAGGAATAAGAAAAAACATCCAAATGACAAAATGAACGAAATACAGAATTAACGATAGAAAAAAGAAGAAATACATCAAGCAAAAAAAGACGTAAAAATCGAAAAGCAAACGATTCCGAGTCAGAGTGAAGATAAAATCACCGAGGAAGAAAATGCGTAAAACATGCGAGATGTTGTGGGGGTGGTGAGGTGGTAATGACATAAAGGGAGAGGGAGAATCGATGTTAGTAGTAGGAGAGAAAGTGTTGAATCGAGGGAGAATAAAATGGTGATGTGGGACGCGATGAGGATATGAAAGTGGGTGATAGAGATGGAGGGAGAGGGACAGAAACAGAGAGAGAAGGGTTGGGAATAAAAACAGCCATTTAGTAGGCAGCGGTGGGTGGGGGCAGAAAGTGTATTGTGAGATAAGTGGGGTAAAGGAAGAAAAGGAGAGAGCATTGATTAAAGAATTTTAAAGAAGAGGTGGGTTTACTGTGTGAAGTAGTTGCGCTAAGCTCATTAAATATCAGTTAGTAAGTAAGTAAGAAGAAGGAGAAGAAGAAGAAGAAGAAAAAGAAGACATAAGGAAGAAGAAGAAGAAGAAGAAGAAGAAGAAGAAGAAGAAGAAGAAGAAGAAGAAGAAGAAGAAGAAGAAGAAGAAGAAGAAGAAGAAGAAGAAGAAGAAGAAGAAGAAGAAGAAGAAGAAGAAGAAGAAGAAGAAGAAGAAGAAGAAGAAGAAGAAGAAGAAGAAGAAGAAGAAGAAGAAGAAGAAGAAGAAGAAGAAGAAGAAGAAGAAGAAGAAGAAGAAGAAGAAGAAGAAGAAGAAGAAGAAGAAGAAGAAGAAGAAGAAGAAGAAGAAGAAGAAGAAGAAGAAGAAGAAGAAGAAGAAGAAGAAGAAGAAGAAGAAGAAGAAGAAGAAGAAGAAGAAGAAGAAGAAGAAGAAGAAGAAGAAGAAGAAGAAGAAGAAGAAGAAGAAGAAGAAGAAGAAGAAGAAGAAGAAGAAGAAGAAGAAGAAGAAGAAGAAGAAGAAGAAGAAGAAGAAGAAGAAGAAGAAGAAGAAGAAGAAGAAGAAGAAGAAGAAGAAGAAGAAGAAGAAGAAGAAGAAGAAGAAGAAGAAGAAGAAGAAGAAGAAGAAGAAGAAGAAGAAGAAGAAGAAGAAGAAGAAGAAGAAGAAGAAGAAGAAGAAGAAGAAGAAGAAGAAGAAGAAGAAGAAGAAGAAATAATCTGTTCCGTCCTGAGGTGGAAATTTGTATACTGATTCTCACAGCTGGGATGCCCTTTGTAAAGAGTCTAGCGCAAATATATGTTTTGCCCTTCTTTCATCTGGTCTTTTTCTGATTAAATGTTCTATAAAAAGTTGAGACTTGCAAATATAAGGAAACCAGAGAACGAGTGGTCCACCCAGGGTTTACAATGGCTACGTATTTCCTTCAAATTAACATTAATGATCGGGGTCCAGAGTGACGTAAAAGTATCATTTGTACTTATTCAATTGCGAAACGGAGTTTAGTCCATATATGCAAAGAAAAATGAAGATAGGAAATACAATTGTGATGAGGTACTTACACAGTTCCGCACAAGTCCCAGTGGGTAAAACAGGGAGAGAGGAAGATTGTGTAG